>JARHVA010002267.1:1075000-1477500 GCA_037957365.1 Torreya grandis | reverse complement strand
TTGATCTTGTTACTTCTCAAGTTGTTCTTTCACCACCACCTTCACCTCCTAGTGCCACATTTTTTCAAGATCCCTCATAAGGTATACTAGACCATGTTTTTAATTCATTGCCAAATCTACCTAGTCCTTCAAATTCATTGGGATCCCCAACTAGTTTATATTTCACCTAACAAGATATGGATAAATTTATGTCTATACCTTATTCAAAGATAAAAACTTAGGTTCTTATCACTCCAGTGTCCAAAATATCAATAGGAACTAAAGTGATGGTTACTCCAACGTAAAATCCACCTGTTATTACTAAAATCCCTTTGGTTTCAACCCCATTACTAGATACCTCCATCAAACTACCTTCCATTCCACTTACTTCACAATCCATTGTCCCTCCCCAAGTATCCCAAGATTCAACATCCTTTGCCCAAGGAGATCCATCTCTTCTTCCTCCTTGGATAGAATTATAAACACCTAAGAAGAAAAAGTGATCAATAACACTGAAAGACTTTGATTTTGGTCAACTTGTACCAATATAGGTCAAAACAACAAAGAAGACCAAAACTATGTCAAGGGTGATATTTGAATCTAGGCATAAGTATGCTGAAGTTGTAGTTCCTCTTGAAGATAGAAACTTTGAAGCTATTCAAGTGTTTAAATATACAACATGACAAATAGATCTTGGGAAATAAACCCATGAAATTTCAAAGGAATATTTGGCTTCCTTGATTGAGAGATATGATAAGGACAAGAAGATCAAAGATCAACTCAAAATATAAGTAGAATAGTTGACCTCTAATTTACTAAAAATCACCTAACATTTTGAGTCTCTTGATCATGTTGTGCATGAAAATACTAAAAATTCCATTCAATATGTAGAGAAAATTAGATCTCAGGGTCATGCGGTCAATGCCTGGATTGAGAGATTAACAACATAGGGTATTGAAAGGTTACATTCTACCATTGGATTTTTAAAGAACCTAAGTGAAGTGAAAATAGAAATTTAGAAAATAATTAAAACACTCACTCAAGATTTGGAATTGATTAAAAATTATATTAATACGTGGACTCAACTATTCAAATTCAAATTGGAGATTTTGGTTGAATAGGTCATTCCAAATAGGAAAATGTTCATTGAATATAGGGAAGCTATGAAGAATAAAATAGAAGTTATCAAGAATCTAGTTAAAGATATTGAAGAAGCTAAAGATATGTGTGATAATAAGATGTTAGACTGTATATATAAAATTGGAGAGCTTCCCTGCCAATTTAAAAATGATTCAAAAATTCATCTTGTATAGACTGTTATTCAATAATTTACATCTTTACTTCAAACAAAGATTGAAATAGGTACTTTCATGATAGACTCCATCAAAAAATTGATTGAATTTTAGGTTATTTTGAATAAATTACAAAGAATCATGGACAAAATCAATGATTTTCTAGTTAACTTAGAAGTTTCAATCACAAGGGTACTTTTTATCTCTAAAAGTACATATGGCCTAGATAATAATGAGGTCTAAGTTATATTGAAGAGATATGAGGAAATTTTAGAGAAGAATAAAAAGGAAAAAAATCCTATGTCTAAGGACACTTAGTTTAATTTTGTAATTTTGCATATGTAATTTTGTTTAGTGTAATTTACACATAGGATAACTATACAGTCCTAAGTCAAATAGGATTCTATCAATGAATAAGTCAATGTATTTATGTTTTTCCTATTTTTGTTCATAATTCCTCTTTATAAATAGGAGGATTCTCTTTTTAGAAAGTATCACCAATTTCTATAGAGGGGAAATGTTTTTGAATTGAGAAATAGTTTTGAAACTTTGTGTTCATATTGTAAATCAAAAATTCATTCAATATAAGAAAATCAAGTGATATTTTAAACGTTGTGTTGAAATATACTTGTGGTGTATTAGGAATGTTATTTTGTATTTTCCATTGCATTTTAATCTACTTTGAGTGAATTATCGTGTGAAATTTTTACAAGATAGAAGGTGCCAAGAAGTTAATTTTTGAGTCCTTGAGCTACTTCTTAGTTGCCAATTTTATGTTCACATTTAAAATCAGTTATTGTGGAGACTTTGGGCTGCTAGTTATTCTTATTTGATAATTTTTATCTTTGTTGGAAATAAGGTGAAGACTTTGGGATGCACCTTATTCTATCTTTCAAGTTTATTCTACTAGTATTATTCTTATTAATCTTTTGGCTAACAAATCTGAATATCATTTATATTTAGTTCATCAAGTGATCTTAGATTTTCAAAGTATATCACAAATAATGAAAGGAAGTTTTTGATTGAAAATCAATTCTAAAAAATGATAATTGGAAGATATGATAACACCCATTATGATAAAATCATTATAAATAAGTGTAAATAATTAATAGTTGTTTTACTTAATAATAAAAGGGAGCCTCCCCTTTCATTTATGAGAGATTTTATCTCATCACACTTTGGTTGACATAACCATTTTTATACCATTTTTTTAGTAATATTCACCCAATAATTTCTACTGAGGCTTGGGTACTACTTTGAATGGATATGCACCATGTGTATATATTCTTTATGTTTAAATTTCACAAGGAAAAACATTTCCCATGCTAATCTAAGATGAAAATCAATGTATCCAAGGTGGGGTTGGGTTATTTTTACAATATATTATCAACAAAATAATAGACATATTAATTTAGATCACTCATATCACTTATATCTAGCCTAGGTGCCTAATTGATTCCATTCAATGAACATATATAATTAAACTAAACAATGTAAATTAGATCAACATATATTAATTACATATTAAAATCATACCAAGGGATAAAAATTGAATACCATACTACATTGATAGTACATAACATTGTTGTATTAATGGTCAAGAAAGTGATATTTACAATGGTCAAACAAGTGAGATTTACAATGGTCATCTGAATTTAATATTGTGATCTATATTCATTCATATGTAGCTCACATTATGATTTTACCTTTTAGGGTTTTAGATTTGTAAATCCTAATCTAGATTAGACAACTAAGATGTCTAAATCAGTTAAATAATATACAATAATTAACTACTAATTTGTTATAGATTTTGGATTCTTTTAACTTTTTAAAAATAGTAACAAAAATACATAAATAGAGTCTTATTTTGAAAGTGATTATCATGGACGATTTGGGTTCTAAAAACTAGATTTTGGATAGGTTTGAGTGTCATCAATAAGATCCTAGGATCTAATTGCTCAAAGAATAGTAGTGTCCCACCTTAATAGTAGAACCATATTGTTTTAGTGTCCTCAAAATGGTGTTATTTCCTATTTGTAGGATTATTCCTATTTTTTGGGAGTACCTACACCTATGTTCTTGGGTTTTTTTACTAAGTGCATGAAATCTATAACTCTATATTGTGCTTAGAAAATTTGATTTAATTTGAAAACCCTAATCCACATTCCAAGTATGGCATGAGATGAAAATGTGTGTTCATTAGTAGGATATTATGGACATCTTCAACACCTCACTATGAAGATATTTTTCTACATACAAATACTCTAAGGAGGGATCAAGCCTAATGTAGTTGTCCCACCTAGTGCTTTGTGTAAGTGCAAGTGAATGCTAGAATGAGAGTGGTCTTGAATGCCTTGATTATGCTTGAGATTTAAAATATTTGAAATCAAGAATTAGGGTTGTAGTATATGGTATTATGTATAAGTAGGGTAGAAAGGGATCAAATACCTTAATTTTTCTAAACTTGTTTCTTTTTTGGATAGGCTTTTGCATCTATTTTCCATCTAGTGAATAGAGATTAAATGTCCTATATTTATAGAATTTTATAGCTTGTGTAGATAATAAAGTGTACTTAGGTTGACCTTAGGAGGGGCACAAATTTTTGAAATGATCACTTTTCAAGAGTTAGGGCAAGGCACACTCGCACCATATTGGGGACACTAGCACCATGTGGCTTTAGTGTCTTCAGTGTGGTGTTAGTGTCTAGCTAATAGACTATTGGGCACACTGGTTTGGGATATGGGAATGTTGTCTTAGGATTATTTTTTGGATGACATAATATGTCTATGCTATGCATAATGTCTATAAAAGTGTGAAAAAGTCTATAGGATATGTCTATGGCTAAGCTAGGAATAAGATATATCAAGGAACACTCTTAGAATCCAAATACCACTTTTAGGTGATTACACATTATAATTTAAAATGGTCATATTACAAATTTGAAATATTAATTTAGATTTTAAATTGATTTATTTAACTCAAATCAATGTTTATTTAACCAATTTTTCATTTAATTTGGGCTTTAAAATGCCTTTATCCATGTCAATTAGGTTAAAATTACATTTGATATAAATTTTTATATAACTTTACTAGGTCAATTATGCTCCTCAATAAATCAAACTACATGAAATTACCTTGATTTTAGTTAAAGACTATGTTTGATATGTGAAAAATCAATTTTTCCTTTATTTATTTGTCAAGATTGACTCATAAACTAACTTATTGATTTGTTTCTAAGTGGTTATTCCTTGCCTTTTGTTCACATATATATTGTAAATGAACTAAACCATTTATTTTTTCTATCAAAATATCAAGTGTTTGGAATCTATGGGAGGTGTCTCATTCAAATATTTTGTCTTCAAATCATTAAACTTATGATATTATGATATGTGACCACATCTTAGGCATCCAAAACTGGGATGGGGTAATCAATAGTTAAAATTTTCATGATCACCCTAGATATATGAGTGTCCACATGTTGATAGATCAAGAAATATGAGAAAAAAATCTATATTCCTCTTGAGGCCCAAAGCCTCAACATCCTACCACATGGAACAATCTAAGAGATCAATATAGTGGAAAGTTGAAGAGAGTTTATAAAATAATTGAGTCTCAATAGCCTATAATTATTCCATGTGGAATAATCATAGGAACTAAGGACTTTTTGGGTTACTCCAAATAATGTGGGGATTTAATGGAAGTTTTAACATAGAGAGACTAGGTGGTAGTATCAATTATTTAGAGCTCATTCAAAATGAAAATAATTTAGATTTCAAAATTGAATACATATAAAAGACATAGGATATTTGAGATCATGTTATGTGCCATGTATTTTTTAATTAGAATATATATTTGTTTGTAAAATGTATAAGTGTATAAGACTTTGAAGTCCTAATATTGTGACATGTGGTTGCATCTTGGTGATTTAGAGATCAAGAAAGGAAATTCATAGTTTGAATTTATTTTTACTCTAAATTTTTGATATTATGGAATGTGGACACATCTAAATTATTTATATTTTGGAAGGGTGAGTATATTTTTAATAGGTTATATATCGTGTAAAGTCCCAAGATCATGCCACATGACATGATCTTATAGACTCAATGAGTGGAAGAAATAAGACAAATAGTGAAGCCCTGTAGATCATAATATATTTGACTATGCCACATGGCACCATCAAGGGATCTATAATACTAAATATTTTTCAAAATAAAAAACATTCATTAGTTAAATAATCTTCATAGTCCTGATATCATTCTAAGTGGCATGATCTCAGGGATTCATAATTCACATGGTGTACAATAGCAATATGACAAGGCCTGAGATCCTAGAAAGTGATATTTGAATAAGTATCATAATCTCAAAGACACAAAACTCTAAAATTATTGTAAAATTTTGTGGTCAATAAGATATTAGGGGGAATGGAACATGAAAGTTTAAACTCCATGGTATTTTCATGTTATTATGCAAGGAGTGCAAATTGAGCAAGGTTAAATTGGACCTGAGCAGTCTCATGGGATAATCAAATGAAATTTGATCAACATAAAGTGAGTTGAGACAATTCTAATATTGTAATAGTAGAGAAATGATATCAGGGAGAGTGTGTACAACATAAATTTAATTCATTATTCATATACATTGATAACTTCATCAAAAGGAGGAGATGCACCTATTTATAGATTATAATAACTATTATTCTAATATTGATTTACATAATTATTAATATTTAATAAAGGATATATTTAGTGAAATATTTATTTTTTCAAAGAGAATAATTTATAACTAGGAATGGACAAAAATAGAACATGAAATGATTATTCCATCATTGGGATACATATACAATGATGTGGCTTTTTCTATTGGCATGTTAATTTCGTCTATGAAAAAAATTAAAATTTAGTAAACATGGACCATTTGAGATTTAAATTCATTATATATTATATACCATTTCATCCTAAAATTGGTTATAATCTATAATTATTCCATGACTTCTTCTTTTCCTTTGTTGATGTATTATCTTAAGAAATTGAGTTGTAATTAGTTACTGCATTTAATTTAGGGCATCATGACATTATATTTTGGTTTTCATTAAGGAAATGAATATATTTTACTTTAATATATAATAATTAGTTATTTAAATAATAAGCATCAGCATTAATTGTGCCAAAGCTCTGGTATAATTGTACCAAGATTGTAATTGCTTTTCCTCTTAGTTTTGTTCATTCGATTATCTATCAAGAGATATTGATTATAATGGAATACTTTTAAGGATATTGAATAAAGATTATCATGATGTTTTTTCAACTTAATATTATCTATTATTTTGATTTTAGATAAGTAATATTTTTTAGATAAGTTATTTGTATTATTGGTTTGAAAATGGACATGCAGTCAACTTATGTAATAGTTAATTTGATTGATTTTGATTTATTATTTTATTTATCTTAAATATGTAATTAAACCATTGTGTGATATAAATAAATTTTGGTGATTTAATTTATTTTTATAAAGTGTTTTGAATAATGTGTTCACTTAATTTCCTTACACTCTTTCCTATTGAGTATTTATGTTTGTGCATTAACTAATCCTAATATCTAGTAGTATGATCGCAACCAACTATCCCCACTTCTTAGTATTGGTATATCTAATATAAATCAAGAAAAACCCATTTTTTATACCCTACCTTACCTTTTATTTTCATTTTTGACAACATCTATCCTTAGGTTAGTGTGACATGAATTGCAATGAAGTAGACCCTGATTGTTTTATCAAATGAATCATATAGACAACAAGATTTATAAAATGGAATAGAAAGAGACCAATATAACCTTTGGTTGTAATATTTAATACTTACACAGATAAGCATTATATATATTTTTGGTCCTTAGATCCCCAAAAAAATCCTAAAAATGAGAGGGTTTTCCTCCCATGTATTGTAGATTCTATTTGTCATCTCAAATAAATTAATTCAATAGTTTCATTTGTGTGGGTTACAAATTGAGATTAATAAAAATGGCATTAGGAGAGACAAACACAATATTTCAAGGCCTTAAACCTCTGATCCTAAGATCTCCATATCTGTGAATCTCTGAAATATTTCAATATTCTTATTATTTTGGGCTCTTATTTTCCTATTTAATTGTGTGCTTAAAACCGCACTAAAAATTTATCAAATGGAAAGAATAACATATTTTTTTGTCTAATATTATGGATTGTTGTTTGTATTTTCAATTTTGTTTGTATGCGAGAAACCTAGACCCCACTATAAGTATCACAAGGTTGAGATCTAGGTTCTAACATAGAGATATTAGAGATAAGCTTGTTATACATATGATTCCATTTTAATCATATCCATACTTAACTTGTCCCACTAGCCATGACCATGTCTTGCCTTAGTGAATCAACCATAAAAAATACTTGGTTTTCAACATTATTTCTTGAAAGTTGAGAATACCTTGGTTTTTCTTCTTAGATTTCAAAAATTATTACAAAATAACTGATGAATAACATCTTTTCTATTACAAGTCTATCATGCATTTTTATATGTGAAATATGAGGATATTGATTATAGACTATTTCCTTTCACTTTAGAAGAATCATATGATTGGCTTTTAATTTTAGCACCTAATTATATCACTAGTTGGAATGACTTTGAAATTTTGTCTTTGATTCAATTCAGTTAGTTGATTGATGCTTAGGTTTTGTTAAAATATTTTTATATGATCAAAATAAAGTCTCATGAACTAATTAGGGATTTCTATTTTATATTTAAAAATAATTGTAATAGAATCCCAATTACTCAAAGACATTCTAAATTAATGGTTTTAGGTATGTAGTTGTATGATTTGGATCTTTTATCTTCTATTTTTTAAGAATGTTTACAACATATACTTTGTAAATATCTTATACAGAATATTTTCAAGTTGCCAATTATTTACCATGCCAAAATATAAACCAAGTGGACAATTTATTATCTTTTAAAATAATTATGCAAAATCATCTAAAGACCCAAGATTTTATCATTGATACACCAAAATCTTGTCAAATTGTGCAACTTGATTTTAGAGCTTCTAATCTCATAAATCATGATATGATTGAAGAAGATCAATACTTTTCTGATGATGATGAATATGAGGATATTTTAAATTTATAAAATCACAATCACCCATGAAATATAAATTGATGTCAGATGTTCATTTAATAGGTGATCATAAATCCAAATAAATGGTATGATATAAGATCTTGATCCATAATTCATAGTTACAAAATACCAATTGTTAAAGGAATCTTCAGTCTTTTCTTGGAAATATTTTAAGGTATGCTTTTTCAATAATAATGATTATTATAATTTTAGAATTAAAGATGAATAGTATCTTTAAATCATTTGTACAAGTCATTATGAATTTTAAGTGAATAAATTAAATGAATTAATAAGAGATTTCAAAGATGTGTTTTCATATTTGAGAACTTTGACTAAAAGAACATTGTTGTTACCAAAGAATGGAAGACATGTTGTACCAAGCATCTAAATCCAGCCTCCCAATTTTGTTTGGATTGTCCTTTAGTGTACATAATTTATATTTTTATTATTTTTCCATTATTTGGTGTGTTTTTTCTTTCTATTTTTCTTTGTCATTATGATCATGTTCCATATCTTTAGCATCCCATATCAACAATCTATCTTAGCATTGAAAGAAGTAAAATTTTCACATAAACAACATTAGATAGAAATCATATTCATAAATGACTATAATTATAAACAATTTTTTTTTAAAGTAATGATTCCTTATATTTATATGGGATAGGAATTTCAATTGCTTGATGAATATACGATAATCACGTAGAATTTAGGAGATAAAAAGTATGTAATCATCATTAAACAACTATATAAATTCATATAATTTTATTTATACATTTTTATAATTTGAAGGCCTATGATTCAAAAAATTATATATGAATTTTTATAAACATTTAATTTTATTATTGAATCCATAAAATTACACTTAATTTTACATCTAAATCCAAATAAAAACATTGAATATATTTAAATGTGTGTTTATAGTTATGAATATTTTGAGTCTATCATTCTAACTTGTCTTTGTCCCTAAACCTCAATGGACTAAATAATTAAATATTTTATATAATAATAAATAAAAAGGAAATTAATAAGATAAAAAATCCAAATTCTTTTCTCAAAAAGGTGATTCAATAATATTCATCGTAGGATTTTCAGTATGGCTAGTATTGGAGCAGGGTCTTGAGTGGGACCAAAGGTATTTATTTTAGGGATATATATTAATATTTGGTAGTATATTAATTTAATTCCTTCCCCCTCCCCCAACACAAACATAATTTTTTTTCATTTTATGAAGTTTTGATTTTCTTAGACAAGTTTAATTGTTTTATGTAAATCCAAGATCTATAAAAGAATCAATCAATCTGACACACACTAATGGTTCTAGGTAGATATAAAGTTTACTGTGTCCCATTTTGAGTTATAATTTAGTGATTTCATATTTATTTTAATATCTAAAGTAGTTGTCTATAGTTAATATCTTTTGTTTAAATTTGAAGATTGACATTCTAGGTTCTGAATGATGAACATAATTCTCACTATATAAGATGTCATTTGTTGGGTTCAACATGAATCATTATTTGAAATATAAAATGGTGACCCTATTTATTTAACATAATTATTTATTATTTTTGTTATTTCCTACTTACATGGCCTCATTTATTAATTCTATTCCATTTTCTAATAAATTGTTTCTTTTTTTAGGTTTTAATTCATATGTCCAATGCATTTAATGATGTTAACATAGATTCACTTAATTTTTTGTTAATAATGATCAATAATACATTTTAAATGGATAAAATAAATAATTGGTCTATTGAGGTTACTTTTAGCCAAATTTGGATTTGATTCATTAATGTTTGTAAGTGCTTCATGTCATTTTACAACCAAGTTTAAGTAATGTATTATGGGTATAATTACTATTCCTTTGAAAAAATCTACTTTTGAATCCTAAAAAACTATCTAATCATTGTCCACTTAAAGGTATTATCTTGAAATATTTATTCCTTAGTTCTTAAAGTGTAACCTTTTCTGAGTGTTAAATTAGAAAGTGGATAATTTCACTATTTTATTTTATTGGACCTTGGACTTCATTATTGAGCTATCCAAATATAAACTGTGATCTTCATTGATACATATGTAGTTAAAATTATATATTAAAATGGTCATATTACCAATTTGAAATATTCATTTAAATTTTTTATTAATTTATTTGACACTAATTTATTCTTGTTTAACCAAGTCTTCATTTAAATCAGGGTTTTAAATTACTTAATCCATGTCAATTGGGTTAAATATTATTTAGACCCAAATCCATCGATATTTACTAGTTGTAAAAATCTTGGGTGTTTGGAGTTTATGGGAGGTGGTTCATTAAAAAAAATTATAAGTCTTCTAAGCATTGACCTTATGATATTATGACATGTGGACATATCTCAAACACCTAAATCTCAGAAGAAGATAGTTAATAGTTAGAATTTATACAATCTCCCAAGCTTTCGTGAGCCATCCACATGTCAATAGATTAGATCATATGAGAAAAAAAAAGTTTATATTCATTTTAAGGCCTAAATCCCTGAGATCATGCCACATGTGATGATCTCAAAGATAAATATAGTGGAAGGTTGAAATTAGTATATATAATCCCTAAGGCCTAAAGTCCCATGATGATTCCATGCGGAATCATCACAAGAACTAATTACTTAGGTTGTTAATTAAAATTGTGCATGCCTTAGATGGAATATTCAACATAGAGGCACCACATGGTAGTATGAATTATTTAAATCCCATTCAAAAATGTAAAGATTTAAAATTGAATAAGTATCAAAGATAGAGGAAATATAAAGAGCATATCATGTGGCATGGTCTAATTTATTTAGAACATATAATTTTTTTGTAAAATGGCTAAGTGTCAAAGGCTTTGAATTCCTAGGATTGTGACATGTGGTCACATCTTCAAGATTCAAAGATCGGGGAAGGTAATACACAATTTAAAATTTTTATGAATTTAAAGTTGTGGCATTGCAACACATGGTCACATCTTAAGGAGTCATAATATGGAATGGAAAGTATATATTTAATTGTTAATAGATCTCCCAAAGTCCCAAGATCATGACACATAGAATGATATCAAAGACTCAACTAGTGAAATAAATAAAATAATAATAATAAAGCCTTGAAGATCCTAAGATTAGTGATGACATAATGTTCCACTGTCATGAGAACTAGAATGTTGAAGAGTTTTCAAAATATAGCATAGTCAATAGTTAAAGACTCCCCATAGTCCTAAGATCATGCAAATTGGAATGATCTAATGGATTCATATTCTAAAGTGTATAAAACACCAACATTATAGGTCCCAAGATTTTGGAAAGTGATATTTTTATAAGTTTTGTAATCATGAATAAAAACAATCCTAAAATTCTTGTAAAATTTTTTAGTTAAGAAGAGACTAGAGAGTGGGGAAAATCATAGTTTTAGCTCGACTGTATTTTCACATTGCTATGCAAGGATCACAAATAGATCAAGGATAAAGTGGACCTAAGAAGTCTCATGGCCTAATCAAATGCACTTTTAGTGAGACAATGGGAGCCAAGAAAATGCTAAGATTAGACTATGAGAGCATGATATCAAGAAAAGTGTGTACAACATAAGTTTTAATCACTTTTTAGATACACTAATAAATTAATCAAATAGAGGTGATAAACCTATTTATAAATTGGAATAATAAATTATTCCAATATTGATATGCCTAGTTATTAACATTTAATAAATAAAGGATATATTTAATAGAATCTTTTTTGTAACATGGATAAGAATGTGGAATTGGGAATGAAAAAAATAGAGCATGAACTTAATATTTCATCATTGGGATCTTTTTACATTGGTGTGGCTTTTCCTATTTAGGCCACTGATTAAGTCTATAAAAAGGAATAAAAAATTAGTAAATGTTGGATCATTAGAGCTTGAAATGCATTAGATATTGCATCTTATTTCATCCTGAAAGTAGTAATAATATGTAACTATTCCATGACTTGTTCTTATGCTTTATTTATGTGTTATATCAAGAAACTACATTTACTACATTTAATTTTGGGCATCAGGCCATTATATTTTTGTTGTGCATTAAGGCAATGTATCTAACTACCTTGCCTATTTAATCATTAATGCTTATTATTTTAATGGTCAACATTTCTTGTGCCAAGACTCTATTATAATTATTCTATGATTGCATATGCCTTTCCTCTCTATTTTTTTCATTTAATTATCTACCATGGGATACTAATTGTAATGGAATACCTTTAAAGATGTTGAATAAAAATTATCATTATGTTTTATTAACTTAATGTTTTCCATTATTTTGATTTAAGATAATTAATTTGTGATAAATAATCTATTTGGATTGTTGGTTTGAAAATGGACATGCAACCAAATTTTACATCATCTAATTTGATTGATTATGATTTCTTATTATGTTTACCATGAAGTTATCATTAATCCATTATGTGTTATAGATATAAGATAGGGATTTTATCTCTTTTGATAGCTTATTATGAATAACGTGTTCACTTAATTTCCTTAAACTCTTTTGTATTCATTATTTAGGTTTTTTCCTTAGCTAATCCTAATATCTAGTAGTATGATTTCAGCCAACTATCCCCACTTCTCAATATTAGAAGATATAATATCATTTAAAGAAAAGCTCCATTTTCTTCCCTATCTCACCATCTATTTTAATTTTTTGAAACATCATGAATTAATTTAATGTGAAATGAAATAAAATGAAGTAGAGCATAATTTTTTTATAAATTTAGTCATATAGATAACATGATTTAGATAATGGAATCACAAGATACTAATATAACCTTTGGTGGTAATAGTTGCTGCTTACCTAGATAAATTTTCTAAAAATTTATTAGTCCTTAGATCCCTAGTAAAATCCTAAAAATGAGGGGGAATTTATCCCATGTATTGTAAATTCCCTTTGTTATCTTAAATTAGTTAATCCAATAACTATATTTGATTGGGTCATAAATTAATCATAATAACTTCTCCAACCCATCCTTTAGGGATTATTATAGAAAGATCTATTCATATAAATTTCTTTCATAAAGCTTTAAAAATTACAACTCCAATTCCATCCTTGTAACACCTATTTCTTGGGCTAGTGCATCTGCCTCCTTTAGTAAAGAGGATAAATATTGTACTCTCTTCTTTGTTAAAACTATTATAGCCAAAAAAATCCACTCATCTTCTCAAGAGTAAATTTATGATTAGATTATCCTAGATTGCTCAAAAAAATCTAAAATAATCATTATGCATTGACCACACAGTCATCAAGGGTTTTTAACATGTCATCAAAATATTTCAATCACTAATAATAGTGGATATTGTTTTCCTCTAGATTATCATGGGGCCTTGTAGAATATTTATCCCTTTAGATGAGTTAATTAGTCAAGACCTATAAATTTTCAATCTGATAATGTACACAATATCAATCTATCTATGAGGCTAGTATAAGTTTTAAAAATAATTTCACATAGGTTTTAGGCTCTAAAATTTAACTCTTAAAGTTGATATACATCCTTTTCCCACTTATCTCAACCCTTGTTCAACATATGATCTACTTTATCCTAAATTTTCTTGTCTTATTTGAGGTTTTTCTCAAAAATTAGATGCTTTCTCTCTTCTTCCTCAATTTCCTTAACCAACTTGCTTATAGTTTCTTAATACTACTAGTAAGTCCTTACGTTCACAAAATTATGTTGAGTTACTTAAGTATCAAAATTTAGTAGAGTATTCCTAACCCACACCCTAATCAAATACCTAAGGTTTATGAGGAACATTCCTAGTCTCAAATGGTTGGTTATAGTGGATCAAACCTTAGATTCATTGGGTACCTCATAAATGAGATCCTCCCTAAATTATTCCAAGGCAAATGATAGATGTTGTCAATTTTCCAAGTAATCCTGGTCTATTAAAAAGGCATCCTAAATAGTTATTAATATTGTACCCCATCCTATAGTTTTTCTATTATTACATCCTCCCCTAAATGTTTCAACACCCTATCATTTGGGAATGTCTTCTATGAGTATGTCCTCAATTTTCTCAAGCCCTCATTATTATCCTTATCTTCTTATGTTAGCCCACATCAACTCATTTTATTCATCTTATATCTTCCTATACTTTAATTCATATAGGAGATTAATCTCTTCCTTTTGGGGTCAATCATGTTACCTTTGAGTTCCTCTAATATGTCTTCATTTATTTAGTTAGACGAGTCTCTTTTTGGAATATCAAAAATAATCTAATGGAGATGATGTTATATCCTCTAGTTTAGGAATCAATCATTACATTGCCTTAGGTTGGGGTGATTGAGGTACTTCATCCTACCTGGTTATTTTTTTATTAGAGGTACTTCTAATTAGGATGGGTCTTATAATTTTTGCATGTGTACTGTTGATTCCCACTTCTTCTTTAATCCTAACTTCATGCATTTTCTTACTCTAAGGCTTCACTCATAACTTCTCCTTTTTATTAGTTTCTAGGTATCTACATGGGAGGTCATATATCCCTCTATTATATCCTCTTTTTATATGGTGTGGATACATTAATTTATTATATTCCTCATCTTCTCTTTAGCCTTTCATCTAGCTTCCCTTCGCTTGACCCACTTAGTGTACCAAAATTGGTGGAGCTCCTCTCCTTTCACTATCCTCTTCGTGCCTTGCATGGGTGATTGAGAATCTCAAATAAAATGTGGAGGCTAAAGGTACTCTTGGAATTTCAAACCTTTTATCATCATTTCATTTCAATGGTTTGAGGTAGTAGTGTAGATTATAAGACTTGTCATGGATCTAGATAACTTGAAGAATATCACACTCCTATCCTTCCACTTTATTAGCTTCCCTCATGTCCATATTTCCATGTTGGACATAAGTGGATCACATGGTATTCATGTTATCATTAATCCTTTGGGTGACCACTCTATTCATATCCATATTTATGATTCCATTGACTACATATATGATGTATTGCATGATAGGGTAAATTTTAGTGGCCCATATAGAAATGAACTTGGTTCTTTTGGTAAATTTATAAGTATTTGTTTTAAAATTCTATAAATATATAACATATGATGTTTATGAATGTAGGTGAGTGTACACATGAAACATAACATACCATAGAATTTATGTTAATGTGTGACTATATGAAAAACTCATAAATGGATTGTAGTTATGTTGTTATGCTTTGAAAATTTAGTCATTAAATTATATATATTATGTATAATGGAAAATAATATCATATTGACTTTCTATGAAGTATATCATTATATTTATATGCATGATATTTATATTAAATAGTAAGTGATTTGACCTAGAAAACTAGCTTACATCAAGATGTTGTAGGTTAATCCATATTATTCACCACCCAATAAAATAACCAAATGGAAATTTATAAAACCAAATAATGAATAACAACCACTAAAATTTACCCTATTGCATAGTAAGTCTATACGATAACTTAATCCAAGGAGAAATAATCTCATCATTTAGGTTGATCTAAGCCATGATTCATAACCATGATTTGAGCTTGGCCATTCACCATTTTAGGTATCATACTTAGCATAAACCATTATTCCTCTAGGAATTATCTCAAGTTTATATTTTGACACATGATCCTTACTTTATAGTTTGAGGTGACTATCCCTAAGATGTCAAATTTACAATACTTAACCACAAATAATATATGGTTTTCAAGGAAATTCCAACCCCCTCCCCCATCTCTTCCCTTAAGAACTCTATTCTCATTAAATACTTAAAACATGAAGATAATGATAAACATAAACATGAATTACCCCTATGTGGCTTTGTGGCCTCCTCAAAGATTTAATATACCACATACTTGGCCATATTGAATTGTATTCCCTTCACTATTTCATGTGATATACAGAGTTAGATTTAACTATTTTGTTCACACCATCCCAATAGAGATAATTTGTTGATTACTAGTCATGCTACTACTTTGGTGGTCCTATAATTTATATGGAACATAAATAAATCATATCCTGATCTTTTTTGGTTGAATTGGTGGGTTGTTAGGTCAATTTTCACTTGCTTTCCCAATAATTCCCTTATATAAACAATAATTCTAGCTATCCCTCTAGTTTTATAAATCTACACCACTATGATTTACATATTTATCCATAAAAAATACATCCTATATTTGTGAATCCAAGAGAAAATAAACCTTAATAGTTATTCTACTTTTCCAAATAATGGGAATTCCTAGAGTTAAAATGTGTCAACTTCCTCCAGATGCCTCCTCACACAATTATCATAAATATGACTCCAATAATCATTTATTCCCACGTATATTAGATAATATCTACATAGTTTAGCTTCATGGTTTGTACTTTGGTGTTTGACATCCTCTATTTTGTATGCATCTTCCCTTTCTTATCCAAATTCCACATTATCTATAAATTGATTCTTTGAGTAGTCCATCTTCTTAGGTTGTTATGTGATTGTATTCATAACTTGATTCTTAGCCATTTCTCCTATTATGCAATTCATTTCACCTGTTATGATCCTTATTCATCCTTCATTTGTTATTTAGGGTCATTTACCCCATGATATTCTTAACATTATTAATTTATCCTTTACTATAGGGGTCCCAAATCACATATCTAGAGTATGGTTTCTCTTTTTCAATGATTTCACCTTTGGATTCATACTCAATTATGGTCCTTGATATATTTATTCCTAGATCTTATATTTAGATTTCCTATTCGGCCCCAAATTTAGTGTCTTTAAATCTCATTTTATCTATATATTATTCCTAGATTTCATTTTTCATGTGATGGATACCCTTTAGTTTTTTCCCCTTTTGTTATCCTTTCAATTTTCTTTGAGAATCCCTTATTAGCTATTTTGTGTGGATTATTTAATGGTCCTATGTTTTCCAATACATGGCCTTTCATAATAATTTATTTTAAGCCATCTATTTGGTTAGTTCAAGTCTTAAAATTTAAATTTTGATTTGGAAATATGCCATGATTTTTTAATTTAGATTTGATTTTTTATATGTATTTCTTTAGCATATCCTTTCATTACCCAACACTAAATCATGGGTCTAGTCCTTTGGTGTAGAGACACAAATACATGAGAGACTTGTAAGAAATTTAAAAGGTATAAGACAAGGAAAATGTATAGAAATATTTAAAATATTATTGCTTAAATATTTATTGATAGATACTTATTCAAATTAGTGCATAATTCTCCTCACCATAAATACTTATATGCCTAGCATGGTGGCCTTATAAATAAAATATTCACTCATATCATCTAGATGGATATTGTGAGAAGTGTGTGGGATAGTAAATCTAATGATGCATCAAGAGTGATGCCAAAACAAGTTTATGCTAACCCAAATAAAAAAATCAAATGAAGTGGAATATGACTTATTATAAAAGTATATATCTAGTATTAAACATGGTATATCTTGAGTGTGTTTCTATTGAAATGTACAAGAATAATCTCCCCATTGATAGTGTAAATTTTTAATGTGCCATTTTACAAAATGTCATCAATTATATATGGCCTAAGCCAGTGGATTTATAGGTTTCCAAGGTGATTAAGGTACTTATAATCATGAAAAATAACTTGAGCACATATGATTAGTACTTTTCCTTTGATATGTATGTTATTGCATGCCTTTTATAAGGCATCTTTAATGACTTGAATCCATATGTCAAGGATTTACCTCTCATATAGATTGTATAATTATCAAAGGAAAATTATGATGGATTCAAGGTGATCCAAACTACTAATCTAGGCTATGTGAGGATATGGAACCAAAAACTCAATAGGAAGTATAGCCTTTGTGCTGAACACTAGCTGGAAAGGAGTAGACTTATTGAGTCACTTATAGCTATTTCAATATGCCCATAGGACCAATCACACCTGATCATCTTATTCTATGTGTTTTACATCATATATATTTGTTAGATAATGGCCTAATAATTTTTTAAAGTATTTTATAGTGTTTTTATCCTATGGGTGGTAGGTTTTGGTCTTGTGATGGGCAACCATGAATTTTGATAATAGGATCTACACCATATCATTTATGAAGTGGGTGCCCTAGTTATTAGTAAAGATAAATATACATCCATATATTTTAAATAATAATATTTTAGCTATCGATAAAATCCAATTCTTTGTGAGTATAGCCTCTGCCCATTAGGTGAAGTAATCAGTGGCAATAATGACAAATCATGTGCCAATCCATCATGTGATAAATACAATAGGCCCTAAAAAATAAAATTTCCATATTTAAAATGTGTCCTATGAGAGGATTGGGATAATTTACATCTCATATTAGTGCAATTATTTCCTAATACTCTTGAAAATATCATAATTCTAGGCATATTCCTTGGCATCATGAAAAATAGTTAGCCACTAGAGTGCTAAAAGGAGGATATTTTGAGTGGTTTATTCCTTGGTGAAGTATCATCTAATTATTCCTTCATGATCCTCCCACAATATAGTTGTGAATTCATGTGTAAATACACATCATCAAATCACCTCATCACATCTTCACTTGTAGAGTTATCTACTGATAAGTTGATAAGGGGCAACATGAAGGGTTGACTAATTTTTAATGGTCAAATTGTCTAGGGAAATACCTAAAGTGAGGAATGATATGAAATTGAAAAGTTTATATGGTGTGTCACATATTATAAATTTATTCAACAAGAATTTCATCCTCAATAGGATACATAGATTTATTGGTTGTTATATGAGAAAGGTGGTCACGTCTTAGATTTTCTTTTCTTAGCTTAACTACTATAATGAACTAAAATTATTGAAATAGTATTATATACCAATAAATACATCCATGAAAGATGGATTTATTGACCAAATATTTTAGGTTCTTATGATTCATATAAAAAAAATGGGGTGGATAACAATATCGTTAGAACTTATGGATAACATAGATCACAGCCAACACTTCCCACTAAGTTGTCATATAATTCTATCTTGTGAGAGTAAGCTTTTGACTAACAAAGTATATTTGATGATCATTATTTTTCTCCTTAGGTTGGGATATAATGAAAAAAATATACATCTTTGAAGAATCAACATGGACATGGAATTGGGTATTCTAATATGGTAATTACAAGAAAGGACCATTGGCCAACTTCTATTTTATTTTTTCAAAGGCTTCCTCCTATGCTCTTCTCCATCCAAATGGATTATCTATCTACAAAATTTCTTATAGGGGTGTGGATATATTTTAATAACATAATATGAACTTTTTATAATATCCATTATGTCCCAAGAACATTTGTACCTCATATGCATTCGTAGGTTCCTAGATTTGAGTAAATAACACCACTTTTGTGGGATCCACCAAGATTCTATCCTTGTAAATGACATGCCAATCAAGGTGCCAAAAGGTGTGGAAAATACACACTTATTCAAATTGAGAGAAATATAAATATTTTGTCAACATTCAAACATGAGTCTAATATTTTCATGGTGGTCCTTCATGATCATATATACTATCCAATTATCCAGATACATGTAGAGAAATTAGTGGAGAAAATATTTGAAATCCATGATCATAATGTGTGAGACTACATTAGGAGCATTTTTTAGCCTAAAAGACATGATTTTTTTTATGAAAATAATCCCCACTTGGTAAAAACTTTGTTTTATTCCTATCCTCCTCTATGATCTATACCTTGTGGTGTCTTGAGAATCCATATTTCAAACTATATATCTCACAACCCACTACACGTTCAAGAATATATTTTATAAAGGAAGTGGAAAAAGGGTTTGTGACACATGCAAAACTTATGAGATAATAGTCAACAAAAATCCAAATGTGTCAATCCTTATTAATAATAATGACCATGGGACTTACCCATTCAAACTCTTATATGGGATATATAACACCTGTAATTAACATGTTATTAGTTTCATTTTTTACCTTAGCCCATAGGTTAGGGTTCACTTGGTAGGGTCATTTATTTAAATTTCACACACCATTGACCAATGTCATCTTCATTTTTCATAAATAAGAGTGTAATCCTTTCATATCCATGATTTTTTATGAAATATGTCCTAGATTTCTTCAAGCAATTGCAAAATTCAAGTAAGTTTTACAAGAGACTAGTAATCTATAATGGTGGTGATTTTAGGTTCTTTTTATTTCCCAATGTTTGATTTAATGGTATTTAAGGGATATTTATAGAACTAGTTCCATTATTATGGTGTGTATACTATATTTCATGCACCTTGAGTGGTGTCCATATGAATATGACTCAGTTATCCATTATCATGTTGGTTTTCTACCTTGTACACCATTTTTTCCCTTCCTATACTGCAAGTTCATTGCTCTCCATATTTTCCCATCTTCTTCAGTTGAATAATTTTTCATTCTTTGATTCAAAAAATATTTTTGATATACACACCATTTTTTATTTTATTATATGTAATACTCATTCTTTCATTAATGCCTCGTCCTTGAATATGGCATGATGGATTTACTAAAAGGGATTGGTTAAACTTGGATTTTTGTATTTGAAATAAAAGATAGGTACATACTACTAATTAAAAATTTCCCATGTGTATATTTATCTTCACATTTATATTATAATTTACCATGCACACATATGGGTACTTATTGTCTGGTATAAGGCATAGATCTAGAGCTAAACATGTAGATAGGAGAGAATTATTACCCAAATGTCCTCAAATGCCTAAATATGTATGTTTGGGGTCTAAGTATCAATTTTATGCTATAAACTTATGGTAATGGTTTTTTTTCATGAACTAGATACATATATCTAATTTATGCTTGCTCAAGTGGGAAGGTTAGGTATATATGCATCCCACTGAAACATGAAATTACTCTTTAGTGTATATGCCATGATATTTGTGTACTCACTCATTTGGAATACCCAATTCAAGGTCTTTAATTTATGTCTCAAGATCACTTGTCTTAATGAAATAGGTCAATTTTGAAATCTATTTACCTTAATGGTTTTATCTATCAAAATATAAAATGGGGATACATATATTTATGTCTACATATAACAACAACTATTGATCATATATAAAAAAATTCATAACTTGGAGATCAGAACCCCTATCCATTTTTGGTTTTGATACATTCATGACATGTTTGTCCTAGTATAGAGGAACTTCCAAAGTATTGGTATCATCCCATCTATCCATAAGAGGGATAATAATTCAAATATATCATCTTCAATCTTAGAGGTGTCCAGTCCATGTTGGGATTTGTACTTTGGTTTTTCCTATAGATCATGATTATATTGAAGTGTAAACACTAGAAAATTTCACACTTATAGTTTTTAATGACTAAAATCCTCATGACCCCCTAAACATTCTTAACCCTTAACCAACCTCTCTCAACCTAGCTAAATCACTATTATCTTATTCATATAATACTATTCAAAAATACTATTTTAAATTACTATTCACTATGGGACCCACTATCACTATTCATGATGACATAAAAAGTGCCATGGCATGTGACATGACAAGTGATATGAAAGCTGATTTGGAAGGTAATATGGAAAGTGACATGGCTTGAAAGTGAGGTGGCTTGATGTGGGACATCATAGCCCACTAAGACCCTTTCTCAAGGTGCTTAATGACCTCATTTAAGTATCATAAGGGTCCCCTATTTAAATATGGTGAATTTACCCTCAAGGGGACATAATTAAACATGTATTTTGTCTTCACACATGAAAGTGGCCTTCAAAATGGGATACCCAACTATTTAGTTCTTTGACAAAGGGCACTATATCTGCCTATTTTTTACTTTTTAACCCAAATGAGAGACCCATGACCAAGGTGGGAATTCCACCACCCTCTTATTTTGACTCATTCATGAACACACATATAAAATGGTGCTAAATTTTATGGGGAATATATTTAAGTGCTTGAATGAATATAATTTAAGGGTGGTAAAAAGTATTTTAGCATCATTTAGGCCCATGTGCATGGTTCCCATTCAAAATTGGACTCATGTGAAAGGTGGGAGACACACTAACCCAAATGGGAGACCCATGATCAAGGTTTGAGTCCCACCACCCTCATATTTTAACTCATTCATGCACCCAAATTTAAAATGGTCCCACATTTTTTGGGGTGTCTCTTTATGTGCTTGGATGAAGATAGGAAAGGGTGGTGAAAAGTCTTTTACCCTCATTTAGGCCCATGTGCATGATTTCATTCAAAATTAGACTCATGTGCAAGGTTGAAGACACACCAAAAAAAATGGGAGACCCATGATCAAGGTGGGAATCCCAAAACCCTCATATTTTGACTCATTCATGCACCACATGGTAAGTGGTACCATACTTCTACTATTCCCTCTTTTGGCATGGTTCTTGACAACAAATGCTATAAATACCCCCTCTCTCCTTCACCCAAGATTAAGTGAGAAGTTATTTTTTGGTTATTAATATCTTATTTTATATCTTTGAAAGAGGTAATAATTTTTGAGGTCATCCACATCATGGAGTAAAATAATTCAAATTAATGAAGCTCTATCAAAAATAACACAAGATTCCAAAATCACATTATCAACAACATCAACCACATCAACAAGCCCCAAGGTAACCTTATTTAGATTTTTCCTATTTTAGTTATTTACTTAAGTCCTTCCTTTTATTAACTTGACCTCTACCCCTTAATTCAATTTTAATCTTAATCCATTGACCTCCTTTACCACCTTTGCCATTGTAATTCCATTTACCTCATTTTCCCTCTTTGTGTCTTTGTCACCTTCACCCTCTTTGCCCCCTCATCCTTTTGATACCCTAGTTACTTGTTATTTTATATTTTTAAACCATAAATACCTCTCATTTTATTATATCAATAAACCTTAACGAAACCATTATTTTTTACCTTATCAAATTACCAAACCCAAAACCAAAACCTTGCCTTAACCAATTTTCAGCATTAGTATATACAAACTTGTTGCTTCATTTTGGTTATCTTAGCAAAGAATATAATTTTATCAATTAATTTTTTGTCATTTTATATATTTTAATTTAGTTTTATATTCATTTAAGGAAAATATATTTATTTCATCATTTTCACTTAAGTGTTTTAAATAAGGTGGATTGACAGCCTCCTAGAAAGATTTCACTTATAGGATCTGACTCATGCTAGGCAATCCGCCCATCTACTTTTCTAACAAACAAGTTTCCTTTAGTGTTTTATTATTTGTAGGTCATCCTCCCAAGCTAAATATTATCTCTCCAAAATTACTTATATTCATAGTGTGCACATTCAATAGATGTTCTTCCACACACTTCTTAACTAGGTTCTTCTTTTCACACTTAAGAAAAAGTGAAAATTAGACATAAACATTTTGGCATGCCCAATGGGACCCTTGAGTTTTCTTGGGTTATTAAATATTTTAGAACATTTAGAATTTCATTAGTGAAATTAATTTAGTTTATTTATTATAAAATTAAGCTTCTTTATTTACAAAAAGAAAAAAAGAAAAAAAAAGTTTTAGTTGCATTTTTTAGAAAAATAAATTTTATTGTATTTCTAAAAAGAAAGAAAAGAGAATTCATCCTAGGATTAGGATTAAATTTTCATGTTAAATTTAGGTGAATTTTATTTTTTCTTTTATTCATTCAAACAAATTAAAAAAAAAATCTTTTGGTTAAAATTGAGTGCATCCATTGACTGCTTCCTTGATTTTAGCTCACCTAATTTAATTAAAAGCATTATGAATTAATCATAGTTCAAAAATGTGATAAAAACCAAATGACTTGCACAAAAAAAACATCAAAACACACTTTAGACAAGGATTTATTAGGATTTCATCACCTATTAGATAACCTTACCCTTTCTCGATTATATTACTTGGATTTAATCACCGAGGGGATAACCAACTTAGTTCTCTAGCTGAGTATAAACACTAGAAATCAGTACATTTTGGCTAAGCACCCACACTGGCTATAGAATTGTGATATGAGGGGAGAAAGTCCAAAGTATTATGTCATGTACTAAAACCAATACATACTTCTATTGAGTGCCTAAACATAACCCAAAACCAAACATAGACTACCTTATTTAGGACCTATTCAAGTTAATTTCCTCTTTACATTTTTCTAAGGCATAAGCCAAAAGAGATTAGAAAGAATCCTAGGATTTAATGCACTCTTAATGAATTCATTATTTTCCTTGAGTCTTTTTTTTATTTTTATTTATTTTAGGTGTAGTAATGTATCATAATTTTCTTATCTTTAAGTATGGTTCTCACTCACCAATAGCAAAAAGACCTTGAGGAACAAAACCCACCACCAAATCAACCATCACCAAATTCCACCTCTTACACCATAGAACACATTTTTGAACCCAAAAACTCCCCTCACTATCTAAAAATTAGCACAAGAGTCACCACCCTTCCATCAACCACTAATCCAACCACCACTCTGACCCAACACACAATCTTTAGCTATATTCATAACCCACAAGGTCATATTCCCTCTATCTAACCACCTACCTCTACCAAATAATTAACATACACATACCAATATATATCTTCCACCCAACCTCCAAATACCACATACAAATATGTGGAGTCATCTCAACCATTTACTAGCTAGTCACACATTGACCAACCTCAATAAAACATACCATGTAACTATGCATCCAAACAACCTCAAGCAGACTTCATGAAGTTGATCATGGAAAAGATGACTAACCTTCAGTCATCTATCTCTAAATCCCATAATATCTTATCTTATGATAAAATTTGTAATGATATTATTCACCCTTCAATTTCCATTAGACCTTATCTAGCCCAGTGGGAACTTTCAAAATTTACCAAGTCTAACAGTAAAGAAGAACCTCAACAATATTTAAGATAATTTAGGCATTCATGCACTTGATTTCCCATGATGGTGCTCTTCTCCTCCATACCTTTCCTATGTCATTATCCAAACCATAATTAGATTGGTATAGTTTGATACCTAAACATTCCATCCTCTCTTTCACCCAATTAGCCCAAAATTTATTGGATCACTTTTCGATCAATATATCTAAGAAATTTTATATTACTAACCTCTAATCTATTTTCCAATTTGAATATGAATCTATTACCAATTTTGTGGCTCATTGGATGAGCCTAATAAACCAACTTTCCTTTTTCATTTCCTCAACTTGAGATTATAGAGCTCTTTTATTGGGCATGTGTAAAACATATTTCATCCACATTGAATGTCCAAACCTTTTGAACCTTTGATGAAGCTTTTACCATGGCTAAAAAACTAAAGAATAGATCCATTTATGAAGAAAGGTTAAAGTTGAGCAAGAACTCATTAAAAACCCAACAAGCCTTTTTCTTCTAAACCAAACAACCAAACCAATCCAAACACTAAAAATAAAGCAATCACTAATGTTTTTATCCTTAACGCTGCACCACCACCATCTACCAACCAATAGAACCCAAGGAACCAAACCTCTGACTCCTCTAATTATTAAAAATTAAACCAAAGGAACCAAACTTAAAACAATCATAAGAAATTAACTCCACTTGGGGAATCCTATCCTTCTATTTTGGAAAAGTTACTAAAAGCCAATATCATCTAACTTCCACCAATTAAACCACCCCAATAGTTTGATGCTTCTCACCCCATACCAAGTTGGTATAATGAGAATAACCATTTCACCTTTCGTTAAGTCATAATACATGACATCAATAGGTGTAACACCTTCAAATACCTTATCTAATCCCTCATTGACAAGGGAGAGCTTATGTTGGAAAATCCTAATACACCATCAAACTAGACCCCTGACATATTCTGCAAGCCTTTCCTAATCATGCTTCTTCTACCCCTTATCATGATAATAAACTAGCACCATCCCATGAGGCACATACTATTAATTTGGTTACTAATTAACCCATTCTTGAAGAAAAATTATCTCAACCACCTCTTTCCTCATCCCCCTAATGGAAGGGGAGAAACTGGCTTTTATTCCTTTAGACACCTAAACAAAGAAATCCATCAAACCCACACCTCCATTTGAGGATACAACACCTACCTCCCATATAATAGAACCATCCACTCCCTCTTTAAAATATATCTCATAAGAGAAGATAACTTCATCCACCCAACCTCTGATTTCAAAACCTTTTGTCAAAAACTAAGACAAAGGTAAAGGAACCATTCCTTCTCCTCCACCTAAGGGCTTAACCATTAAAAATAAGACCCAAGTAACCAAACCCCATTCAAAACTATCAACCAAAAAAACCAAAGAGGTAAAACCACTAAAAGGCCTAAAACCCCAAATTTTACCTCCCTCAAACTTGACTTCTATTTTGGGTCCTCATCCCTTTACCCTGAGCATGAAGCCTATTATTTTTACTAAGACCCCACCACCTTTATTGGTCACACCTTCATACTTGATTTCTAAGACACCTCTCCACACTACACTGATGATTCCTAAGTTACCTATCTTTCTCGTCTACCTCTAGCTCATCAACTATCTTGACTAAACCAAAACCATCAAATAATACCACCTTACCTAAGAAACCTATCACCAAACCCACATCAAAACAACCTTCTAACTCAACACCCAAAGAAAAAACCACTAAATATTTACCACCTTTTTTTGAGTCTTATTCAACCATTATACAAAGGTTATTACAAACCTCTTCCTTAGCCTTACCCCCATAAAACCTTTTGACCCTTCACATCCTAAAATGTCATGGTTTAATGAAAATTTGATTTGCATATTTCATAAGACACCTGGCCATGACATAGAGAACAATAAAGATTTCCAAACTCATATCCATTAACTTTATGATGAGTATGATCTCTTAATAAATGAACCTCTTATGCCACCCATACTAAAATAAATAACAACCATACCTACATGACACCCACCCACTCTTCCACATTCACCTAAGAATAAAGGCAAGTTAGACAACTCCACTACATCAACCTCTCATATTATCCATAAAATCAACATGGTCACAAGATCATAATAGAAGGCTAAAGGGAAGGCTAAGGCATCCATTCCTTGGACTTATCCCTCCCAAAACTCCCAAAAAAACAATACCTAACTATATTCATCATCAAATAAACCCAAATTTTCTATCTTAGGTGCCTCCCCATCTAACCCTTCATACCCTAACCCATATGCAATATCCATATGGAAAGCTATCCTCAAGTAGCTTCACCAAACTCCATAAAAAATGATCTTGTATGAGTTAGTATCTACCTCTCCCCATCACCATAAATTACTCATAGAATCCTTTCAATCCATTGAGGTCCAACCCAATGACTCTATACCTCTATTTTCTTTTGTCAGTGCCCTTCAAACTTCCAACCTTGTCACCTTCAAAAATTTAGAAATACCTTCTATTCATCAAAAGGATCTTGATCCCCCTATTCATTATGACATACATTAATCAAACCTACATCAAAAGGGTGATGACTAAGGAACCAACATCAATATTATCTCCTCTTATACTTATGACTAGCTGTACTTACCCATAAACACCATATCCAAAAGGATAGCCATCCTTCGTTCCTTCAATGATACCATGGCTACTACCTTGGGCACAGTTCTCCTCCATATTTGTGTAGGTACCCATACCATTCCCAATTTTTTTTAATGTTGTAGAAGGAGAATTACAATACAATTTTTACTTGGGCACCCTTGGATTTGTGCCTGAGTTGTGTCCCTTCCACCTTACATTGACGTGTCAAATTTGAGCACAAAGGGAAAGTTGTGACTATCTAGGTTGACCCTAATCCTTTCACATCTTTAAATATAACATATGAGCCTAATTATGTCCTTCTTCCTCCTTCATCCACCTCATAACCATCTGCTAATGATACAACCCCACCAACCAAAACCCATGACACTTTCACACCAAATGTTGATGAAGATTCTGCTATATCATCTATCCCTTTTTCCCAGATTCCTATAGAGAACCCCATGGAAACCACATTCCAACTTTTTTCTCTTAGGTAATATAGACTCTTAGCATAGGATGCCTTATCTACTCCCTAAAAATATGGGAATATTAGACATGACCCTTCCTATGACCCTAACATTAGAACCATCATCCCCTTTGGGATCCCTAACCATCAAAAAAAATCATTTATTGGGGACTTGATCGGCCACTTCTAGCCCCTACCACTACTTAATTCATCTAAGAATTTACCTCTAAATTTTATTATCTAAGTAAACTAGAGTTTGCTAAGTTATATCTTCATAGATGTGCTTGAAAAGGATTTTGGCTTGGTTGATATGAACAAAGGCCTCATGAGTTACCCCATGTCAAAACATTGTAACCTCTTGATTCATTTGGCCTTGGGTATGAACCACCTAAATAACCAACCAATTCACCCAAACCCATTTCCACCATGAAAGAAGATATCCCATCCTCACTAACCCAACCACTTTCCCCACTTGAAGATCCCGACATCATCCCCCCTAGCATTTTTTTTCTAGTCAATACCATTAGTTTGGGCCCTCTCATCTACCAAATGAATAGCCAAACCAAATTCCTTCCACTCATACACCATGAAAGAGTAAATAATGATTCTCCTACCATCAACACCATCAAACATCAAGACAATAATTCCATTATTACCTACCTCGATGCAGGGGATTATTCTATCCACAAATCCCTTCCTCTTAAGGCCTTGACCATGTTGAATGAATCCACTATGGATATTAAGTTGGGCACTCTGGACAAACCCTGCTTTGTCAAAATGGGCCAATCATTGAATGCCTAGGGACTTTAAGACTTCTCCTCTTTCCTCTAAGACCATAACTTAGAATTCTCTTGGTCTTATAGTGATATTCTTAGGATTAACCCCATAATTACTACACATAACATAGTCACTCATCATGATGCCAAGCCTGTTAAATGGAAACTCTAATGCATGCATCTTCACATAGCCCTTCTGATCAGAAAAGAGATTTAGTGTCTCCTATCTATAAACTTCATTCAACCCATTGACTACCCCCAATAGGTCTCAAATATCATACATGTCACCAAAGTCACTTGGGGTCTATGTATTTATGTGGACTTTTGGGAACTTAACCTCACCTGCCCCAAGGATGATTTTCCTCTACCTATCATTGATCATCATATTTATCTTACAACCAACCATGATATGTTATCTCTCATGGATAGGTTTTTATGTTATAATAAAATCTTGATTGCTCCTAAATATTAGCACAAAACTACCTTTACCACCCCTTGGGGAACGTTTTTCTATAGAGTCATGCCTTTTAGGTTAAAGAACATTGGGGTAACCTACCAACATGCCATGACTTATATATTTTATGATATCATCCATAAAATTATAGAAGACTATGTGGATGACCTTCTTAGGAAATACAAACTCTAAAAAGATCACTTGACTATTCTTACAATCATATTTGAATTCCTCATATGTTATCATGTTCACCTTAATCCTAAGAAATGCATTTTTGGGGTCCTTTTAGGAAATATTCTTGGATTTATCATCTCTCTTGATGGAATCAATGTAAACCCTACTAAATTTAGAGAAATTTTGTACATGCCTCCTCTAACCAATGTTAATCAACTTCATAGCCTACAGGGAAAACTTCAATCCATTCACCATTTCATTTCCCAACTTTAAGACCAGTGCCAACCTTTCCATCACCTTATAAATAAGGATGCCTATTTCAAATGGAGTAATGATTGTCAAAAGGAATTTGATTCACTCAAATAGTACCTTTTGTCACCACCTATCCTCAACCCTCATAAGGATGACCACCCCTTTTATTAATATATCTCTACCACTGACCATTCCCTAGGAGAAATGTTTGCTTACCATAATTAACAAAACAAAGAGCAAGACGTATACTACATTATTCACATGATTTTAGAATATGAAAATCAATATACACATACCGATAAACTCTATTTATCATTGACTTTCATGGCCACAAAATTCTTCCACTACCTTCTTAACCATAAAACTTATGTCATAACTAATACTGACCTACTCAAGTACATGCACTCTAAACCATACCAAAATTAATGTATGGCTAAGTGGATCATGCTCTTAGCCAAATTAAACCATAAATACATCTACTATAATTCAATTAAAGGGTATCTCATTGCTAGCCAATTAGTTAAAGCTACTTTACCAAACAACCAACCACCTCCTCTTGCCTTTTTAGATGAGTCTATCATGACTCTTTATCAAGAAGATGGCATAACCTACCAAATGACCATGTTCTATAATGGCTCAAAGTGCCAATAAGGTGCCCAATTTATTCTCATTCCTCTCAATGGTGAACCCTTCCTCTCTCCTTTAAACTTCAATTTAAATGCACATATAATATGGTTGAGTATGAATCCCTAGTGATAAGTCTCTGAACTACTCTAACCTTGGGAATTAAGATAATCTATGTCTCTGGTGATTCCCAAATTGTAGTCAACCAGGTCAATGGATCATATCAATGTAATAATGATGTCTTGTAAAAATATAAACTTTTAGTTGAAAAACTCTTAACATCATTCAAACATTACCTGGTCCAATCCATTCCCTAATCTACCAATAAATGCATGGATATAATGACATGCCTTACTTCCTAGATCCCATCTTAGCCTTCCAATTCCAAAATATTTGTCACCATTCAATCATTTTACCACAACCTCTTATAGCCAATCCAACATCCCTACCATTTTTAATGTGGAAGAATCCCCGTCCAACATTTGGTAAGACCAAACTTTCAACTACCTCACTTATACATCATTCCTCCCAACCTCTCTAAGAACACCTAAAAAAACATTGTTGAAAGTACATCTCATTACACCATACTAAGGGGAATCCTTTACAAACATGGTTTTGATGGTCTTCTTCTTTATTTCCAACATACTAGGAATATTCCCATGCAATCAAGGAAACACATGATGCAATATGTGGGGGACACTTTAGCGGTCTAACGGCCACTAAATGCATCCTTCACCTTGGTTACTATTGGCCCATCCTCAACCAAGACTATTTTGATTATACAAAAAGTGTGTTAAATGTCAACAACATGCTAATTTGAATCACATTCCAACTAATGGCCTCCAAGTATTTGAGGACTTTTGGCCTTTTTCATAATGGGGGCTTGATCTCATTATGGAAATCAACCCCTATTAGTCAGAGTGGCATAGCTCCATCATCACAACCACTTAATACTTCACCAAGTGGGTGGAAGTTATTCCTCTTATCTCAACTAAAGTGGAGAAGATTATCGATATTATCAATGATCATATCATCTACTGTTTTGGTGTTTCTCATAAGATCATCACTGATAATGGAAAATTCTTAAAAAATAAGCAAGTTTAAGGTTAATGTGATGCATTTGTCATCAATTTAATATTTTCTTCACCTTATTGACCATAAGTAAATTGACAGGTGGAAGCCTCTAATAAAATCCTTAACAATATACTAACCAAAGTTGTTCATGCTTCAGGATGGGATTGGAACTTGTACATCTCATTCACCTTATGGGCATATTATACTAGAATTTCAACCTTTATGAGTGTTACTCCCTTCTCTCTAGTCATTGGATTAGATGAAATCTTGCCTCTTGAAGTCCAAATTATCTCTTTTTGCATATATTTGCAATATTTTATTTCTAAAGAAGATTATCTTCAACATTATTTAGCTCAGCTTGAGTTTCTTGACAAATGTCATTTAGTATCCCTTAACCACCTCCATACCAATCAAGAGCATATAAAATGTGCTTATAACAAGCATATCAAACAACAATACTTCAATATGAAAAACCTCATCCTAAGAGAAAACCAACACATAACCAATATGGAGAAGAGTAAACAAGTCAAGTTTTCTTTCATTTGGGTTGGACCCTACATCATTACCCATAAGTGTGGATCAAGAGCTTATCATTTGTCCTCACTCAAATGAAAACTAAAACCTAATCCTCTCAACACTTCACATATGCAATCCATTTTTGTATTAAATAAGGATCAAGCTCATTCCTTTTGTCTAACTTAAGCTCATCCCTTGATTACAAGATTTTAACCTTAACCCATATTTATCCTCTCCTTTTGAGGATAATTGACTATAAAATAAAACCATGTTATTAACCATCACATTCATATCCTAATCCTAAATGTGGGTACCATGGTTTTACCCATAGCATGGTTCTCATGGAGACTTTTTGTCTCTAACAAGATGGAATCCCGTGGTCATTATCTCTAAAAAAACCACACCTTTTAATATCATTAACCTTCTTGTGTTAAAATATTTTCTTCATAAAGGTAAACCTCTTAACCTATTAGACATGTCCATGTCTAAAAACATTACATCCAGAAATAATTTGGATACCAAAATACTACTTGGGTCAATATCTTAAGCATTATAGACTGTTCTCTCAAAGGATAGCTACCCAAAAAAAAATTACCAAATATATGGTATATTTCTCCCTTGAAGGACAAATATCAAGAGCATTAAACCAATCCAATAAGCTTAGACCACTCCCTTTAAGGATGGATAAGTTAACTTTGTCAAAATTAGATCAATTTATTGGAAACTTCCCACATTGATCAACTTCCCATATATAGCAATAAAGCAAAAGACCCACTATCACAACAAAATATAAAGTATTAATTGGCTCTCAAGTAGCATAATAAGTTGGAAGCCGTAATCATATTTCACATGTAGACTTCCCACATTGATCAGTCTACATCTAACATATGACATGGATTTGTCTATTACTAATCTCAGGCCACCAATAAAATGGACAAACTAATTCACATGAGGTTATCATACATATCACCCATTACCATTCACACCACCTATCACCCATACTCCCTTTATATTATTTATAAATTAGGGGATTTAGAGCTTAATTGACACATTGTGATCAAAAAACTTGTTTTATCAACTCACGACCACTCATGCCCAATATTTGAAGGGTTAAATTCATTAAGCCAATCCTATTTTGGGTTTATTTTCAATCCTTGTCAAAAACAAATCATCATGCCCTATTCTTATCTTAATGTGCTTGGTTGATGTTTTCATCTTGACTTTTACCATCTAGTGTTGCAACAACAATAATTATTCTTTTTACAATAAGTGAGATTACAAAAAACATAACCATAAAAATCATAACCATAACCTTAACATTCATAACTATCCACACAACCCTAAGCATGACAACATTTGATTAGTGACATCCAACACATTTTTTACATGCTTACATCAAACTATAAAATATTTTATTTAGGGTGTGAGGAGTTGCATGGCACATACAAAGTTATTAGACTATTCACACTTTACCAAATGCCCCTACATAAATTATTTTCCTACCTAAGCACTAGTTTTATTGTCTATTGACTCTGGATTTATGTTTAAACATCCTTCTAATTGATTGCTCCCTAAACTATCATCCATAATATTCCCTATATCAGTAGTTATTAAAGGGTTTACTCTATTATCCTCTTCTACATTCATCCCTATAGGATGAGAATCATAATATTCTCTAGGTCCTTCACCCTACTTACCTATTATATCTATTGCATCCCTCTGCTCAGGTTGTTCTACTTGCATAGCTACCACTAGTTGTCTCCTTAATGCACATCCCCTTGGATAGTGAGGGTTCCCTCCATAGATAGGTTTATGTCATGTTCTCTAACCTTACATCTTGTGTAGTGAAATTCTCACCTTCTTCATTTTCTTAGAGGTAAGAGTTCAAGCTCAAGCTCGGGTCATGGGTTCCTTTCCTATTATTTTTGATCTAATAATACTTCCATTATCACCATTACATGTTATAGTATCTGGTAGATCCACACATTCAACATACTAATTATTTTAGGTCATGGGGATTACTAATTATCTCCACCATTTTTCCCATTATTCACCATCTTCAACCTTATGTAGTTTTCTACACTATATATAGCCTACAAAACCAAATAACTTAATGATAAACATTTATCTTTATCATGATTATTTAAATTTAATAGCTGACCATTCTTCCTCACTAATATGATTCGTCATTCCATTGATGGGGAAGGTCATATGATGTCATTTATTCCCTTTAATAGTCTTCCCACTTGAAGTGGTCATGTCTACTTGGATTTTTGTGTAGAGATGTAGCCCTTGGTCCAACTAGCTATTTTAATAAAGTTATCATGCATCATCATTATTTCCCTTTGTCACCCTTGTAATCCAATCCACATTTTATGTCTTTGATTATTTTTCATCTTGCAATCTTTATGGGCTTGATTGTTGTCACCTTTACCTCTATTGATGTAAATTAGCTTCTAGGCATGTGACACTATAATAGTCATGCCTCCAAAACTACCATTGTTATTGGTAATTGCAGATTATAAATCCTTAACACTATAGAAACTCTTCCATCATAGGTAGGCTTCCATGAATTCATACCAATACATTCACCTTCTTATCCCCTTTACCCTCCTATTATTACTAGCCCATTACCATAGGCTCTGAACGTCAAACCCCAACCATTGGTAGTGCCTAATTAAACATGGTAGTATTTTATTTTATACCAACTAAAAGTTCATCCATAGTAGGGGAACAATCACCTTCTCCAACTATATAACCAATCTCGTGGGCCACATTTTAATTGGTTAGGCCTAACCTATCAGAACTAATAAGTCATTTATTCTAGGGTATTGGAATAGAGAATGTAGTCATGGATAACTTTTCCCAACATGGCTATGTAGTTCCTGAGATAGGCACAGTCCATCTTCTATCACTCACCATGCTTCTACATTTTTACCATGTGAAATATGATATAAGTTCAAATAAAACATTCATAGGTCATCACTTTGTTACTTCCCATAAAACTTAGCTCATAATGATGATGAATTTTTTCCAAACCAACCATAAAGATCCTAATAAAAAACCATCTAAAACATAGCTCATAGTGATAATTGCTATCACTATGGTTATACCTTTGCATAATTTTAGAAGATGTAACCTCCTTACAAAGGCACCTCTTATTTATATTAGCTCCATTAAAGGTCATTTGTGGTGATTAACATTGTTTTCCCTTCTAATTAATCCTACCTTGCCCATTTGTGTCTCTCATCCTACTAAATGTGGGATCATTATCGTAACTGTTCACCAATCTACACCATGCACCTTCACCATCACCTTCACCAAAACCCAAAACCTCTATTTTACAAAACCTTCTCCATCAGCCCAAACCAACCCATGTGGTCCATCAAATTGGGGTAGCCAATTTGATCACCATTTTCCAACACTAGCTAGACTACATTATCCTAATGTCCATCGACTATGTAGGTGTTGCTTGACTTCTAAGGGTAGTTCAGCCAGTAACAACTCATTACCCTCCCCTTTTCCTTCTCATTAACTTTTGTTTCTAACAATGTCCTCTTACCTAGGGCATCTTATGTCAGGGAAGCTTTGGATTCTTCCTAGAATCCTTGTATCTTAACATCATCTAATAATTTCTCTTCATTTTTCCCCCATTAATTGGAGAGATACATTGGCTTGAGGTATTTTTAGACTATGTAGGCAATGTTCATTTACTAAAGTTAGCTCAGCCACATCCTTTAATTTATTTTCCTTTCTCTCCTAATATATTTTCTTCCACCTATATACATATTTCCTCACCACCTCCGTCCCTTCAGCTTATCAATCTCTTTTAACCCCTTTTCCATCTTGTCAATCTTTTTTAACACAAGGATTGACAACCTTCCTCATTGGCCCCTCTTATCTCCCATAAATCCACCACCTACTCTACTTTATTGGCCTCCTTGACACCTTTCCTTATGGATGCTTCATGGATCACTTCCCCACCCACTTTTTTAAAATTTGACCTCTCTCTCCACTTTTTACCAACCTTTCCCCCTATCTCCTTTGTATTCTTTTACCATCCTCATAATTTCCCATTGTCCTTGTCAATTTGTCACACCCTCTTCATTACTCTTATTTCCACACCAATTCCACATCATACTATGCTTCTTGCAAGCTTTATGTTTATTTTGTTGCTACACTTTTTCTTTACATGTACCACCATTCTCTATCATTTCATCACTCTTCCCACCTTTCCCATTCTTCTTGTTTTCTTTGTTTTCATCTTATCATCCCTTTTATCCTCCATAACTAGTTTATACCTAGGTATTTATACTTTGAGAAGCCTTCCATAATTGCCCCTTTTATTCATATCAATTTTTGCCTTTTTCCTTTCGCATTCCCCTTTTCCTCTTTTCATCTTGGTACTCACTTATCTTTTGCATCTGTGTGAGTATCCATGCTTTATATCCCTGCTTCAATTTTTCCTTTTTCTTCTTATCATCCTTGATCTTCATCCTTTATCTTTATCTCATTCCCTTTCATTATTTTCTACCATCCTCTCACTTTTCTCCATTTCATTTAATTTTTCTCATCTTAAGGACATTCATTATTCTTTCTGACCATCTTTTTTTCCTCTTATATGTCCATGCATGGCTCCTTCTATCCTTATCCACCTTCATATTTATTTGTGACCTCATTTTTATCTAAACCTATCTCTTCATCCATCTCTTGGTCCACTTTCACCTCATCCCTTGTTGGATCCCCTTTATTTTCTCCTATTCAACCTCCACCTCTTCAAAATATGGTCACCAATTGAGCCGCTTCTATGTATATCTCCTTGTTTGCTTCTTCATATCCTCCATGCCATTAATTTAATGAACAAAATATAGTTAGGTTTGTTACTTTAAGTGCATCCCTTTTTCCCTTTATTGCCTTTACATATTGAGCCTAGATTTTTTTTGTCCCTCTCTAGCTACTCCCTTCACCTTACCTATCACCTTTTTCCCTTTTAGCCCCTCTACCCATTATGAGCTTATATGATCACAACATACATCATGTTATGGACATGAATGTCTTCCATTTAATTTTGGTTTACTATGATATCTATACCAATCCTATGACTCTATAACACAATCAACCATGCCTACAAGCTCATATGACCCACAAGCAAACATGAACACCACCAACTATTAAGATGCAGATTCCTTTGCCATATGTTCTGGTCTTACCTATTTTTAACCCCTTTTACTAAAAACTTCAAATATTTTAGAATCAAAACTAAAAAAAACCTTCAAATGGAAGATCTAGGGCATCCACATGTGGATGATAGCTATACCCTCTCACATAACCTACCTCCTAGCCAATAATTTCCCTTGATTCTCCCTACCCATCTTACATCTTCCTATGCACTGTAATAACCCTAATCTTCAATCATATTCCACCTTATAACATTTTATAGGAGTCACCTCTTCCACCAAATTATTTTACTCATTGGTCTCTTTTATACCTTATTCTCCCACCTTCCTTTTCAACTCCATGATCTATCTATCTTTGTACATTTTTCTATTTTCCCTCTCAGTTTTCCATTTATACCATTTATTTTCCTTCCTATTTAAACCTACTCCCTAATTTCATTAAAATTATTATTATTTTCCTCATTTTATATTCTAAAACCCCTCAGATTCTTTCTCTAAATTCCACTAAAACTTAATGCTTACTTATTTTGGGGTGCCATTGGCTCAAGGGTCAAGGCTCTAAATTTTTACCACTTCTCAGTCACCCACTTTGCTACTTTGCTTCCCTAAATTATTAAATAATACCATTCCATATCCTGTTAATAGCATTATTTTAGAGTGTGCATAATGTCAACTTATTTAGATGGTGATGAAAGAACCCATCAGGTCATTATGGCAATTCAAGTACTGCCAGATTTTATAAGGCTTTGTAAAGCATATTTATCCTTTTTTTTCTTCTTTAAAATGTGGCAAAGATTTCATGCTTGAACCTATTTATCCATGGATACAAATTCCTTTTTCATAGTTAAAGAAATCATCTAATTACATCCTAGGTAATCTCATCCATGATTTCTACCAAACCAATCAGAAAAATATTTGATAGCCATTTTTGACCTAACCTCTCCATTTGTTATGTGATGACCTTACCTTGGTCCTTTTTACTACACTAACTACATCTTCCATGTTATACTTTTTTCCCCACCTCATGTGCAACTAGACTATTTGTATTATTTTATAGGATTAATTCCCACCCTGGATACCTATGAACAACACTGACCTTGTCTAGATGACTCAATAGGCTTAATTTGATCAACTATGACTAAAATTATGGACTAATTACCCTATCATATGTACATGTAGAACCTAACCTTAATTTTATCAACATTTGTAGCTTTAGTCTTTGCACAATCTTGACTATCATTCTTAGTCACCTTTTGTGAACCCATTGGAATTTCACATTATTAGCTACATTGTGGCACTACCTCGTGCCTCCTCACCAGCTACTTATCAAACCTACACTCAATTTATCCTTTCCTCATCAACTTTTAGTTTGAATGGGAACACCTCCTCCCATACTCAAGGCACCCTAACCTTTGACCAAGTGATTTGTTTTTGTTTTATATCTTGTTAATTCAAAGCTACATAACAAAAAGGGGCAAAATGTAGACACTAAAAAATTACACACTTAAATTTTTTATGACTAAATGCCTTAGCACCCCCTAAATACCCCTTAAACCTTCTTAACCCTTAACCAACCCCTCTTAATCTTATCAAATCACTATTCTTTTATTCATAGAGTACTACTCAAAAATACTATTTAGTATCACTATTCATTATGGTACCCACTATCACTATTCATGTTGACATGGTATGTGACATGGAAAGTGATATTAAATGTGATTTTAGAGCTGATATGTCAAGTGAAATGGCTTAAAATTGAGGTCTCTTGATGTGGAATATCATACCCCACCTAGGACCCTTTCCTAAGGTGCTTAATGACCTCATTTATGCATCATAAGGGTCACTCCTTGAAATATGGAAAATTTACCCTTAAAGGGCCATCATTAAACATGTATTTATCTTAACACATGAAATTTTCCTTCAAAATGGGATACCCACCTCTTTAGTTCTTTGATAAAAGGCACTATATCTACCCATTTTTTACTTTTTAATCCAAATGGGAGACCTATGATCAACGTGGGAATCCCACCACCTTCATCTTTTGACTCATTCATGCACCCATAGGTAAAATGATGCCATATTTTGTGAGGGATCTCTTTAAGTTCTTGTATGAACACAATAAAGGGTGGTGAAAAGTCTTTTAGCCTCATTTAGGCCTATGTGTATGGTTCCCATTCAAAATTGGACTCATTTGTAAGGTGGGAGACACACCAACCCAAATGGGAGACACATGATGAGGGTGTGAATCCCAAAACCATTATATTTTTACTCATTAATGTAACCATATGGAAAATGGTACCACATTTTTTAGTGCATCTCTTTACATACTTGGATGAAGACAAGAAATGGTGGTGAAAAGTCTTTTATCCTCATTTAGGTCGATGCATATAATTCCATTCAAAATTAGACTCATGTACAAGGTGTGAGACATAGAAACCCAAATGGGAGACCCATGATCAAGGTAGGAGTCCCACCACCCTCATCTTTTGACTCATTCATGCACCACATAGGAAATGGTGACATAATTCTACTATTCCCTCTTTGGTTTATGACAATAAATTCTATAAATATTCCCCCCTCTCCTTCACCCAAGGTTAAGTGTGAAGTTATTATTTGATTATTAACATATGTTTTTAGGTATTTGAATTATTTAAACATTTTTGATGTCATCCACATCTTGGTAGGAAAATAATTCAAAGCAACAAAGCTCTGTCAAAATTATCATGAGATTCCTTCATCACATCATCAACAACATCAACCACATCAAAAAGCCTTAAGGTAACCTTATTTCATTTTTTTATTTCATTTATATAATTAATTAATTTTATTACATTTATCTCTACCCCTTAATCCACTTACCATATTAATCCATTGACCTCCTTTACCACCTTTGCCCTCTTTGCACCTTTTCCACCTTCACCTTCTTTGCCCCCTCATCCTTTTACTACCTTAGTTACTTTTTGTTTTATCATTTTTAATCATCCATACCTCTAATTTTATTATCTCAATCAACCCCAACCAAACCATTCTCTTTACACTTATCAAATTACCAAACACAAAACCACAACCTTGCCTTAACCAATTTTCAGCATTAGTATAATCAAGCTAGTTGCTTCATTTTGGTTAACTTAGAAAAGCATCTAATTTTATAAATTAATTTTCTATCATTTTATGTATTTTTTTAATTTTACATTCATTTAAGGCAAATATATTTATTTTATCATTTCCACTTAAGTGTTTTAAATAAGCTGGATTGACAGCCTCTAAGAAAGCTTTCGCTTCTAGGATCTAGCTCATACTAGCCAATCCACCCATCTACTTATTTAAAAAACAAATTTCAATTAGTGTTTTATTGTTTTTATGTCATCTTCCCAAGCCAAAGAGTATCTCTCCAAAATCACTTAGATTCAATTTACACACATTCAATAGGTATTATTCCACACCCTTCTTAACTACTTTCTTCTTTTCACACTTAAGAAAAAGTGAAATTAGATAGAAACATGAAGCTCACCTTTAATGTTTTGGATGAAATTTAGGGATTCTTGGAGTATTGTTTTATATCAAACACTTTATTTATGTGGTACTCCATGAGAATCAAGGTACTATATTGAGTTTTGATCTTTGTGTGGTTTGTATCCTAGATGGACCTTATTATAAGAATTAAAATCATTTTGGGTATTCAAGCCACTTGTCATCATGACTTAGACTCATATGGCCTGAGTGTTCTACCCCTACTTATTTAGAACTCACTCTTTAGGTTTTTATCCATATAAAATCATTAGAACATATCTTTCAAGTTAGGCCCTCTTGGTGAAATTTTCATATAAATCTAGGCAGTCACAAACCTTATGATTCCCTCATCAATAAGCATATGTAGGATGTGCAAGGTAATCCTATTGGAAGTGATATAGTGACCTAAAATTTTAACATCCTTAAGTTGGGAACCTATAAAAAAATTGACCTTTATTATCATGGCCTCACTTCACTCATGATGGTCTTTACTTATCAAAAAAACTTCATAGTGTTCTATTTATTACTTTCATTGTGCTATGAACCCTTAAAGAACTTACCACTTCACAGTTTGTCATGTGATGATGTATCACATATCTTGAATGATGTCACACATTTTGGCTAAGTCACTTCAAAAAATATAGGATAATTATGCACATCATGGTCATCTCCATATAAATCATAGTATGTCATCAGTGTGCACATGCCTTTCCTTGAATATTTCTAACTTGAATGTCCTCCTACCTCATAGCGCACACATGATAACCCACTCAATTTATTTAATGCACCATTGGTCATTAATTTTTGTAGCATTGTGCTCATATTTAAAATTTTCAATTTTAAGATTGGATTGAACCCAAAATAAATATTTACTACCATTTTATCCTTCAATGTATCCTTGAGGACCTCTCATGGGTCCATGATGTTCTTTATTTCCAAGGTGTGTTGGTAAGGAGAAATCAATCTACCAATAAACCATTAGGCATGTTTTCGTAGTTGGAGTGAATAATATAACTTTGATACCATGTTATTAAATATGGTTTCATAAGCATAAACATTATCAAATGGGTCTTTTGGATCTCCTTTAACTCTTCAATGCTTTGTTTCTCAAACTAGGTAATATCAAATTCCTTTAAAACTATGACTTAAAGAGATAATAATCCATAATCCTTTGAATTGTATCATACTTCTAATACCAGTTCATAAAATGAGTTAAATTTTGTTTTGGATATATGATTCCATTTGCACACTAGATGAGCTCAGACTTATGGATGTGCTCAGTGGTATTATCCACTCCTTGATAATCTAGTAAGTTGAGATACATCTTGGATATGACCCCTATCATTAGTGATAGATAACTTCCTTATGGGGTTGGGTTGGTTCCACTAATTTTTAATATGGGCATTATGATTGATTTAATTGTTACTTGGGTAGTCTAATGGGTAATGGTTATTCCACCATCACTGGTTACTACACTTTGTATTGTTCCAAATAGTAGGGATGTTAGTTCCACTCCTTCAATCATCGATCCTCCTTTCTATATATTAATAAATAAAAATAATGCATAATTATAATTTTATAAAATTATTTATTTTTTATCTTATAACAACTCATGATTTACAATTTTTATGAATTCCCTTAATCAATTATGTTGGATAGGGGTAGGTCCAGTGGTTCACAAATATTTCTGATAGCAACATTTCCAAGGATGACACAAAATATTATATTTATTATTTTATCATTAAAATTATTCATGTTAGGGTTAAATTTATATTGAATAAGGGTCCTTTCCATGCCTCCCCATCCTCTATGGTTACTCATAACACATCTTGATTTGATCCCTTCCCTTTTTTTCCAAGGTCCTTGACATTTACCTTTTATGGATGCTTACACCTTCTTTATCCCAAGTTTATATAGGACACTTCCACTAGGGTATCATTCCATTCTCTCTTTATCCTAATTAATATGGATTCTCCATCTCCATTCATCTTGTTTATCATGTGCAATACTACTTAGTTGACCATTGTTAGGTCTTTAATTTTACTATCTACCATAAACTTATTGATATATAGGGGTATATTTCTAAGGTTATAACCTTTAGGTTTATGAAATAACTAAAACTCATCTTATTCAAGGTAATAATAAGTGGATAGAGAAAATTATAACATGTAACTATTCAATGTACCATATTACCACACATCCATAACTCAAGCCCAAACTACATCCAAATTTTATAAGTACTCTAACCATTATTATATCCATAGATAATTTGATCCCAAGTGTATCCTCTAATTTATATCACACATTTTAAACCATGAATAAATGTGCTATAATAACTAAATTAAAAATATCACATACAAAATATCATACAAGTTTTCCTTAACCCACTTATTTTGGTTTGAACATTTGCAACCATGGTGACCTCAAAAACCTTTTGATCCATCTTATCCAACCATCACTTAATATTTTCTAAAAAAATATAATTCATTATTTCTTGTCATCATCATTATTTCAATAAAATGCAAGTTGTCCGAACAAAAAAACCAAAATTCTATAAATGTTTCCCAAAGCATAAGTGCTAGTGCACCTTTATATGCACCTAGTGATAATATTTGTTATCCCATCATATCACAGGGAAAAATTTCACCATGTTCACTCAAGGGATATAACATAATATACAAGTTATGTTTGGGTTATATGGAAATGATGTTATCGATGGAAAAGTGGACATAATAATTTAGATCACTCATATCACTTTTATATATATATATATATATATATATATATATATATATATATATATATATATATATATATATATATATATATATATCTTATGTTCCTAGTTTATTTTATTAAAAAACATATATAATTTAACTAATCAATGTAAATTATCTCAACATACATTCATTACATATGAACATCATAATTGGGGATAAAATATGAATACCATACCACATTGCTAGTATCAAACATGGTACTATTAATCATTAAGGAAGTAGATTTACACAAGGTTAGGGTACATAAAAGCTCTAAAATCTTAAATTATGTATAATTCCACTAATATTATTCCAATATCTCATCAAAAATTACAACAATGATGATCAATCTCTTTTTTTGATAAAATTTTAAAATATCCTTACATTTAATATAGGGTGATGATTTATAGAGCTCTTAGTGGTGTGGTAAGATATTCAGCATTCAAATGTTAACTAATTTGACTATAAGTAAAATTAGGTCAACCCCCTATATAGTCAAAATTTATATAGGGGTCCCCTAGGGTGTAAAATGTGTCCTATGGTATCAAATAAGGTGAAGCATGTGTTTTCATCTTTGTCACCTTTGTCTTAGTTTGTCCTAAGTCATTATAAGGTAATTTGAGTCATTTATTAAGTTTTTATGTTTTTAATAAGAACACAAGTGTGTCCATGTGTACTTAAAAATCTGATGTGTTAGTAGATGTCACATATACTATTTCATAACTGAAAATTTGTACGGTTCCAAATTGAAATCAAGAAAATAGTTGAAAAGAGGTAGTTTTTAGTTATTGTATGACTTGTGTAGTAGTTTTGGCACATGGGAGGAATTATAAAGTTAATCTTCAGGTATAATTAACTTAGTTACATGTTTGGGAAGCTTTTAAAATATAAAAAATGGAAAAAAAATCATTATGCCTTTCCATCACTCTCCTTTGCAACCAAAAATGGTCAACCAATCTTTGCATGGTATGGATAACATGAGGCGAGTTATAGAAAGTTACTTTGAGGAATGATGATATTATTTGGGTAATTAAAATACATGATAATAATTATATTTTTTATTTCTTTTGATTCATGAACCATGGTTAAGAAGATCTATGACTATTTTCTTTCTCCTCATCCACATAAACTATACTTTTCTATTTCATTTGATTGGTCCATACAAACCAAGTGTTTCACATGTTATAGAAGGGTGTGAATACCTTTCTCATGTATTTAATTTTCTAGTTTTCATGTTTTGTGTGAAATATTTGGCATGATCATTCTCATATTACTAGGAGGAATCCATTGATAATCTACAAACAATTTTTTCACTCTTGCAAAGCTTACCTTCATGTAGTGGCTTAAAAAATATGAAATGATCTAATTCAACATATAATAATGGTGATAATTTTTTCTTCATGAATTTTATTTGTCTAAAGAGTGTTATATGTGAAATACAAGGTCTAACATATGCACATAATCAACTTTCCTATAATATTCAATGACAATCATGGTGATAAGATAAGAATATTTCAAGGTTTAAATAGGGTCATCAAAGTGGAGTAAATTAGCTTGAGATTATCCAAAAAAAATTAATATTGGTTATGACAACCAATTATTCAATTTACATAGTCCTGTATCTGAATATGCACCTACAAAAAGATTCCACAAAGGCAAAGCAGTGTTGAATAATAGGTATTTGAACTTGTTTTAAACCTCATTGAGGTATCATAACATGGGGAGTATCATTGTGATAGTGGTGAAGTCACAAGATGGAAAACAAACTTGAATCCTATGCCCATAGGTGGAGAATGTTGTAAAGGGGACAAACTACCTTAATTTCTCCAAATCAAGGTTTTGTCCATGTAGAATGCCATATTATGGTAGAGTATCTTTAGGATTGGATTGTCATAATTGTTTCCATTATGTAGATCAGGCATAGGGTAAATTATTTGACATAGGAAAGTGATTATTTGGTCTTAAGAGTATAGTGTATATAGCCTTACATTTTAGATAGGTTTTCACTAAGGATACTCAGTAATCTAGAGTACTACTTAAGCTTAAATGGCTTTACAATGCCACATGACACATTGGCTATAGGATTCAATGGTAAAGTAAATAAATTTTAGTGATAATGACACTAGTTACCTAAGGTTAAATTTAAGGATTTGAGAAATAAGGGTGTTGACATAGGTTGTCACCTATAGGGGTCTTTTTTGCTCTCAAAATGTCACCTACAATTTGAATATAGACTAACACTACATGGAGAAAAGTCAGTTTGGATGTTGGCATGACCTATGGGTAGAGATGGAAAATTTAAAGTGTATAATGACATTAATTATTTAATTAAGGTCCTAAGTCATGGATCTCAATGCCTGAATGCAGATAGAAACCTACAAGAATCCTATTTTCTTGAGTGAGTATCTACTACTATCAAAGTCCTTAGACTAGCCAAGGCAAATGACAAGAAGTTGTAAAAATTTAGAAGAGATGTAGGATGAATTGATCATGATAATACCACTCTTATAGTGTTAGGGTCAATATCATGTGTTTCTTAGATGGATTAAATAGAAGAAGTTACACTAACCTATAGTAGCAAGCATGAGGTTCCTAAACCCTATAGTTAATTATCATTATTGAAAGTCTATCTTGAATAATTGTGATATTGAAACCATTTTTGAGGTGACCAAGCCTTATAATTTGGTTAAAATTTTCTAAATGACCTAATATAACCTCAATATATTCATATTGATTGAGAAAATAGGGTTGATACCCTATGTTTTTTCTCAGACAAAGGGCACTTTTAGTCATCATGCAACTACACGTTTGGTGAGAAAATGATAAGAGGATGATATGAGGAGTGTTATAAAATTTAATAAATATGGGTAATGTTTTTTTGGGCATGAAAAATAAAAGAGGAAGCCCTATATTCTTTAGAAACCACTCAAAGGTGGTTATGGGCAGCTAGAGCATAGTTAGGCCTATTAGGTGTAGACTAGGCCTATAATATAATGGGGTTTAATTTCATTTATAATACTATCTGATCCCTCAAATGCATTTGATTAATTTAAATAAAGAGTTTATGATGATGTAGGACCATTTATTTTTAAAGGAATAACTCAAGTTAGTCATTTTTACCCAATTTCACCATAAGGGTATTTATAATACATTCTATATCTTGATAGGCTATATTTAAGATCTCACAACTATATGGACACCAATCATGGTGCCTCAAGGAGATATGGGTATTTTATTAGGTTCTTATACTTGATATTTGTGAAAAAAATTTAGAGGATAGATGTCAAGATTTTATGAACAATCTTTAACAATCCAAACATGTTAAAACCCTCATAAACCCTTATTTATAACCCAATGGAGAATATAGGAAATAAGATTCACATAAATGGGGCATTTTATCCTTGTAAGTGTTTTTAACTTATTTAAGACTCTCTCAGGCTCATGGACACCCAAGTGGTCTATACCCTACTTATATAGACAATGTGAAAATATGGTTTCGTATAGGTTTTTGTGTGTTTTGAAAGTGAAAAGGAGATTTTAAGAATTAAAATAATTTGGTGAGGTGTATGGGTACTTATTATAACTCTTTTTATCCATTTCTAACCTTAGAACAACATGGAAGAATCTATTCTACACCATTCATCATAAGTAGTCTTGGATATAGATTGAAGATAAAGAGTGACTACCAATTGAAAGAGTGAGATGTTGGTTTTTGGAAATTTATAACATATAACACATGGATTATAAGGAAAGGGTACTATAGATAGCTGTGATAACACATATTCCATGGATTTTTTGGATTAACTAAAGGACATTTTGGTGATAAATGTGAAAATTGATGCCAAAAGGGCTAATTAATGATTGCAGATGGTGAGTATAAGTGTTTAAAAGATGGATAATAGTTAGGGATATATCGTGTGACTATCATGGCATGTTTTACAATCCCATAAGATATTTCATAGTTTTTAAATCTCCCTATTCTAGTTCTAAGATCTCAAGATATGCCTCATCATGAAGGTAGTTTCAGTTTTGGAGAGTTTTATGTTTTAGATGGACATTTGTCTAAGAAGACCTTCTAGACCTCTATTATTGACTTCATACTTTAAGAATTTAAATATTTTTCATGCCTTGTAATGTGTCATTGTGACCTTTAAACTTCACTTCTTCTCTTTCTTCTCTACATTCTTTAAATACAATCCATTTTGGCTCTTGTAATCAATTCCACACTTGGTATGGTGAAGCCCTGCTAGTTTGATATTGTAATTTTCCTTTAAAATAAGATATTAAATATAGTTTTGAGTTCACAGGATATAATTTATAAGTGTTTGAAATGGTTTATAGTGAAAGTTCAAGTGATTAATGTATATCCTTGCTTTCTCTCAACCCTTTCATGTTCGATGCAAGTAGCTCTCTCTCTAACAAGTCACATTAAGTGTAGCTAGTGAATTTTTATATCTTAAGTGTAATATAATCTCTATTTAAATAGACTTGATTAGTTTAATTCATATAACCTCCATGTTTTAAATACTAATGTTAGATTAATTCCAGATTTTGAGATTGGTATTGTAAGTCATGTTTCATATTACACTTGTATGATAGTCTAGTGGAGATCTTTCTTGTGTATCACCTCATTAGAGTAGGTTAAATTCATTTCAATCCTATCCCTTTTCATCCAAGAAAAAATTTAGTGTAGGTGATAAGAATTCAAGGATCAATCTAGGGATTTATCCATTAAACCTAGAGGTCTACCTCTACCATAAGCAACCCATAGGCTTAGAGGTATTCCAATGTTCATAAAATATTAGAGTAGGCTTCAAAAACAAAATATATGGTAAAATACTTGGTGAGAATATTTTTGGCATGCCCATTGGAACTATTATCCTAAAGACATCTTGTCAAGGTGAACGTTGGTCTTGACAACATCATAGCTGCATATGGTGTTCAACTAAACATTTAGTGACTCCATTCAAGGTAATATACATTTTTATAAATTTTTTTTAATAGTTATTGTGATCATAATTAATGGTACTTATTAGGTCATCTTATATTAGAGTTTTAAATCCCATAAACTTAACCCATCAGCCTTAACTTGATCTTCAATTTCAACATCCTCAACCTATCTTCACCTTTGAAGAACAAGAGGACTTTGCAAGCCAAGAACATCAATAAGGTAAAGAGGAACTTGAGGATTAAATGTATTAATAACGTGCCTTCCCATCCTTTAATAGATAAAATCCCATTCATGTCAATTGAAAATGATGATATATCCCATATTTCTACTAAAATTGTTCCCACATTAAATGATGAAGGTCATGTCACTCCTAGTGAGAGTATTAGGGGTATCTCAAACTTATATTGCTTTCATAATGTTACTAAGTTCAACATTTCCATTATACTTCTTTCCATGTCCCTTACAGGGAAAACACTTGACTAATATAGGACATTGCCTAGAGGTTGTATAACAATTTGGGATGATTTTGGAGAGTTTTTAACTTCAATGTTTGAAGACAAAAGTGATCACATCACTCAATAATATAAATTTAATATAAAGGGGTCATAAGGACACAATGCATGATTTTAAGGAGAGATTTCAAAGGAATTGGCATAGGCTACCTCCTACCATGAGACCACCTACTAGATTTGTGTTTACTATATATATAAGGGATATTGGTACTAAATATCCATAATGTTTCATTCCATGGGTGATTAAACCTTACATGAAGAATATGAACTTGACATTAGAGCTAATAATGGCCTAATACAAGATGCAAAGTTGCCTCTAAAAGTTTATATGCTTCTGCTACCAAACATGTCTACTAATACTCCAAGTGTTTCTAAGGTCCCTAATATGAATACCAAGTGTTTTGAAATTCCATAATATTAATACCAAGTATATATCTACCCCTAATAAAGTATAATATTATATTTATAAATATGCAAGGATCCATGTCTTAGAGACTCAAGTTAAGCACCTCAACCTATAATATGGTGTTAATCAAAACCCCTTTCCCTATCCTAAATAAGTAAATAAGTTCCCACATAAATAATATACTCAAGGTAGAGGTAAAATATATACCAAATTCAATAATCTATTCAATTCATACAATCTAACCTCCACTTGTAACATAAGAGACATGGTCTTGGTGCATAGTAACTTGGTCAAAGGAGAAGAATGGAAGAAATGAAAATTCATGGATGCCAATGAAGGTGGGGACCAATATTTGGTATCTCAATGAGGATTCACTCCTAAATTTTTAGTATAATATTATTTTTTCATGTAAGAAAATGAAGGATGGAAATCCCAAAAGGTGAACCTTACAAACTTTTTAGTTAAAAATACTTATGTCCTCAGTCAAAATTCTTTAGTTAAAGATAATACTAGATCAAATATAAAGTCCTTGGGAGATGCCCATGGTGTTCATACAAGTTCAAATATCCATATTACAAGGTATAAATGTATGATTGTAAGTGTGATAGTCCCTACAACATTTTCACCTATCTCAAATTAGAATATTATAAGGGTTAATCAAAGTGTTTTAATGTCTCTCTCAAAGCACTTCATTGCCTTCCAGGAATCAATAAAAGGTGAGTAATATATATTTGAATATTGTGGATTATTTTAAGAGTGATAAGTCATATTTATCTTTGGTAAATGCTTCACTTTCATGGCCAAAAATAACTACTTCAAGAGTAGTTGTCTCAAATGCACCTCAACCCTCAACCATCAAGTCATGGTAATGCTACCCTCACCAATGCTCCAAATAACATTGTGGAACCCTCTTCTAAATATAAAAATATTCCAAACCTCTACCTCACTCTCATTATGGGAGATAAACTTATTCAAAACTACATGGTATATAGTGGGGATAGTACTTTAGTGATGCCCAAGGTTGTAGCTGATAAATTGGACCTAAAAAATGTGGACCTCAATTACATAATCAATTATCAAGAGGATTATGTTGTGGATGATGGATCATCCTATAAAATTTAAGGTATATATTATATTTTTTTAAATGGTTATGGTGAAAAAACCTATGAACATGATCCATACACTAACTTTGAGTAAACTGACCTTGGCACATACATCATTTATGAGGGAGGATATGGACATTTTGAAGTATGCATTGATGATTATTTTCCACAAGTTGTTGAGGGTAATTACATAATTAATTTACATGATGGTGATGTTATTAAAATCATGTTCAATTAGGATAATGATTAAAACAATGCCATTCTACCTTCACAAGATGGAGTCCATGATCATGAAGAAGAGGATGACTTATGGAAAAAGTTCTATGTTGTAAGTCAAGAGTTTCAAAATTTAAGCCTACTCCTCCCAAGAAGTGTGTATCTAATAATGAGGTTGTTTATGAACCTAACAAGTGGGAAGGAGAGTGTCTTGTTGATCTTGAGTTTGAATTAGTTTTAATCTTGATGGAGTAGAAGGAAGAGAAATATGATGGTCATATACATCAAGTACATCATGATAGTGAAGAGAGTGAATTTGAGGCACATTTGATGATTCCTAAAATGTAGTTTGAAGAGTAAAAATTTGACATTGTAGAATTCAAGAAAGATACATGTTTAGAAAAACCTTTTGGAGGGAATTATGGAGCATCCTTGTAAACTCCAAGTAGCACACTTGTAAACAAAAGGAGACCTAAGGATGGTAAGTCTTTTGACCATCCACCAAAGCAATCATTTGTTGATAAGAATACTTCACGTGATGAATTGATTCCTTGGAGTAGAAATGATGCAAGAGGTACCATCTTTGAACCTAGTTAAAATATGGTGATTTTTTCTTGACCTTAAGTGTTTGAAGTCTTGTATATAATAGGATAGGTGTGTGATTTTATTCTTTCCCTAAGTGTTCTTGAGAAAACATGCATGTTTCCTTTAGTGTGTTTTCTTGTGTGTTGGTTTTATGTTATTTGGTGTGGTTTAAAAGGAAATTTAATGTCATATCTATGTATAAAATTCAATTTTATATCTATGTATAGGTGACTCCATATCCCAATGGATAAGAGTAGGCTACTAGTTTTTGACATAGTTAGCTTACCATCCCTAGGAAATCACCAAAATGTTTACTAGTTTGACCACAAGTAAAACTAGGTCAACCCCCTATATAGTAAAAAAATATATAGGGGTCCCTTAGGGTGTAAAATGTCTCTTATTGTCTCAAATAAGGTTAAACATGTGTTTTCATCTTTGTCATCTTTGTCTTAGTTTGTCTTAAGTCATTCTAAGGTCATTTGAGTCATTTATTGAGCTTGTACAATTTTAATAAGAACACAAGTGTGTTCAAGTGTAATTAAAAATCCCATGTGTTAGTACATGTTAGAGATACTATTTCATAACTTAAATTTCTTAGGTTTTGTTGTTGAAATTAAGAATATAGTTGAAAAGAGGATTTTTTTAGTTGTTGTACAGCTTGTGTAATAGTTTTAGCACATGAGATGACTTAAAAAGTGACTCTTTAGGTCCGCTTAACTCATTTCCATGATTTTTTAGATTTGAAAATATCAAAAATGGAAAAGAACCATTTTATCTTTCCATTATTTTCCTTTGCAAGGAAAAATAGTCAACTAATCTTTGCATGGTACAGAGAATAAGAGGTGAGTTAAAGTAAATGATTTTTGAGGATTATATTACTCTTTGTCTAATTTAAATTCATGAAAATATTTTTAGTTCTTATTACTTGTGCTTCATGAACCATGTTTAAGAAGGGTTGTGGCTATTTTCTGCATACTCAACCCCATAACCTATAGTTTTTTCTTTTGTTTTGATTGGTTTATACAAACTAAGTGTTGAAAATGTTTTATAAGGGTGTGAATAGATTTATCATGTATTTATTTGAATCATTTACACTTTTGGTGTTAAGGAGTTGGCATGATCACTCTCATCTTGCTAGGAGGACTCCATTGATAGTCTGTAAACAATGTTTTCACTCTTGTAAAGCTTACCTTACTATAGTGGATTTAGAACAAAGATGAAATTCTTGAATTCAACATCTGATAATGGTGATTAATTTTCTTTCATGAATGTTAACTTTTTAAAGAGTTTTCTATGTGAAATACAAGGTCTAGCATATGCACACAGTCAAGTTTCCTACAATCTTCACTTACAATCAAGTGAAATAAACCCTAGACAGTCATGGTTGTAAGATAAGAATATTTAAAGGTTAAAATAGGGTCCTTAAAGTGGAAAAAATTATTTTAAGTTATACAAATTGCTTTAAGATTGGTTTTTACAACTAATTCTTCAATATACATAGTCTAATATATGAATGTGCACCTACAAGAAGCTTCTACAGAGGTAGAGTAATGTTGAATAGTAGGTATTTGAACTTGTTTGAAACCTAGTTAAGGTCTAACAAAATAGAGAGTACCATTATTATAGTCTTGAAGTAACAATATGGAAAACAAACTTGAATCCTATGCCCATAGGTGAATAAAGTTACAAAAGGGAAAAATTACCTTAATTTCTCTAAATCAAGATTTTGTCCATGTTCAATGCCATATTATGGTAAAGTGTCTTGAGGATTGGGTGGTTATAATTATTTCCATTATGTATCCCAATCATAAGGAAATGATTTGACATAGGAAAGTGATTGTTTGGTCTTAATATTATAGTGTAGATAGCCTTCCATTTTAGATAGGTTCTCACCAAGGGTACTAAGTAATCTCTAATACTATTTAAGTTCAAATGGCCTTACAATGCCACATGACACATTGGTTATAGTATTAAATGATAAAGTGACTCAATTTTAGTTATTATGACACTAGTGACCCAAGGTTAAATTCAATAAGTTGATAAAAAAGGGTTTTGACATAGGTTGTCACCTATAGGGGTCTCTTTTACTCTCAAAATGTCACCTATAATTTGACTGTAGAATAACAATGCTTGGAGAAAAGGAAGTTTAGACATTGGCATGACCTCTGGGAAGATATGAATAATTTAAAGTATAGAATTACCTCAATGATTTAAATAAGGTCCTAATTCATGGAACACAATTCCCAAATAGGGACAAAACCTACAAGAATCATATTTTCTTGAGTGAGTATCTACTATTAACATAGTCCTAAGACTAGCCTAGGCAAATGATAAGTAGGTGTGAAAAGTTAGAAGGGATGTAGGATGAATTGATTATGATAACACCAATATGGTAGTGGTAGGTTTAATATCATGTATTTTTTATATATATTAAATATAAGTCACACCAACCCAAAGTCACAAGCCTAAGGTTTTTAAACCCTATAGATAGTCATCATTCTGAAAAGTCTATCTTGAAGAATTGTGATATTGAGAGCCTTGAGGAGGTTTATAAGCCTTTTAATTAGGTTCAAATGGTACCCATAACCCAATATAACCTCCAATAACTTCAATTTTATTGATCAAATAGGTGATATGCCTTTTGTTTTGTCATTGATAAAGGGCACTCCCAGTCATCATGAAATAACATGTTTGGTGAGAAGATGATAAGAGGATGACATGATGAGTGTTATAACACTACAGAAATATGTGTAATGTTTTTTTTAGAATGAAAAATAATAGATTAGGCCCTATATTTCTAAGAAACCACTCAGAGGTGGTTATGGGAAACTAGAGCATAGTCACGCCTATTAGGCCTAGATTGGGCTTATACTGTAATGGGTTTAAAATTAATTTATAATAATATATGATCCATACAGTGAATTTGATGACTTTAAATAAGGATTTTATGATGATTTAGGATCAATAATTTTCATAGTAATAACTCATGTTGGTCATTTTGAACCAATTATATCATATGGGTATGCATATTGCATTATATAGTTTAATAGGCTATCTTGAAGATCTCATATCTATACAAAAACCAATCATGGTGCCCCAATTATATATGGGTAAATTATTAGGGTCTTATATTTTATCTTTTTGGATTTTCTTTAGAGGTTGGAGGTTAAGATTTTATGAACAATCCATAACAGTCTAAAAATGCTAAAACCCTGCTAAACCCTTATTTAGAACTTGATGGAGAATATAGGAAATAATATGCACACATATGGGGTATTTTGGCCCTAGAATTGTTTTTAACATGTTTAATACTCTTTTAGTATCATATGGACACCCAACTAGTTTGTACCCTACTTGTACGAATAAGGTGAACATGGGGATTCTTATAGGTTTTTGTGTGTTTTTAGGTGAAAAAGAGATTTGGAGAATGAGAATCATTTGGTGAGGTATATGGGGACTTATTATAACTATCTATATAAATATATCACATTATAATAATATGCAAGTATCTCTTCTACACCATTCATCATAGAAAGTTTTGGATAGAGATGAAGATAAGGAGTGACTACCAAGTGAGAGAGTAAGAGGTTATTATTTGGACATTTTTAAGGTGTAAATCATGGATTGGAAGGTAAGGATACTCTATATAGGTGTCTTAAAACCTATTCCATGGATTTGGTGGATCAATTGAAGGACATTTTAGTGATAAATGTGAAAAAATTGACCAAGAGGGTTAATAAATGATATTAGATGGTAAGTACAAGTGTTTAGAAGATGGCTAGAAGTTAGGGATGCATATGGTGACTATCATGGCATGTTTTAAACTCACATAAGACAATTAATAGGTTTAAAATCTCCCTATTATAGTTTTAAGTTCTCAAGAGATGCCTCATCATGAAGGCAATTTCAAGAAGGTAGTTAAAGGGTCTCTATAGTAGTTTTGGGGACTTCTATTTTTAAATGGACATTTTTCAAAGAATACCTTCTAGAAATATATTATACACTCCATCCTTCTACAATGTAATTTTTTTTCATTCCTTGACATGTGGCATTCTGACCTTTGAACTTCACTTCTTCTCTCTATTCTCTATATTTTATAAATGCATGCCATTTTGGCTCTTATAATCAATTCCACACCTAATATGGTGATTCCCTACTAGTTTTCTATTATAATTTACCTTTTAAATAAGATATTCAATATTTTGAGTTCATAAGCTATCTTTTATAATCATGTGAAGTGGTTTATAGTGAAAGGTCAAGTGATTAGTGTCTATTCTTACTTTTTCTCAGCACTTTCATGTTTGATGCAAGAATTTCTCTCTCGAATAGGTCAAATGAAGTGTAGCTAGTGAATTTTTATATCTTAAGTTTAATATGACCTCTCATTAACTCACCTTGAGTAGTTAAATACATATCACTACCATGTTTGAAATACTACTATTATAGTAATTCAAGATTTTGAGACTACTATTATAAGTCATGTTTTATAGTTCACTTGTATGATAGTCTAGTGGAGATATTTTTGGTGTATCACCTCATTAGAGTAGGTTATTTTCATTTCAATTATATCCATTTTCATCTATGCAAATAGCTATTATAGGTAATAATCATTTATGGATCAATCTAGGGATTTATCTCTTAAACTTAGAGGTCTACCTCTACCATAGGCAACCCACAGGCCTAAAGGATTTTGAATGTTTCCAAAATCTTAGAGTAGGCTTAAAAAACAAACTCTAGGGTGAAATATTTGGTGACAACACAACATTGTTTTATAATTTGAATACTCCTTCCTCACTTTCTTGTTTCTCTCACCATTAGCATGACATCCCTCTCAAGTCCATCTCCTCTACCACCTGTATTTATATCTTGTTCCACTTATTATATGACATTTTATTTTGGATTTTACACCATGGTCATGGATTAATTAGGATATGATCTACCTAGATATCATAATATGTTATGGCATACTATGATCTAGTGTACTTTTATTTATATTTAACTTCAATTTCCTTTTCCCCTTTTTCTTGAATGATGTAGCCACCTTCAAATGTAAATCCCTCTACTTAGAATCAAAAATTAAAATCTATGGTTGTCACTTCTCATAAATAAATAAATTTTTACTATTTTTATTTTTTTAAATCTATTTTTTAGGATTAGTATATATTAAGTAATAACTGCTACTATTCTTTACCTAAGAATTTTTCTTCTCTTATATGTGGTTAAATCCAAATTTGAATCCTTCCTCAACATGTTTACTCATCCAAAAAACCCTAAGAAGCCTCATTTTTTTATCACTAGTTTAGTATTCATAATGGCCAATACATTACATATGATGATCTTATGGATCTCAAAAAATCTCTCAATCCTCATCCTTTACTTATAACTATGTTAATGAAAAAACTAATGATAAAAATTCAAGTATAAATGAATATGTTAATAATCATAGAATTATTTCATTTGGTTGAGAGTGAGTATACCCCTCTTGAATGCAAAGATTAGGAACCTAGTTATCATATCTCTTATATTTATAATAATGAAAGGCCTAAACATTTACAAATGATAAATTTTGTTAGTTCATCACATAAATATAATTCAATAAACATGTAATAATATATCACTTATGATGTTTAAAGTAGTAATTTTTCACTCAAAAATGATCAAAATGAATCAAAAATGTATTTCTTATCTTCCCTTTCAAATGATACAAATATTAAAGAAAGTTACTATGTGACTTCTTCCCAAAGTAATGATAGTGTTTAAAATATTGTTCGTTCTTTAGACCTCTAAAGTGAAAATGGTGAAAATACTTATCTATACCTAAATGATACAAATTCATGTACTATTTATCTCCTTATTCTTATAGGTCAAAAATAATAATATGATAATGTTGTTTAAAATAATGTAGATGCATTTTATTTCAATTCAAAAGAAACAACAAAATGTCTTCAATAAATATTTCCCAATGAAAATTTCCTAATAAAAATAGCAATGATGTAAATGATAGTTATGAAAATGTTCCTTTCTCATATAAAATTTATATACTTAAATTAGAAAGTGATATTGCATCTTCTATCCCATTTTATTTTAAGTTAAAAATGAAAATGAAGCTTGCATCTTTCCTTCCTATGATAATATTTGAAAAAAATTGGAAAACATTCATATTGCTTCCTTTTATTTTTTCATCAAAAATTAATTTTAATAATGAAAGTGAATCTTCTATCTATGTTTCACATGTAATAACAATCCAAGTACTTAGGATCTATCAAATAATTACTACATTAACCTTCATGATATCTAAAATGATATAATGATCTCTATTGAATCATCAAGAAAAGTGTATATCCATTTACATAATGTTTACAAACCATAATAAAATCATATCCTAAAATACAATGAGGATGGTAAGGAGCCTATTACTCCTATGTTCCATATGGATGGAAAAATAGAACCCTTAATCAAAATTTCAACCTCTTTACCAACACGTCCTAGTGATATGTTATCCCTAATGACTGGAGATATTCAACAAAAAATTAGTATTATTAATTTGAATGTTTACTCCTATGAGGCTACTTTTAATAATAATATCCTCTAGGACCAACCCCTTACTAGAGATGTTTTTTATTATCCATATAGTTTCACCTTCATCATGCATTTTTTATTTTCATTTTATGGAAAAACATATCCTCTTAATCATTTGAAAAAAATAATAAACCCATTTAAATATTGGGCTAATGATAGACACTTCTTATTAAAAAAAAAATTCCATACAAGTTTATCTCAAAAGGTCCCTCATTGGTTCTATACACTCCCAAATGTTTCTATATCAACCTTTAAAAAACTTTAGGATTTATTATTTTCTAATTTCATTAATCTCACAATACCTAATATAACATTGGAACATTTATATGTTGAGAGTATTCATTGATGTTTGGTTGTCATTGATGTCAAAGAGAGCATGTTGTAATAATGCATTAATGAGAAAGTGATCAAATTGATGGTTTTGAGAGATATGCTATGTTTTTAGGTATGTAAGGTTAAACAAGAAACTGTGAGGAATCCATATATGTCTTGATGAAGTTATGGTATGTCACTTGATCATTAGGAATGAGAAATATGCATCTTCTAGCTTAAGATATGTCAAACTGTCACTGCACATCATGAAGATATGAATGAACTAGAAAGTTTGTGCATTTATTTTTGGTAATAAAAAATATAACCAAGGTCAAAGGATTTCATGTAGGTGTTTTATATAGTGTCAATAAGGTGCCCTAAAAATTTGTAATCTTGAAATGTTTTCTAGCTCAAGTTATAAACCTTCAAATTTTCTCTTGTAGACTATGATGGGATAGCTACCATCAAGTTTAACTTTTTTGAAGTCTAAGGTCACTGGTTAGTTGATATAATGGTGAGATTTCATATTCTATATATTTATCCAATGGTGTGTATGTAATCAAAATTTCAAAGAGTCTAAGATTGCATATGCTGATGAAAAGTCTCACTATCTCATTAATTTGATAAAAGATCAATGGTTCACAGACATTTATACTAACATAGATCAATGGTTTAGGTTGAGATAAAATTAAAATGTGAAAAAGGCATAAAGAGCTTCCATGTGGTAAAATAATTGGAAATCTTACCTAATATCAATGGTGAGTGTTGTAAGATAAAGATAAAGATTCTTAGAGGATATTGACTATGTGTATTTATCCATAGTTACTAGGAAGTATAAGATAAGGTTAAGTTGCTTGATGTTTAGTATCTATACAGTTACCATTAGAATTCAAATATTCAAATTAATGAAGGAAAACTAGTGCTTAGTTTTTTCTAATCGATAACACTTGATCTAGAATGATTTGTTTGATGTAGTAAAAATTAAAGTTGTAGAGGACTTAAAGGTGCTTCTAGTAAATCTAGTTAGAAGATCTAAGTGTTTGTACAGACAAAGTTATGGAGATCCAAAGATTAATATTTATTAATTCAAGGTGCTATTATGTAAAAAATACTATTCAAGTAATTTTTCTTTAGCAAAAGGATGTTTTTGTGGGATAAATCACTTGAATATGTCTTATAGATTATATAGAGTGGACCCATATTTTTGAAAGTGATCTTATGTTCTTAATTTTCTTGATGAAGTGTTAAATGGGTGAATAGGTATCCATGATACCTATAACAGATACTAAGGCCTAATTGAAAGGTGTGGCTACTTAAGTGTGACCTACAGATGCTTTTGCCAACTTATGAGAATGAATTTGAGCTATGTTTTAGCATTTTATATGTCTTAAGGGTTAATCAATGTTTTATGGATGACCAAGAATCTAATATTCATGTAAACTCTATAAATAGTGGAGACAAAGGCAATGGATTCTAGACTTGAATGTGGAAGAAATTAGAGAACAAAAGATAGAGATGAAGGAAAGAGATCAGAAAGAGTGTGCCTAATGGATGGATTGAAGTAAAAAATACATTAAGGATGAGTGAAGAATACTAGAGAGATAAAAAAGAGGTGTTTTGGATGCATTTATTGTATGAGGAAGTTTGAGTGTGTGGTATGAGTTGAGAGAGAGTTTTTATGCATTATTTCTCTAATTAAACTAATCTACAATCAATTTTATGGAGCTATTGATTTCATAAGTGTTATGTGGGTGCTCAATATCTAGAATGAGTGGGTACTTATTCATACTTAGGGGTGAGTGTTCCTTGTGAAGTGGGTGCTTCAATAGACCATCTCTTATTTGTAATCATCTTATAGGACAAGTAATCCATGTTTTTACAAGATTGAGAGTTTATTGTATTCGCCAAGAGGGTTTCCCACATAAATATTATGTTATGTGTATGATATTTCATCATCTTTCTTATTCACTATTATGAACATATTGTATGCTTCATGAATTCATGTGATCATTGATTAAGAGTTTGAAAGTATTGAAATTAAAGTTTTAAATATCTTTCATCATTGATTCACCCCCCTCTCATTGATTATACCTCGAATAATTGGTATAAGAGTAGGACCTTCATTTCAATTTTAACCACTTGAAGGTGATCCAAGGTACAATATGACAAGTCAATAGATGAAAGGTTTCTCTAATAAGCAAGCACCATTGCTCAATGGGTCAAATTATGCTTTCTAGAGTATAAGTATGAGGACATACATCATTTCTATAGGGTTTGATATTTTACAATCTATCATGGATGTTTATACCACACCAACTACTCTAACTAGTGCCACTGACAAGAAGTTGAGTGAGAATAATTTAAAATATATGAATGTTATCATTTGTGATCTATCCAAGGCTGAGTTCACCAAAGTGATCTATTAGAAGTCTACCAAGGAAATTTGGGTTAAATTATAGACTATCTATGAAGGAGACTCTACGGTTAAATTGGTCAAGTTATAAACCTATTGAAGGCAATTTTAAGGTCTCAAAATGAATAAAGAAGATACTGTGGCATCCTTTCTCTTTAGGTTTGATGAGGTAGAAAATTGATTAAAGTTCTTGGAGAGGTTATTGATGAATATAATATAGTAAAAAGGTATTGAGGACTCTTATACTCAAGTTTTATTCAAAATTCTCTACTATAGACTAAAGTCGTTATCACACTCAGTTAAAGATGGATGAACTACATGGCATCCTTACTACCTATGAGATGAGAATTGATGAAGACAAACCTCCTAAGAAGGAAGTATCCTTCAAGGTGATCAAAGAGATAAAATCCAAGAAGAACAAGTTAACTATTGAAGTTTTTAATCTTAATGAAGATCAACTTGAAGTCTTGATTGTAATAAAATTCAATGTAGCATCAGGAAATTATGAAGGAAAAATTATTTTCAATTTTTTTTCATATGGTAAAGTTGGTCATTTTGTATCTAGATGTCTAGGTATAGACAAGTCTAAATACAATGAAGATCATAATGAATTTCATGAGGATGAACACAATAAATTTGAGGGTCCTAAGAATTACAAAAACTTATTCTATAAGAAAAATGGAAAAAATGAAATACAAAGGTAGTAAGAGCCTTTACCATGAATGAGATACTAACTCATCTCTAGAAGAAGAAGTAAACACATCTTATAGTGGTGATTATTTTCATAATGAGGACATAGAGACGTTATTCATGGCTCTTAATGATGATGAAGGTGAATATTCTTTGAGCAGAGATTTCTTTGGTGGAGATATCTTAGAGGAAGAAGATAAAAAAGTCACTATTGTAGATAAATATCTAGATATTGTGGAAGAAATGAAGTTACTAAAAAGAAAGAATATAAAAAAAAAATCCTTGATCAAATCTTGTGAAGAGAAGATTGTAATTTTTGAAGGTAGGCTAGGTAATGAAGTTAAGTAGCATGATGAGATGACACATCAAATTGAAACATAGGTTTGTACTCTTAATCAATAAGTAAAGAGTAAGGTTGAATAGTGTATCATATATCAATCAGAGATAGAGTCTTTGTAAATGAAACCAAATCAAGATATGAGGAAAGATACAACCGGTTATTTAGATAAAAAAGATGATATGATGAATGTTCTTAAATATCTAAAGATTGAGAAGAAAAAGAACAAAGATATGATGTCAAAAACCAAGGACTATGAAGAAAAATTTAGTGTGTTTGAAGAAATAATGAATGATGATACCAAGGAACATGAAGATATTGTCAAGAATATCAATAGTCAATTACAAACTATGTATACAAGCCTAAAAACAAAAGAAGATATGTGATTGAAATTGAGTCATTAAAATCTAAGTTACACAAGACATCTTGTAAGGTGAAGTTTTTTATGAAGTTTTAAAAGAGATCAAATGATCTTGATAATATTCTGAATAATCAAAATCATTAAATTGATAGAACTAGACTTAGATACAAATAAGAATAAAAGAGTGTAACTCAAGATAAGATAAAATCTAATGTGAACAAGGACAATCAGACTTTGAAGATCAATCATTAGTCAAGAAATGAAGTTATTGGGAAAATGAAGACAAATCAAATTAGACAACCAAATGTTATGAGGCATGCAAATTTCAATTGTCATTATTACTCCTATAATGTTTGGTCATGGGTAAAAATATTTTAAAATATACTCAAAGAATGAATTTTCATGGAATTATGAGAAATACAATGTCAAGCATGAAGAACATCATCACTCAAGACAATCAATAGGTTCACAAAGAAAGAATGACATATTCTACTAAAAGTGTCAAGGATTTGGTCATATTGCAAAATTTTGTAATATCTTCATCAGGAGACCAAATGATTAGGTACATGATTTAATTCATGAAAGTATAAGGAATCATCATGTGTCTCAATCACAAGGTATGTAAAATTTGGTAAAATATCCTTTTCTTCAATTATCATTAGAGAGGTCACATAGGAAGGTTATACAAGAATGATCAGTATTCTACTTTAAAGATTATCAATCCTAACATGAAGAGGAGCCAAAGTGAATGGAGGTAAAATAATGTAAATGAAAAATAGGATAAAAAAGGATTATTTTCCATGACAAAATAGTGAATAAATTCAAATATCAAGGAACAAGACTTATCTAGACAAATGGATAAGGTAATCAAGTAGGATCCCAAGATAAAAGAAAAGACTAAGGTTGAGAACTCATTCAAAGAAAATCTAAAGATGAGGAAGGAATGCAAGTCAAGTGAGAGCATAGAGATATGGGAATATCCTAAGTTTTGAGATTTTTAGTCCCTCTATGACAAGTAAGTGTTTCTACTTATACTTATTAGGAGACATCTTTCTTGTGTGTGGAAGCAAGTGTATGTGCTCTAGGTAGTAATCAAAATTCCAGTCAGTACAAAGGTATTTTCTCTATAATTTGATTATAATCAAGGTATGTTTGGATAATGGGGAACTAACTCAATTATCTTGAGTTACTTGAAAGAGATGTGCATGATGTAATGGGGAGCACATGTGAGGATGATTTAATCATGATAAAAGTGTAAATATGTCTACTATAAGTTGTGAATTCAAGAAGATTGACATGATGACTTGATCAAACCAATTCATGTATTTTGACAAGGTATTGAATATTCATGCATAAGCAAAGATATATTGTGAGTTATGTAGGTATATAGGTCCAACGATCAAGAAAATCTCAAGTTCAAAATTGGTGTATATCAAAGAATAGATGATATGAGATGGAGCTTGATGTTAGGGGCAGATTTCTAAGCTCTGTGAGTAATTTATCAAGTCCAAAGATCAGAGAAGTTTAAGTTCATAATTGTGCATGTCAAATGGTAAGTAATTGATTCATATGACAAAAAAATTTTAAGTATCTTGAGAATCCTCTTAGTATTTTAATAATTTCATATTATTGAGGAATGATTATTAGCATGTTGAGGAAGAGACCCTTTGTCATTAATGATAAATAGGAAGAAATATTATAATGAAGGAGATTAATTCAAATAAGTAAGAATTCATTATCATGATGTTTTCCATCAATGACAAAGGGGGATATTTTTAAGCATAGTCATTGATGTTGGTTGTCATTGATGTCAAAGAGAGAATATTTTACTAATGCATTAATGACAAAGTGATCAAATTGATGGTTTGGAGAGATATGTCACATTTGTAGGTATATAAGGACAAATAAGTTTTTAGGCATCAATATATGTCTTTGTCACGTTTTGGTATGTCACTTGATCATTTGGAATGACGAACATGCATCTTCTAGCTTAAGAGAAGCCAGATCGTCACTGCATGTCATGCATTTAGGAATGAACTAGAAAGTTTTTGCATTTATTAATGGTGCTAAAAAAGTCAACCAAAGTCAAAGGATACCATGGAGATGTTTTCTATAGTTTCAAAAAGGTACCCTGCAAATTTGGACTCTTAAACTGTTTCCTAGCTCAAGTTATAAACTTTCAAAGATACTCTTGTAGACTATGATGGGCCAGAGACCATCACGTTTGACTCCATTAATCTCTAAGGTCATTATTTATTTGATCTAAAATTAATCATTCATCAACTATGTCTTGATCCTATGGTGCATATTTAGTCAAAATTTCAAATAATATAAGTTACATGCACTCGTGACAAATGTCATTATCTCATTGAATTGATAGAAGATCAATGGTTCATGAGCATTCTTAGTGAAAGAGATTGACGGTGTAGGTGAAGTCAAAATTCAAATTTGTAAAAGGTATGTAGATCTACCAAGTGACACAATCATGGGAGATCTTATCTAAGATGAATGGTAATCATTACAAGATAAAGATCAAACTTCTTAGAGAAGATCAATGGTGTGTATTTGTCTACAATTTTTAGGAAGCATGTGATGAGGTTAAGATGCTCAATGTTTAGTGTTTATACAGTGACCTTTAGAATTAAATATTAAAATTAATGAGGTAAAACTAGTGCTTTGTTTTTGAGCTATAACATTTGATCCAAGATGAATTTCTTAATGCAATAAAAAGTAAAGTCATAGAGGACATCAAGACAGATTTAGTGAATCTAGTTATAAGGTCTGAATGTTTATACATGAAAATTTATGGAGTTTTAAATTTGACTATTTATTCATTCATCTTGATATTATATAAAAAATATTTATCAAGCAATTATGCTTTAGTGGAAGGATGGTTTACTGGGAGCAATCACTCAAAGATGTCTTAGAGGTTATATTGAGTGGACCCATATAGTTAAAAGTGATCCAATGTTCTTGATTTTATCGATGAAGTACTAAATTGGTGAATATGTCTCCATGAGACCTACAAGGGATACTAAGGCCTAACTGAAAGGTGTAACTACTTAAGTGTGACCCATAAATGCTATGACCAACCTGTTAGAATGTGTTTGAGCTATGTTATAGCATGTTATATGTCTGAAGGGTTAAGGCATGTCTTATGGCTGACCAAGAAGCTAATATTCATGAAGAATCTATAAATAGTGCATACCAAGGAAATGGTTTCTAGACATGAATTTGAGAGAGCAAAAGATAGAGATAAAGGAAAGAGATTGAAGTACATAATATATTGAGGATGAGCAAAGAAGACTAGAGAGATCCAAAAGAGGTGTTTTAGATGAATTTCTTATATGAACAAGTTTCAGTGTGTGTGATATGTTGATATAGATATTTCATACATTTTTTATATAATTAGATTGATCTACAATTCATTTTTTGGAGTTATTGATTTCATATGTATTGTGTGGGTGCTCAACATCTAGAATAAGTGGGTGATTTTTCATACTTAGGGGTTGGTTACCCTTGTGAAGTGGGTGCTTCACTAAATGATATCTTATTTGTAATCATCTTATAGTACAATTATTCCATGTGTTTGAAGGATTGAGAGTGGTTTTTATTCCCCAAGAGGGTTTCCCACATAGATCTTGTGTTATGTGTATGATATTGCATCATCATTCTTATTTACTTTATGAACATATTGTATGCTTTATGAATGCATGTGATTATTGATTAAGAGTTTTAAATGATTGTAATTAAATTTTTAAATATATTGCATCATTGATTCATCCCCCCCTCAGTGATTGTACCTACAACATTGTATACCTTAACTCAGAATGAGGGTGAATCCATTCAAGACTATACCATTAGATTTAAGGATATTTTATATTCCTTAAATCAAAACCTATCACATTTATAAGTATAATTAATATTTAGTAGGGATATTCTTTCTTCACATAGAGAAAGATAACCACATAATCTGTTAACTTCATTTGATATTTTTCCATATAATCATGTGAATTGATAAATTCCAAACTATAATTACTTATTCTCCAATCAAAAGGAAAATATGTTACAAATAATTTTCATAGAGAAAAGCAAAAAAATAATAAGGGTCAAGAACCACTTAAAATACCTTCCCAAACTAATAATATCTACCTTATAAAAATCATTAGAATATTCACATAGATTAAAATATTCCACATACAAAGTACTCCTATATTCAAACCATATGCCTATACTAAAAGGAAACCACTTTAGTTTGAATGGTTACAAGATAGAACACACAATATATTTAATTAGTTATTGGATAAATGTATGATAACCCTTACTCCTAATCACTACCATCAACCACACACATTTTAAAATTTAAAAGGACATCCCTTTTGCACATACCATGGTATTAATGAACATTGAGATGATATTTTTTCTCTCAAGCAAAAACTTACATAGCTTACCAATCATAGGATCATTACTTTTGGATATACACATCAAGGTCCCTTTCCCATCATTATTATATATGTTATTCTAAAAGTTTTGAGACATCCTATGATCCTCATTTCAAGGAATGTGTGGTCGAATGACCTTGACATAATTCAACCACTAGTTTAAGTCCTTATCCTAGTGTACTATCTATAATGAATGATATTTATCACACTAATCCTTCCAAGGATCTATTAGTTAATATAGTTATAGATATAGGGACACATGGAGGAGTCATTGGACTAAATTTTATGGATCCTACTAACATATCAATATAGTATATTTGGGTATTGAAACTAGCAAAGAAAAATACAAAATAGACATTTACATGTGATACTCTAACAAATACATCAGTTATAGTATTAGAACCAAAAGTAAAAATATATTTATGACTTGATCATTACAGTAAATATTTCATATTCCCTATTAGATCCAATTGTGTATGTTGATTGCCTCATTTATTAGTAAAAATTAAATGAATAACTATCAATACTTTAGCACATAATAATAGATCATATTTCAAACACATCGCATGACCAAAATTAAATTATTTCAAACAATACACATATACTCTACAAAGTACCTTCTATATTGTAAGGGTGTGGTGAATACATTCATGCGAATAAGTTATAGTTTTTGGACTTCCATATAAAAATACACTCGACCAAAATAAATTTACAACTATAAATTTAATTATCAAAACTACTAAGGTTAATCCTTTATGAAAGGGTGGGCAATAGGAAATCCCCTTTTCTAGGAACATAGTACTTTAGATACCATTGCATCTAAGATACACAATGGATTCTAAGGAATCCTCAAATAGTACTACATAGCATATTCAGTTACCTAGAGTAACCAAACATTTTACTATTGCATTACAAATAAACTAAAGAGAATTAAATGATGGGTTCCATAAACACCCATTTTTTTCTATTGTTCCTTCACAAACACAGATTCACATTATACATACGTAGATAATCACATATCCTAAAATGGCATATTTTATACCTATACATTATCCATATCAGTACCACTAGTTTATTGCACCAGATTATGAATGGGGAGATACATATTTCCATCCCTTGGATGAGATCATAATATAATATTTTCTTTGCAAATATTTAAAAAATACAAAAATTATTAAAAATTAAAAAAAATAGTATTTTCATGTTTTGATTAACTCCTCGGCATATATGTTGTTGATTTAATGTTGGTACATAGAATATAATTTATTTATATATACTCACATTTGATTCACTCATATTTTGATTGTGATATAGGTGTACCTAGACACATGATCTATGCACATACATATGATGTGCCTTCCCTCTACTCACATCATCATTACATTGGGGGAATCTACTTCTTTGGTCATGTTACACTCAGGTCTTTATCCAAGTTTACATCTTTCACAGTGTACTTGATATGCTAGGTACTTTTTTTTTCTAACACATATCTAACGAATTGTATGATATGCCTTATACTAGTTACTTATGATTTCATGATTTTTTTTCACTTCCTTAAGTGTGTTATTTGCTTTTTGTTGTCTTATATTGTATTACTTATTTCAGCATTTAAATGTTCTCAATTGATAGTGGCCCTTATGCCTATGTTTTCCTATTTTAACAATAACATATGTCATAGTTTTTTGTAGGTGGAAATTTGAACATCTCATTATATGCTTCATAAAAATTTGAGTTAGTCATTTCCATTATATTGTATGGAATTTGAACATTCCACTTGTATGAGGTCTCCTTCAACCATTGGATTTTTTTTATATTTTGTATTATCTTGTGTGTATGTGCTTTATTTTTCATTTATATTTTACTCTCTATACATTTCCGTGATTCACGTAACATATATTAGGACTTAATGTTATCACATACTATGTGCCTCATTACTATATATATTTAGACATGTTACTACTATAAGCTACATGATTCATACACATATTATATAGTTATATTATTCTTTGAGGTAAGGTAGATAAACCATTCTACTTCCCCTCACTACAAATGTGAGGGTGTAGTCATCTAAAATTTCATTTAATACAATGAGTGTCACTTTAGAGCACCCTATCCTTAACTTATCCCTATACCTATCCAAGGGCCACTTTTGATCCTTTTACAGTTTTATGTGCATCTAACCCATTCCAAGATATACCAAAATCCACATTGAGCCACCACATATACATTATATATCCTTTTTCACAAGTGCCAACCACTTTTATAATAACATGAACCCTTTGGTCTATAACATAGTACACTAATGGCAAAGGGGGAAACACTATTGACCCTTAGCTTATTTTACCTCTAATAGATGTATTTACACTCCCTAAAGAATTTTATGGTTAGCTTAGACTTATTTCATGTCTTAAAAATAATAATAACACCATATAATGAAGTCTCTCACTCATTTATCCCTTAGATGGTAATTCTCTTGAACAAGCTCAAAAACAACTATGCACATTAAGGTTATTAATCCCCATTTACCACTATTTCTATAAACATCCATCTACATCAGTCCATAGCTTAGTTTTACTCAAATTTATAGTTTTAAATTACACTCAAAGCATTCAAATTGGTATTCATACTTAGGCATATTATCATCACTCTCACTTTCACTAGAATTTATATTATGAGGACTGCATCAAGCTTGATCCCCTTTTGAGGTATTAGTATGTAAGCAATGCTCAAAACATGGGGTGGTGATGTCATGTTTAGCCTACCATACTAATTACACTCTTATTGCACTTGTATTTATCAAAACCCTAAAAAACATGGAGGATTAGGGTTCCATAGTGAAATTAATAAAAATAAAGCACAAATGTTGATCTAGGTTTTTGTCATGCAAGTACATTCTTCCCATAATAGAGTGAAGGTCCACCCCAAATGTTAGTGATTCATCTAGATAAGGCTAATAACATAGCATATAAGGTCCATAATTCAATGTGTTATTATAAAAGAGGGTTGTGTTACTATATAAATAGGATTATGACACTTGTTCTCTACTCATCACACTTTAACTTGCTCTTGCATTGATCCTTAGCCTACCAATTATCAATCTCAATCATATTTTCCATCTAACTACACCCTTTTCAAATCATTATTATTTGTAGGGTAAGGAAATAAATAAATTATTATATAAATTAGTGGTTATTGATACTTTAATATTTTATTCCTTATTTAATACTAAGGTCTTTTATCTACTCATGTTTTGACATTATGTCCCAAAATAGTTAAATCATTTGGTGAACCTAACTTACTTCAAGCATATCACTCAAAACCCTACTGTACCATTAGGGGTTCCTTTCTTATTTTCATAATTTCTCACTTTTATACTTTTGGTATAATTTTTTGTGGTTTCTCTTGCCTAATTATTACCTACCATTTTTATAAATATGCACATGTATGTCACTCCTCTCATGGATCATGTTAGAACTTAGCTTATTTCATACATTGGTCCACATTATCTTGGTCCCCCTTCTATGGAGAGAATTAGTGCATGGCTAATTTTTAGTTGCCTCTAGTTACTACTTGAAGGAAGATAGCTCAGATGACTCCTTTTGTTCCTACTCCACATAAAATTGTTGACTACCTTCACTCACATCTTGCCTATACTACTCACCCTCAAAAAATAGTAGTTTCTATTGTTAGAGCTATTACTAGATGAAATGATGTGCCTCCTCTACCTATATAGGAATAATGTAATCCCACCATCCCTCCTCATCCCTAAAATAGTACAATGGGACCTAGGGATGAACATAGAGAATATTATATTATTGATCAATTCATAAATACACTAGCCAATATTTTTATATTGGAATTAATTTAATGGGAAATCATATTCAAAGATATTATTTCTCAAACACTTAATCATACATATTTGCTTCATGATACAGAGCTAGCTAATTTTGTATATGTCATGAACACTATAAAGGACATTGAATAATTTATATCTATTAGAAATGAAGATTTTCCATCATAGATAGTTATCAATCAGAATCTACCACTCTTCATTTAGGCACAAATTAAATCCATTATAGTTAAATGAGTTCTAATTGACAATGAATCAAGTCTTAATATATGCAACCTAACATTATTATGTAATATAAGGGTTGATATATCATCCATTTAGAAGTCATATAAGAACATTTGAAATTATGACGATGTTCCCTAATAGGCATTAGGTTTGATTACTTTGGATATCATAGACATCACAAAAACCATATCCACATAGTTTCATGTGATGCCTAATCATTTTCATTGCATTTTATTACTCAGGAGACCTTATATACATGTCATGGAGGTAGTACCCTCTTCTTTTCCCATATGCATCAAGTTATTACATGATGGATATATATACACTTATCTAAATAATAAACAACCATTCATATATTGTAATGTCATTGAGCTGACTACCCTAGGTATTTATTTATATGGGACATATCATGTTCTCATTGATTCCCTTCCTTATATGATTAATATAGAATAGATGCACACTGATTTAACCTTTTAGGGTTTTACATAAGTAATTCCTATGCTTGGTTAAAGGGCTGATATATCTAAATCATTCAAATTATATGCAATAATTAAGCATTAATTTATTATAGGTTTTAACCTTATTTGAATTTATAAAATATTAATAAATAGGCTTAAATATAAACTTATCTAAAAATTGACTATCACAGATGGTATGGGTTTTGAAAACTAGGTTCTATATAGTTTTTAGAGTCATCAATAGGATTTCAGGATCTATTTTCTCACTACATAGTAGCACCCTACATTGACAATATCACCATGTTGTTGTAGTTTCCTCAAAATGGAAATAGTGTCCTATTTAAAGGACCATTCCTAATTTTTGGGAGTACCTACACCTATTTTTTAGGTTCTATTCATACACACATAAAATGTGGAACTCTATGTTGTGCCTAGAAAACATAATTTATTATGAAAACACTAATCCTATCTTCAAAGTATGCCATGAGCAATAATTGTGTGTTCATTAGTAGGATAGGCTAGACATCCTCAATGTCCCATTATGAAGAAAGTTTCCTATATATCAATAATCTAAATAGGTAGTGCTTGATGAAAGTACAAGTGAATGATAGAATGAGAGTGGACTTGGGTGCCTTAAATGTGCTTGACATTTGAAATCTTTAAAAATTGTTCTTAGGGATACTATATATGGTAATATGTAGAATTAGGGAAGAATATGGATAAAATAACTTAATTTTTCTCAAATTTTCATTTATTTGAATAATATTTTTTATATATTTTCCATCTAGTGAATAAGGGTCAAATAGATTTGTATTTATAGAGATTTGTAGCTTGTGTAGATAAAAAAATGTGCCTAGGCCGACCTTATGAGGGGCACACATTTGAAAAGATATCTATTCAATAAATTTGTAGATAAGGATAGTATCACCAAGTTGGGGACACTAGCACAATATGGTTGTAGTTTCCAAAATGTGGTGCTAATGTCTACCTAGCAGACTATTAAAAAAATTGGGTTGGGATATAGGAAAACTATCTTGGGATTATGTTTTTACTAAATGTGGGTGTTTGTGGTTTGAAAAATGACTAAAATAGTGTGGTAAAGGATATAAGATAGGTCTATGGATAATATAGGGATAGGGTAACTCAAACAACACTCTTATAATCTAATTATCCTTTTTAGGTGATTACATTTGCTCCCCCCCTTTATGCTAGTAATGCAACAAAGTGAAATGACTAGTATAAAGGTAAAAAAGTGATGCCTAAACTTACCTTAGAAGTGAATCATGTGTAGCTGAGTTTGAGTATGTGAATCTAAGTTTGCATATGTGAAACATGATCCAAAGTGATTTATTATAATGAATTATGCAAAAAATCAGTTCTTACTTAAGAGATGATTAAAAGAAAAATACTATGGTGAAATAAAGTAACCAAGTAAAGCTAAGTAAAGAGAGAAAAAGAATGAATACACCTCTTTGGGTATGTGAAATAATACATGAACCTAGTGACAACTTGTGTGTTTGAGTGTACATAATGATCATATCATTGAATATCTTGGACTAAGTTGATCCCTTGCTCAATCCTCATATTGGTGGATCAAGAACTCAATCTAGTTTTGACTCCATCATCACCCACTCTAGCTTGGTGGATCCTAAAGTTTGAATATATTGAATAAGACTATGTATTTAAACATCTTATGTGGGTTTCTCAAGAACTTAATTTGGCCATGAACCCATAATTTCCCACCCATGTGAAGTAGATGCATCTATAATTTAACTATCCAAAGTATTTAAAGTATCTAACTTGGTAAATATAACTATGTATGTTGGATCTACTACCACTTGAATATATTAGGTAGCTCTGAGCCACTCAATAATGCCAACCACCATAGATGGATTAAGGCATGAATATGGTGAAAACTTGTAATGTGATATAAAGTCTATAAAATGTAGAAAATGTCATGCAATTTTCCATTCCACCTAATTAACCTATGTGTAGTTGAGTATATGGAAACTATGTGTTGTGCACATGCCCCCAATCTAATATCTACATATACTAAATCTAAATTGAGTATGGAATAACTAAATTTGTGTAACTAAATAGAATGTGAGAGTAATGATGATGTACATGATGCCCCCAAATTTTTTCAACTAGTATGAATCTAAGTTGAAGTGAATGTATCTAAGAAAACTTTAAACATAATTATCAAACCTATGACTATATTTGTGAAAAATTTTATTGTACTTGGTGTAATAGTCTGACTAATCTAGATTATAATAAATCTAGGGATACCAGACAATAGATCCCTATAGTAGACAATATCACCCTAAGGTACCTATCTCTAATTATGGGTGATAATGTCTACTTGGTCTAGAGTTTGGATGATCTAAACTATTATCTGAGTCTTTATTTTTCCTTATGTCTACCTTGCATCTGATTTATGAAACTTAACCTACATGGTAAAATTTATCTGTGAATAAAAAAGTATGAGCCTGATATTTATGACAAACCCTTATGAATGCCCCATCTTTTAAGGGTAGTTGTTAAACTTGCATAAAACTTGACCTCAAAATAGGAAGTTCTATAAAATGTGTTAGGCAAAGCATATACATGATATTTTAATATAATGTACAAACATAACATTATAATGTAAAAGTATCTAAGCATAAGTAAGTAATTTAAGATGTATGTTGTAATCTAGCATTAAAAAAAGGTGTCAAGATAGATGTAATCAATGTGTATAACATCAAATTTGAGAAAATACCTAAGGGGATGGGGCATGTTTTCCATTATGTCACCCAAGTAGGAAGGGTGGATGTATGAGGTTCCTCACGGCATAAAAAATGGTTATGTTTGTAATAAGAAAAAACAAGTGTCATTATGAAGAAGCATATAATGAACCAAACATACGAAACACATGAGACACATAAAATTAGGCCAAGGGGCCAAAATAAAAGAGACATGGTCACATTTCACTAAATCTAATAATGAAGACATACAAGGACTTATTAAAATGTCCACATATGCAAGCAATAATAAAGTTGGATTAGAACCAATAGAAGGACATGTTAAAACATCCACATATAAAAGTAGTAAAACACACTCAAAGGACATGGGCACATATCCAAGGCATAAAAATAGAGAAGTGACATAGAGCCAAAGTACAATAGCATATTCAAATGTGCTCAAAGATGGAAGAATCATAGGAAACACAATCAAGTCTAATATAGGAAAAATAGAAATCAAATCATGTAACTATATAGTAGAAATATATGTAAATTCTAATGTCTACACACGTTGATTCTAAATAGTGATAGAAAAAATCTAAGCAATGAGTATAAATGATCAATATCAATATATCAATGCATAACCTGGAATTTATAAAATGTAGGATAAAATTTGGTAGTAAAAATTATGTAGAAGATGCCCTTAAGAGGGTCAATGTGTCAAATAAATAGCCTAGATTAGTGTATATGACCCTAGTGGGTAGATGATAGCAAGTCTAGATTAGTGTAGTAGACCAAAGTCTTATATGGGTTCTGCAACCACTCAATAAAAATAATTGAACCATATATTTATGATAAAATTGACTATACTAAGATATCTAAGAATATACAATATTTGGCAAGTAGTAAAAACATAAACATAAGAATGCATATAGTTTGTAAATTTTGTGATTTTTAAATATTTGAATGTTTTAGTATTTTTATAGGTTATATTATTTTTTTTGTTTTTTTTGGGTATAATCTATGTACAAGAAAATGAAAATAAACTATTTACAAATAGCAAGAGAGAGAAGGAAGTATGTACAAGGGTAGCAACCATACATATAAATGAGTCTCATGGGAGAGTCACTATCACTATGACATTTTTAAAATAGAGAAACTTGGATCATGCATGTAGTATGAAAGGGAATCTAAGTCTAATGTTGTCTTTGTAGTGATGGTATGATGTTATGGCATAGACTGTGATGCCCCATGAACTGTAGGGGTGTTAGGGACCCATATAGTAGAAGTATAAGTCATAAGTGATGTAGGTTCCTATGATGAGAACCATTAAAAATTAATAAAATTTATCTTAGCATAAAATAATTAGATTAAGGCCCTTTATAATCTATGACATCTCTAATGAATGGGTATCACTAGCAATGGTCTCTATAGGAGAGTATGTGTATGTGTAGATACCATAGGAGTAGACCTAGCCTACACTAATGACTCTATTGAAATTTTTTATTTATGAATAGGAGTTTTAATCTCTATTGTAACTAATAACTATGCAATATTTGGAAATAGTGATATAACTATAACTGGCATCTATGCTAGAAGTATAGCTGGAAACTATGTTAGAACTGCCTGTGGGATGGGTAGAGGATACTCATATGGGACACCGTCAACCTTAACCGCCTGATTAGCATGTATATACTTTATACATTAGTTACTATATATGGGATGTCTTAAATCTGATGTAACCATGGCCTACCCAATAATATATCGACTACACCTACGCAAGGTACTAATAGGAACTAAGTGGCTATGTTTGTTGGTTTAACTTGTGATAGAAGTATAATCTCCCTGATGGAGCTCCAAATGTGGCCATTGAAACCAATAATTATTGTATCTATGTGATTATATCACAATATATGTATACCAAATGTTTTAAGAGTGTCATGGTACACATGCTTATGCTTGACCCATTGTCCACCATAACACTATGAATAGGATAGTTGTCTATGTATGCTCATATGAAGAGATTGTGTAAATTTGTGTCATCATCCACAATCTCCTACTCAAAAATTATGATAATTAGTCTAGGTATCACTATAGTATGATATATGTAAATAATGTTGTGTAGAGGAAGTGTCTCCTCTGTAACTATGATAAAAATTTGGTGGTGGATGTTCTTGGTATGTATATTGAATACCAATTGTGCTCCCTACCTCATTTGTTGTATACATTAGGAAAGGATTTAAAAAAATATTTAGTGCCTTATCTTATATTTTTTGTTGTTTCATTTCCTCTATGGGTGTTCCCACATCAATAATGTTAACCTTAATGTGATCTTGTATTTTGTGCTTTAGGCTAATACATATGTTTGTCATGTGGCCTGGTGCCCTTTGATACTTGCATAATGCATTTGAATAATAAATATTTTGAAGAGGCTATGTCATATCAACCTATTTAATGGGATGGAGATATTTTAAATTGAATTACAATAGTTGTTGTAGAATCTATGCTAGTGAATCTAGAAGATTAGTGAAGACTCTATACTAAGGAGTAAATAAAACCAATCTAGGAAATGGCTCAAAATTTGCATTGATTGCATCCTTTTGATCACTTTTTTTCTATGAGGCCCTTACCTTGCATGGAGGTTTGTTTTAACTCTTAATATTTTATTCTTATCCATTTTTTAACTTGAGTTTTCCCATTGATAATATATTAACCTCTCTTTCCTTGACTATGTGGCACATATCAATAAATTTAGGAAAATTATTGAATAAGATAGATTCATGTAGTGTTATTAATATACTTTATTTAAATAGATCCTAGAGATCTCTATTTTCCATGGGGCTAGTCATTTTGGATAATATTATCTTGTATTACAAGACATAATTGGTGATAGGCTCTTTTAACTTTTGCTTTATATGTGCCACTTGTGCATATGATATTCTATCAGTAATGTTGATGGAGAAGTGTGCTAGGAACATATTGGTTAAAGTATTGAATGTTGTGATTTATTGATTTGGTAAATTATAAAACCATTTTAAGGCATAATTATTAAGATTGTATGGAAATAACTCTATAAGAATCCAATGTTTGGACACATAGTCTAAGCATGTTACATAAAGGGCTCTAAGGTGATGATCTAGGTCACCCTTACCATCATATAATGTGATATTTGGTGAAATGAAACCAAATGGAAAAAGAGTTACCACTATGTGATGTGCCAAAGGTGTATGCAAGAGAATGTTGTTATCCAAGGCATGTGATGGCCTATTTGCTCCCTTCTTGAGATGTAACACCTGAGATTATAGATTATGAATCTCATGTATAATGGATTTTTCATTTAGAGTGGAGGAAGTAGCCATAATTATTTTAGAAGTCACTTATGGTTGAATAACAATCTTGGATTGTGTTATATGAGTTTGTTGAGTTGGTCCCATTGGAGGTGTAACAATAGTTTTAACTAGAGGGGTTGAAGATTGACCATTGTTTGTCTTATTCTTGATTTTTAATATGACCTATAGAATATGTGCATGATTTAGGGGTTATCCCTAAATTATATTTTTGAAGCCTTATAATACCTAATATTTTTTCATATTTATGTCATTATTGTTATGTGGAGGGAGTGTGTATTGATTTTCAATGTGTTCCTCATCTTTCTATTAGTTGTATTGTTTATCCTCAAAATCATTGTCATTGAATTCCATATAATCAGGGTGTGAAGGAGTTAGCTGAAGTTATAATATCTTTTTTATCCTTGTTATAGGCTTAGATAGTAGGAATATAAATATGATTTATAGGATTATAACCAAGTCTATCACTTATTCTTAGTGGAAGAGAGATTTTTTAGATAGCTTATGGTAAACAAATTAAAATAGAGCTACTAAAATAGAATATATGAATTCTGAAAAATTAATCACAATTAATAAAAATATGAGAAAAAATTATACAAACCCTAAGAGCACTAGGGTTAGGTTTTTTAGAATTTATAATTTCTTTAGAATAATTTAAAGTATATGTAAAATTAATTAAAACCCTAATACGAAATTTGATTTTCTTGATGTGGGTTTTATGCACATGATAGAATAATCAGGTAGCCTCTAAAATTTTAGGATCTCAATAGAGGTAAAATACACTCTAAGGTATGAGTTGTAGGTATGTAGTCTGTTACAACCTATTGATGGAATATATAGTAGAGCATGCAGGTTATTGATAAGGTTTTAGATGTAGGTGAAATACCTAAAAGGTATTTAATCTCTATGTGAGTTGGATGTATGGTTGGATTCTAATATAAAGTGGGTAAATTTCAAAACAAACTCAAAAAAGGAGGGAAGGGTAAGGCAGAAAAGAAGGCTCTATGGTTTTTATAAACTACTTCCCTAGTTGGTTTGTAACTAGACTTGTGCTCTCAAAACTTATGCCCATTGTTAGCATCAATTTCACACACACAATCAAAAATGATTAAAAATTCTATAAAGATAATGATGTATGAAATTCACAAGCCTCAAACAAAGATTTTTCCTTTTAGGGTAGTTGTTGCACACTCTTACTCAGAAGATTATGGCTTGGGCTAGTGAAGTATCTGAGGTAACTTTGGCACACACATAGAAAACTACATCAAAGAAAGCACTAGTATAGATTCATGATTATGAATCAAATAAATTGAATATCTTAACCAGTATATTTTACTAGTTTCTCAATAGTTATTGCACATCTAAAGATTAATACATCAAACAAAATAATCAATAATCCATTCACATCTATTGCACACTAAAGATTATTGAAATATAAAACCAAAGAAAGTAACAACTAATTACATAGAAATTAGAAAGAAAATACATAAATATATTCATTAAAAATCAAAATTGATGATTCTCCTATATTCAAAATTCTATGACAAAAATCCAAGTTGGATTACAATTGTTTATATAGACTTGGGAAAGGGGTCACCTCATCCTCCAAGCTCATGCAAGGTTATTACATGTGATGGTTAGAAATTGAGCTATAACTATGGTCAAAAACCATATAACAGTCTATTTTTAGTTATCAATTTATGTTTAGCCTTTACCAAGGCTATGCAACATGTGTATGTGTATGAAGACAAAGGCTATTTTAAAATTTTAGTTTGAACTATATGCAAACTACAAATATATGCACTATTTTCCCAAACTTGGGCATGCCTCATTTTATAGGTTGTGAGAAAAACCTATTGATATTCTATATTATCTACCTTCAAGTGGAACTCAGACATAAGTACCACTTTACCAATACTTTAGAACCAATGAGACTATTGTTAGCTATGATAAATATAACTAAATTTTGCATTGCATGATAACCCATGTCTTTATAGAATATCCATTTGGAAGGATTTACAGGGTCTTAAATCTAAATATTTGATAGTGTTCACTTTAATTTTCCTTTGAGATGCCATGTAGCTACAACCAACTCTTGTTTTATTGTTAGATATTCACTTTCATGTTTGCTAACTAGATTAGTTTTAAGATATGCATGTTTATTTGTTATCTTAACTATGAGCCCCAATGTATGCCATTAAATATAGATCAAGTGTCCAAATATCTACATGATTTATTTATGTCATTCTATTATCTACCTTTCAAAATATGGTTGTTTCCTTTAGGACATAAGGCCTTACCTTATTGGGTCTAGATCTTAGAAAAGTCCATTATTGACTCATACTATTTGATTTTATAGATGATGGAATGTAAGCATGTTACTTAGTATCTCTATGGGGCCTTTTACTCTTTATAGTCCTATCTCAAATGTTTTTATGCCACTTGGTAGCTCTTTATTATTTTCTAGGACTTTTGAATTTTCCATGTTGATCTCATATTGTCGATCATTTACACTTATGTTAACATGGTTCATAGATCTTAGTGATTTGACTCATTGACTCCTATGATCTTGACACTTATCACTTCTTTATTCCTTTGAAAAGTATCTATTGATATTATACCATTAGATCAATTATAAAAATCAATGTTGGTCATCTATCTGCATGGTCCCACTAAATTTTGATTTGAATCTTAAATTTGATGTTCACATGACCATCAATGACATCCTCATCACCGTTAGTGATGTCCATGAAACCATTAGAATTTAATCCCCTGTTATTTTATTATTGATCTTAAATTTGAAATTCATGCAACTTTTAAAGACGTCTTTATGAATATCAATGATGTCTACATGATTGTCAAAATTTTAATCCTGTGCCTTTAAATTATTGATCCTAAATTTGATGTTTCTGCAACCATCAAAGACATTCTTGTGCTCATCAATAAAGTCTATATGAACATTAGAATTTAAACCCAAGAATTTTATCTCTAAACATCATTTTGATGTTCACATGAATGTCAAAGACATCCTCATGATTGTCAAATTGACTTAACTCCCTACGATCTAGACACTTGTCATTTCTTGGTTCTCTCTACTTTGGAAACTACTCAAGGGTTTTAAGCTCTTTACTTATTGACCTTGTGGAATGGACTGTAGATTGTTGATATCCTATCTAGGGATCTTGTAATGGTGACACTTTTCATCCTCATAGAGTTTAACAGGTTCTTTAATATTTCAAATTGATCTTACGGGTATGCCACTTGGAAGCTCTCTACTTAGTCCATTCTTATGGGCATAAAATAAAGGACTTAGAATAATACTTTGGGAAATATATAAAGGACTTTGCATAGAGATTTTAGCCCAAGTTATTTTTTGTGTTTAATAAAATATGATTAGGGTCAAGGCTTCTAATATATAAAATATCCCCTACATTAATTTAAATAACCTAGCATAGAGAAAAATGATTGGGACATGTTAGTTTTTGAGTTGCCTTTATTCAATTTTTCATGAATTTTTCCATAAAATAAGCTCACCCACCTATCATTTCCTGTGTGTGAAATTTATAAAAGAATTGAACCTTTGAACTTGAAACTTTCTCAGAGTTTAACAAGTTCATTGAGTTCAATGGTTCAATAGGTTCACTATTTATTAAAATTGAACTGTTTGTCCCTTTGTGTATTTTAATTATGACTTTAAACCTCTTGATTGAACTTGAACCATTTTTCGGAGTTTAAAAGTTCAACATTTCAAAAATTCATTAGTTCACGAATTCAATAATTAATGTTTTATAAAGAGTCATGTTCACTCAGTTCCCTTGTCTAAATTAATAAACCACTTGAACCTATTGCTTGAACCTACCATTTGAACCTACCACTTGAACCTACATAACAAAGTTCAATGGTTCAATGTTTCTCAAAATGCATTGTTCCTTTGTATTTCAATTATGTATTTGAACCTTACAGTTGAACTTAAACCCTTTTTCAGAGTTTAAAAGTTCAACGGTTCAATGTCTTAAAATTCCAAGAGTTCAATGGTTCTAAGTTTCAAAGTCCAAAGTTTCTAGAAAGATCATGTGACTATTGGTCGATATGTGTGGCTCATTTCATATCATTGAACCCCAAAGTTGAACCATTTTTTCAAAATTTCAATGGTTTAATGGTTCAATGGTTCAATGGCTATAATCTTATCTTCCCTTGAGGATTTCTCTAAGTTAATATTAGCAGGATATTTAGAGGAAAATATATCTGAAACTCACTATTAAGTGGAAAATTTTGAATTTTCACGAGGTTACAGATAATCATTACTCATCAAAATTGTGCATAAAATATGCTTGCCATTAATGCATATGTAAAAATGCATGTCTTATCAAGCATGTTTATCACGTATTGTTTTGATTTAATCATTTGATCTAGTTAATATCTACATCGAGAGAAAACAATTCAAATTCAGCAAATAAGCATACTGGGTGATATAAAGGAGAACAACATAGGTGATATAAGATATTTGATTGATTGAATCCATAGTGATTTCAAATAAATTTAAGGTGAGTTTCACTCTTAATGTAATTTTTTTCCTCTACTTGGTTGGAAAGAAGGATCCTTTTGAGTTTGCAACATTATTTAAAAATTCTAAAATTTCTCTTTTCATTATATTCTCTAACTTGTATCCATGAAATCCACTTATCTTGATTATGAGCATGGCCCTAGTCTCATATGTTCTCTGCCTGAAATTGAGGACACCTCTATGGTCCAATATGATTTGGAAGATTTTAAGGAAAGGATTATAAATCTTATGATGAATCCTATGATGCAAAAAATAGTAGAAAGTGGCCTAGTTGAAGCTGCAGCCTTTCCCATGGCTATAAAATGCCCTGAATTAGTCCTTGAATGCATGATTAGATATGAACCTCAAAATAGGTGCATCAACAATGCAGATGATAATGTTCTAATAAATATCAATAGATAAACCCTAATGTTTGTGACGAGAATCCCTCCCAAGGAACCATACTCTGACCTTAGTATTACTTCTTCCTATTGTTAATTTTCAATAAAGAAAATAATTTACATAAGTGTGATTGCCAGGAATTAGCTCTTGAAATTCTGAAAAGGAGGTTCAAGATTGCCTAGGCCATTAACAAGAAATCATATGATTCCAAAAGTACAAGATATCATGGTATTACTACACAGAATGAAAGGCAATGATCATGCATATTTTTGGAAGACTAGATGTACTTCTTCATATAGGTGATCCTCCAAGGGGAACAATATGTAGATTGGGCATAAATTGTATTTGAATGTTTGCATCAGGGTATAAGTAATTATTTATAGAGAATTTTATATGTCTTCATACCTCCTCTATTTCTTGGCTTCTACGAGACAATGGGTAGGGTTAATTCATACACCCTTAGCTGAATATAGTAAAATTTATGATTATTACTCATAGTTACAAATGCATAACTGCTATGAGGATTACATGAGGTTCAATGATGTTTTTACTGGGAAAATGACTTTTGAATTGTCAAATAACATCAATAAGAGGTTGTCTAATGAAGCTATGTAATTAATTAATATATATGGTAGTTTCTTTAATCAATTTTCTAGGTTCACTTATATTAGAGTTGGGGGTTTTGATGGTGAACCCTTGAGGTTAACCAGGTATATTTTTGACCGATTTGTGCTAACAGAAATCTGCAGGCAATTAGCACATGTAGATAAAAAATTCCTAATGAAGAATAAATTTGATATATATTTTCATATTTAACTTGGAATTTATTCATGCAAAACAACATCTAATGCTTTGAATTTACAATTGGATCTTAAGAAATTCAATTTTTAATTCTTCACAGCTAGACTGCAATTTGACAGCAAAGGTTTTGCCAGAGATAACTTCGATCTTGGAACAAGATTTTCATATATTCCTCAACTAGAGAATTATTGGGAGGATTGTTCAGATGAATTTGAAGTCAGAAGGAGGATGTGGTCTAAGTTTTCCCTAGGGTATATAATTACTCTTAAATTAAACATGGACATTTATGGAATTGTTGACAATGATGAACAGGTGATTGATCCATAGTTTGAGAAAATAAGATAATCACCTATTCTAGAAATTGACTAGGAGAAAAGTGAGGAAGATAGAATTGAGGTCAAGACCCTTCCAGTGACAAGGAGAATTGTAAAATGGCTGAGAGAGAAAAAACTGGGAAGAGCTCAAAACATAGTCTCCCAGTAATGTAAATCAATAATTAAATCTCCATTCCTAATAAGCTCATCTAACTAGCCTATTGATATCAATGATGCAAGTACTTAAAATTCAAAAATTGGAAGGGACCCTATCATCAAATAATTTTAGAATGCCCTTGTGACTATCCTACCTCCTCGTGCCACCAGGTTGAGGACTCAAAGCAAGAAGAAGAATCAAATTTCTAAAAAAGTGAATATTGATTTGAATTCTAAAGAGGATTTAGGATAAGTCAAAGCTGATAAAGAATCTAATTCACCAATGGCAGAAGAGGTTAGTATAGATCAATAGATAGTGATTCCTTCTAATTCCACTGGATTGATGATTGTTTCAACTATACCTTTTGATCAACTGAATCCTAATAGAGAAGCCTCAGCTTCTATACCTAAATGACTGGAAAGTTCAATCAATCATAAAATGAAAGTAGTTCCATTTTATTTACCCTTGGAAGATATGGTGAGCAAGTGTTTAGGGAAATCTCCTAAATCTAAAAATTTAAAAATGACATCCAGGGTAGATGTTGACCCAAACATAGGGAACTGGAATGCAGAAATTGCCTGGCCAAAAACCAATGAAGAAGTTCAAGATCTTACTATTTAGGATTTTATAGTTGAAAAATTAGACCTTGGGACTACATCACATGTCGTTGATGTGCATCATCTAGAAGCATCTACTAAAAGGATAATTAGCATAACTTGGAAGGATGAGAAGGATAAAAGAGAGTTAAAATAGACTGTGTGGTCAATGACAGAGTATATTGATGCCATTCATAGTCTAGATCCACAACCAATTTCCCAGATGCCCATGTATTTTGATCCAAAATCACATGTCAATGAAAGGATGTTAGATCAGATACATAGAGGCAAAATTATTACCAGAGTATTTGATAATTGGTTGGATGGCATCATCCTGAAAGGTACATAGTACATTCATAAATTAAAGAATGTATATGATCTGACTACAATCACTCTTGAAGATTTGAAAATTAAGAACGCTTTATGGATAAAAGGGGAAGGAAAATGGATGATCATGATGAATCATATTGATGAAGTACAAAAATATGTGATAACAAAGTTTTTTTTAGAAAAGAACTTGAGAGGACTAGATGAAGATATATTATATGTAAGTAAGAAAAATGTTGAATGGAGAAATTTAGTATCCAGACAAGGACGATTAGAAATCACAAAAATGATGAAAGTAATAACTAAATTTATTTATTCATTACATCATGATCTATAAAGCATTGATATCAATAACATAAAAGATGATGGAAAGCCAGAGAAGGACATCAATGGTGTGATTCAGTCCTTTAGGGAAAAGATTAACTTCATTAAAGAAAGTGACAGCTTATCAACTAAAAACTTCTCTTAGATTTCAAAGATAGAGTCACTTATTTGTTGTTGTATCAACATACTCCCAAAGCACACAAAAAAGATGGGAAAATTTTTGAGGGAAGAAAACATCTGGAAGGCAAGGATAAAACACGTCCACATTCCCAATCTTTCTAAAATTTAGGAGTTCATTACAACATTTCAGGAATGGAAATCTCAATGTGTCTACCCCACTGAACACAACAAATCTAGAGATCCTAGTCTATCACTTCAACAATGATTTTTTTTACTTACATAGTCTTTTGTACTCAGTTATTCAGTTACTTTTCTATTTGGAACTTGATCTTTATTCAATTTGTAAAAACTAAATCCTGTATGGGTCAGAGTTACTTTAACTTTGGTTTAGTTTAAAAGATGGATGAGTTAAGGCAATGATATATATTTTTGGTTGTAAAAAGATGTGGATAGAAGAAAAAGACAAAAAAAGAGGAGTTGGAAATTTTATAATTAAACCATTGTTTTTTAAAATATATGTGATGTTTGTCTGAAACATTTTTCATCTATGAATGAAAATGATAATTAATTACTGAGTACTTAGATATGTGAGTTTGAGTATTTGAAAGTGGGCTTTCTATGTGAAATCTTCCTTCATATAGTAATTATTTTTCCATTAAACAATCTATTATGTGTGTTTTATCATTAACTAGTTTAGCATATATACGTTTATCTATTTAATCGTTATTGAAAATATAATCTTTGTATTATGTTACCTATCACTGTTATAAAATTTTCATATTCATAACATAATGATGTATTGATATTAGTCTACCTTTAAACACTTTCTGGTTAAAAGTGTATCTAAATATTTAAATTAATTGAAAATCTTAAAGGGAGCTATACCTTAATTCAGAGGGGAACTAATCTTGATAGTTCACCCATTTATTGTTTAACTTATTTGTTCTTGAGAGAAGGATACAAAGTTAAAATAAAATATCTTTATATAAGGACAAATCTATTAGCCAATAATTTTTTGGTGAATCTGTTGGGGAACAAAACTAATTTGGTAACCTTAATATGAGGCAATAATGGTGCTTCCTCATGAAAATATAATTCCTATTTTACAACCTAATCTTGGTTTTCAAGATGAATAAGAAGATATAATTATCTAGTTAAATACTCTTGTTTGGAGTTCTCATCAGAATATTGATGATTATAGATTAGCAAGTAGAATATTATAGAAGGAAGAAGAATTGGTTGATAATATAAGATTGTTGTTACTCAAGCAAAGAAGAAGACAAGCATAAAATGCAACAAGGAATTGAACCCCCTAAAGTGTGAAAATATTAAGAGTAGCATCGAAGTTAATAATTATTATATTATAAGCTAGATTTTAGAAGGTACACAAGGTATTTGAGAAGAGAAGAATTGAAGATTCTACTTTTCAAACATTTCAAAGCCTATATTTTCCTTATATTTCCACCCATGTTAGAAAATCTAGAAGTAGACCACCTAGCCCTCGAAAAACTTCTACATCCTATGTCTATCAAGCTTTATCTCTTTTTGGTACTATCTTTCCTTCTACCATAAGTTTTCTTCCAATGTCCCAACCTTGGGGTGCAACCATAGGACCTCTAAATTTAGGGGCTAATTTGAATCCTTTGCCTAAAAATGTAAGGAAAAATTTCCCCAAATTTAATGGAGATGGAAGACAATCACCAGAGGAACATCTGAGTGCCTTTGCAGTGGCATGTGGTGTGTTAGGCATGCAACATCAAGATTTAGCCATAAGGATTTTTGTGCAAACTCTAACTATTATTTTAGCACAATGGTTTTATCATCTAACTGATTCCTCAATCACAAGTTGGAATGATATGAAAATTGCATTTGAAAATAGGTTCAAAAGTGTAGAATATGAACATTCCCTTCTTGCTCAATTGACTCAGCTCAAGAAGGAGATACATGAACCCATGAGGGAATTTATAGACAAATTTAATAGAATTGTGGACAATATTCCTAGTGTTAAAAGACCAACTGCTGAGAACCAAAAATGCTTATTTATTAATTTTATGCCTCCTGATATAAGTTTTCATCTCAAAATAAGTATAATTATCAATTTAACAGATGCAAAATCATTGGCAATTGAGTTAGAGGATGATCCTATTATGGCTAGAAAATGGAAGAAATAAGTTCAAGTACCTAATGTTAATCCTTCATCCTCTACAGATCCTATAGTTCAAAGATTAGTCAATGATATGACTGCTCTTAAAAAATAATTACCAAAGGCTAGTACTTCATTCTAATAACTATATCAAGATATTGGTAAGAGAAATCAACAAGCAAATGCTGGTAAGACATTACCACTAACATCAACACAATGAAGATTGGTTATTGAAGCTCCTCTTTAGAGAAATGACATGTGTATTTTTCGTTTGACTACTGATCATGATGGAAATTCTTACCCTAAGATGCTTAGATTTAATCAAATGACTGCTACTCAAGATGTCTTAGGAGATATTACTGCTGAAGACAGGAGCTCTGAGAGACTTGGTAACTCTGAAATACACTTCCTTGAATATGATTTAGATTTAGAAAGAGGAGGTGAAATATTGGTTACTCTTGAAGATCCTTCATGTGCTGTACTTACTAGAAGTCAAAAGAATCTAAGATTTTCTAATACTCAAGAAGTGTTCATTAAAGGTAAGGAACCTTTTACTAAAACTTCTGATGATAAGACACAAGAAAGCAAATTGTTACACAAAAATGATTGTGAGACTTCTTTTAATATTTTATAATTTTTTAAGTTTGCAAAAATTCAAATATCCCCTGCTGAATACCTCAAGTTGAAACTCAAAGAACTTGATAAATTGGTTAAATATGTCAAAAATAGTCCTACACAAGTTGAACTTGAAATTCAGTTAAACATTAATACTGAGTCTCCCATTGCCCAATTATTTACTTCTCCACCTAAATCACCCATTCATACTTCTAGAATGACCCTCAATTCATTTGATGATACTCCTTATATGGTTGATATGAAACCCAATCCATTTTATGTTTCCTTGTTCATAAATGGTCATAAACTCAGTAATTCTATCATAAACTCAGGTGCTTCTGATAATATAATGCCTTCTTCTGTAGCCAAAGCCTTAGGCTTAACCCTTAAAAATACATTTGGTAGATGTTACTCCATGGATGGAAAATAGATCTCTTTACTCAAACAAATTAAAGATGCAGGAGTTGTTCTTGTAACCTATCCTGATAAAAAAAGTGAAGTTGACTATCTTAGTAGTAGATATCTCTGCTAACTATGGAATGTTGTTGAGCAAGACTTTTTGCAAAGATTTGGGAAGGCAGATTAAATTGGATTGGTTAGAAGCTACAATTCTAGTGGGAAAGCATAAAGTTAAACTAGAACTTGAACCTAAATGCAAGTTTACAATATATCCTTCTGATGATCCTGAGTCTCAGATTTTATTTGAAGAATGTGAATTTGGTAACTATTTTCTCTCCTCTAAAGATTCAAAGGAAGAATTTGTCCCAAAGTCTCTTCATTCAGATGATCTATGGACCATGGAATTTGATGGTAGTTGTGTTGCCACTAGTTCAGGAGTAGTTGTGTTAATCTCACTTAAAGGTGAAACTTTTCCTTACTCTTTCAAGCTAGATTTTAAAAACACTAATAATACTATAGAATATGAAGCTTTATTGATTGGGTTAAATGAAGCTAAAGGAAAGGGTATAAAAATACTCAAAGTAAAAGGAGATGTTGAATTAATTATCAAACAAGTGAGAAGCATTTTCTCAGTTAAAAATGATAGATTAAGACATTATAAAAATAGAGTTTGGAATGAGATAGAATGTTTTGATGCCTTTTCTATTGAGGAAATTCCCAGAGACCAAAACACTCAAGAAATTTCTCTCATAGTATCAACTTATATTCTTCTCCCACACCCTGATTTTGAAAAGGATTCATATAGAATAGAATTAATCTATCATCCTAATATCCCAGATAATGCTGAAAATTGGAAAGTTTTTGAGAATAATAAATAGATTATAAAATTTTTGGAGAATGTTGATATGTTCCTGAGGACTTATTTTGAAGGTTTAGAAATAGAATGTAAAGAATTCACTCTTGATCTAGGGATTAATCCAAAAGATGATGTAACTTAATTAAAAGGAAACAAAATCCCTAAAGGACTGGTCTTTCTTGAACATTTGTTCACTAGACAAGATGAATATACTAAAGGCAAACTTGTCCAAAATGTTAACAAAATGGAGGATTATGAGAAAATTAACATTGGAAATGAAACTGACCCTAAATAGATCTCCATTGGTAAGTGTTGTTCACTAGAGGAGAAAAATGAACTAATTAATCTATTGATTAAGTATAAGGATGTCTTTGCTTGGTGCTATGATGACCTCAAAGATGTTAGATGTGGATAGTTTTAACATCATATTCCTTTGAAAGCAAATGAAACTCCTTTTAGGCAAAAGTTGAGAAATTATAACCCAAAAGTTATTGAATCTATCTTTAAAGAGATTGACAAGATGAAAAAGGCTAGTATTATTTATCCAATTCATCACTCCACCTGGGTGGTGAACATTGTTCCAATGTACAAAATGAATGGAGAAATAAGAATTTGTGTTGGCTTTAGGAATTTGAATCAAGCCAGTTTAAAAGATAATTATCCCTTGCCTATGATGGATCACATCTTGCAAACTATTTCTAGGTTAGAAATGATGTCCATGCTATATGGGTTCTTAAGTTACAATCATATAAGTGTAGCTATGGTTGACCAGCATAAAACTACTTTCACTACACCTCATGGAACTTTTGCTTATAACCATATGCCCTTTAGTCTGATTAATGATGGTATAACTTTTCAATGGGTGATGGATTCATCCTTTAAATATTTGAAAGATAGAATTATTTTTATCTATCTTGATGATTTGACTATTTTCTCTAGAAAAAGAGAAGATCATCTGAGGGATCTGGAGACCATATTATAAAGATGCCTGAGTCATGGGATATCTCTTAATCATAAGAAGTTAGTTTTCTATGTTACAGAAGGGAAATTATTAGGACACTTAGTTTCAAAAGGTGGAATCAAAATTGACCCAAAAAGAGTTAAAGTAATACAATAATTAAGTCTTCCTTCTAATAAGACTAGAGTTAAGTCTTTCTTTGGTCAGATTAATTTTCTCTAAAGATTCAATCCTAATTTTGCTTAAATTATGAAACATATTGTGGGAATGATGAGAAAAAAACAAACATTCAAATGGAATGAAATTGCTAAAAAATCATTTGAAGATATTAAGGAAGTAATTACATAAACACCTACTTTGGTAAATCCTAATTTCCAAAAATATTTTATTATTTACTGCTATGCCTTGAAACATACCATGTCTGGTATCTTGTTATAGAGAAATGAAATAATTTTAGAAGCCCCAATAGCCTTTATGAGTGTTCTCTCAAGAAACATGAACTTAAATATTCTTCGGTTGAGAAATAAGCTTTTACTATAGTGAACATTTTAAAATAATTTAGATATTATATACTTCATTCTCATTTAGTTGTATTTGTCCCTAGTTTAGTTGTGAAAAGCATTCTGAATCAGCAAGAAGTTGGGATGAACAATAGAGAAGTATGGGTTGCTAATATTCAAGAATATGATTTGGAGATTAAGCCAACCAAATTAGTTAGAGATCAAGGTTTATGCAAATTGATAGCTGGAAGTAAAGAATAAGAAGAACTCCCTAATGATTTATTGGTGAGCTTACAAGATCCCTGCTTCCTAAACGTGGCACACTATCTTACTTATGGGGACTATCATAGTTATTTATCCTTGAAGGAGAAAAGGAATATGAAGTTAAAATCATCAAAATATGTGATATGGGGTGACATCTTGTACAAAAAGGGATTAGATGGAACCTTTCTGAGATGTGAAGATAAATTAAAAAAATGCAAACTATTGGAAGTTTTTCATAATGAAGCCTATGGTGGACATTTCTCTTCATCAGTCACAGCTTTCAAAATCCTTAGAAATTGTTATTATTGGCTAGGTATGTTCAAAGATGCATATAAATGGGTAGCTAACTATGAAAAATGCAAATTATTCTCAGGAAGACCATAACTTGCAACATTACCTCTAAGACCTATCGTTATTGAAGAGCCTTTCAAACAGTGGGGATTGGACTTCATTTATCCTCTTTCACTTCCTTCGAGTGCTGGTCATACACACATTTTAACAGTAACTGATTATTTTATGAAATGGGTTGAAGCAATCCTTGTGAAGAGAAGTAATTTAGAAGTGGTATGTGATTTTCTCAAAGAAAATATACTGGTACATTTTGGTGTTCCTTACAAAGGTTGTTGCAGATAACGGTACCAATTTCTCTTCAATAGAGCTTACTTCATTCTACTATGAACATAGTATCGCTCTTTCTCACTCATTAGATTATTAATCTCAAGGAAATGGACAAGTAGAGTCCAGTAATAAAAAATTGGTAGCCATCATGAAAAAATTAGTGAGTAATAACCCCAAATATTGGCATAAAATACTATACGAAGCACTTTGGGCTAATAGGGTAACCCCAAAAAGATCAATAAGAATGGCACCATTTGAGCTAGTTTATGGGATATGAGCATAGCTATCATTACCTCTAAAATTATCTACAGCTAGATTACAAAATGTTATTAAATATTAGTACTTTCTAGACTCTTTAGAGAAAAGAGTTATGTATTTAACTAAGATTGAAGAGGAGAGGAATGAATTGTGTGATCGTATTATTGCTCATCAAACTAGAGTTAAAAATATTTTTAACCAAAAAACTAGACCTAAAAAGTTCATGAAAGGAGATGGAGTATTACTATGGGATAGAAGGAGAGAACCTAAAGGATCACATGGTAAATTTGATTCAATTTGGAAAGGACCTTTCAAAATTCATCAGGTACTTTGGTCCTAATTCTTTTAAATTGGAATATCTAGATGGAGTCGTTTTACCCTTGTCCTATAATGGATAGGATCTCAAGTTGTACCAACTGTGAAATAGGTATCCACTATTTTGTACATAACCTTTTCTTTCTTGTTGCATTTTATGTTTTCATTTCCCATTTTTGGTTTATCTTTCTCCTTTTCTTTCATTTCTATTTCCTATACTACGTAACTAGAGTTTTTGGGTTCTCTACATTTTGCCATAAAATACAGTCCCCAGTCAGAGCCAATGTTTGTTTTTGAGTCACCTTTATTCAATTTTTCATCAATTTTGCCATAAAAGAGGTTCACCCAGCTATCATTTCTTGTGTGTGAAATTTCTAAAAGAATTGAACCTTTGAACTTGCACCTTTCTCAGAGTTCAATAAGTTCAATGAGTTCAATGGTTCAATAGGTTCAATATTTATCAAAAGTGAACTTTTTTTCCCTTTGTGTATTTTAATCATGAATTTGAACCTTTCATTTGAACTTGAACCCTTTTTTGGAGTTCAAAAGTTCAACAATTCAAAAGTTCACTAGTTCAAGAATTCAATACTTGATGTTTTATAAAGAGTCATGTTCACTCAGTTCCCTTGTCTAAATTAATAAACTGCTTGAACCTACATAGAAAAGTTCAATGGTTCAATGTTTCTCAAAATTCACTATTCCTTTGTATTTAAATTATGTCATTGAACCTTACGATTGAACTTGAACCCTTTTTTAGAGTTCAAAAGTTAAATGGTTCAATGTCATAAAATTCAAAGAGTTCAACGGTTCTAAGTTTAAAAGTCCAATTTTTTTGGAAAGATCATGTGACTATTGATCGATCTGTGTGGTTCATTTCATATCATTGAACCCCAAAGTTGAACCATATTTTCAAAATTTCAATGGCTCAGTGGTTCAAAGGCTATACTCTTATCTTCCCCTAAAGATTTCTCTAAGTTAAAATTAGCAGGAGATTTAGAGGAAAATATATCTAGAACTCACTATCAAGCAAAAACTTTTAAATTTTCATGAGGTTACAGATAATCATTACTCATCAAAATTGCATGTAAAATATGTTTGCCATTAATGCATATGTCAGAATGTGTGTCTTATCAAGCATGTTTAGCACATATTTTCCTAATTTAATCATTTGATCTAGTTAATATATGCATTGACAGAAAATACTTCAAATTAAGAAAACAAGCATACTGGGTGATATAAAGGATAAAAACATATGTGATATAAGATATTTTATTGCCTGAATCCATAGTGACTTTAGATAAATTTGGTGAGTTTCACTCTTACTGTAAGCTATTTCCTCTACTTGGTTAGAAAGAAGGATCCTTTTGAGTTTGTATCATTATTTAAATATTCAAAACTTTCTCTTTTCATTATATTCTCCAACCTATAGCCTTGAAATCTACTTGTCTTGATTATGAGCATGGCCCTAGTCTCATATGTTCTCTGCCTAAAATTAGGGACACCTCTCTGGTCCAATATGATTTGGAAGATTTTAAGGAAAGGACTAGAAATATTATGATGAATCTTATGATGAAAAAAATAGTTTAAAGTGGCCTAGTTGAAGCTACAACCTTCGTCATGGCTATACAATGCCCTAAATTAGTCCTTGAATGCATGAATAGAAATGAAACTCAAAACAGGTGCATTAGCACTGTAGATGGTAATATTCTACTACATATTAATAGACAAACCCTAATGTCTGTGATGAGAATCCCTCCCAAGGAACCATACTATGACCTTAGTATTAATTCTTCCTATGGTTACTTTTTAATAGACAAAACAATTTACAAGAGTGTGATTGCTAGGAATTAGCTATTGAAATTCCAAAAAGGAGGTTCAAGATTACATAGGCCATTAACAAGAAATCATATGATTCCATAAGTACAAGATATCATGGTATTAATGCATAGATTGAAAGGCAATGCTCATGCATATTATTGGGAAGAATGGATGTACTTCTTCATATAGGTGATCCTCCAAGGGGAATAATAATTGGATTGGGTAGAAATTGTAGCTGAATGTTTGCATTAGGGTTTAAGTAATTATTTGGGAAATAGATAATTTTATATGTCTTCATACCTCCTTTATTGCCTATCTTCTATGAGATGATGGTTAGGGTTACTTCATACACCCTTGGCTAAAGAAAATAAAATTTATGATTATTACTCATAGTTACAAATGCATAACTGTTATGAGGATTACAAGAGGCTCAATGATTTTTTTACTTGGAAAATGACTTTTGAATTGTCAAATAACATTAATAAGAGGTTTTATAATGAAGCTATGCAATTAATTAGTATCTATGGTAGTTTATTCTTTCAATTTTCTAGGTTCACTTATATTAGAGTTGGGGGTTTTGATGGTGAACCCTTGAGGTTACCCAGGTTTTTTTTTTTACCAATTTGTGCTAATAGAAATCTGTAGGCAATTAGCACATGTAGATAAAAAAATTATTAATGAAGAATAAATCTAGTATATATTTTCCTATTAAACTTGGATGTTATTCATGCAAAAAAAACATCTGATGCTTTGAATTTAGAATTGGTTCTTAAGAAATTCAATTTTCAATTCTTCACAGCTAGACCACAATTTAATAGAAAAGGTTTGCCAGAGATAACTTGGATCTTAGAATAATATTTTCACATATTCCTCAATTAGAGGATTATTAGGAGGATTGTTCAGATGAATTTGAAGTCAGAAGGAGGTTGTGGTTCAGGTTTTCCTTAGGGAAGATAATCACTCTTAAATTAAACATAGACATTTCTGGAATTGTTGACAATGATGAACAAGTGATTGATCCACAGTTTGAGTAAATAAAATAATCACCTATTCTAGAAATTGACTAGGAGAAAAGTGAAGAAGATAGAATTGAGTTCAAGACCCTTCTAGTGATAAGGAGAATTGAAAAATGGCTAAGAGAGCAAAAATTGGGAGGAGCTCAAAACATAGTCTCCTAGCAATGTACAACAATAATTAAATCTTCATTCCCAATAAGCTCATCTAACTAGCCTATTGATATATGTGAGTAGGTACATCAAAGTTAAAAACTAGAAGGGACCCTATCATCAAAGAATCTGAAAAGGCCCTTGTAACTACCCTACCTCCTCATGCCACCAAGTCAAGGACTCAAAGCAAGAAGAAGAATCAAATTTCTAAAAACGTGACTGTGGATTTGAATTCTAAAGAGGATTCAAGAGAAGTCAAAGGTGATAAATAATTTGATTCACCAATGGCATAAGAGGTTAGTATAGATCAACTGATAGTGATTCCTATTAATTCTACCAAATTGATGATTATTTCAATGGTACCTCCTAATCAACAAAATCTTGATAGAGAAGCCTCAACTTATGTACCTAAATGATAGGAAAGTTCAATCAGTCATAAAAGGAAATTAGTTCCATTTTATTTACCCTTGGAAGATATGGTGAGCAAGTGTTTATGGAAATCTCCTGACTCTAAAAAGTTAAAAATGACATCCAGGGTAGATGTTGACCCAAACATAGGGAACTGGAATGGAAAAATTGCCTAGCCAAAAACTAATGAAGAAGTTCAAGATCCTACTGTTTAGGATTCTATAGTTGAAAAAGTAGACCTTGAGACTGCATCACATGTCATTGATGTGCATCATCTAGAATAATCTACTAAAAGGGTAGTTAGCATAACATGGAAGTATGAAAAGGATAAAAGAGAGTTAAAATAGACTATGTGGTCAATGGTAGAGTATATTGATGCCACTCATAGTGTAGATCCACAACCAATTTCCCAAATGCCTAGGTCTTTTGATCCAAAATCTCTTGTTAATCAAAGGATGTTGGATCAGATACATAGAGGCAAAATGATTACCAGAGTATTTGATAGTTGGTTGGATGGCATCATCCTGAAAGGTACATAATACATTCATAAATTAAATAATGTATATGATTTAACTACAATCACTCTTGAAGATTTGAAAAATCAGAATGATTTATGGATAAAAGAGGAAGGAAAATGGATGAGTGTGATGAATTAGATTGATGAAGTGCAAAAATATGTGATAAAAAAGTTTTTGTCAGAAAAGAACTTGACAGGACTAGATGAAGATATATTATATGCAAGTAAGAAAAATGTTGAATGGAGAAATTCAGTATCTAGTCAAGGACGATTAGAAATCACAAAAATGATCAAAGAAATAACTGAATTTATTTAGTCATTACATCATGATCTATAGAGCATTGATATCAATTACATAAAAGATGATGGAAAGCCAGAAAAGGACATCAATGATGTGATTCGGTATTTTAGGGAAAATATCAACCTCATTAAAGAAAGTGACAACTTATCAACTGAAAAATTCTCTCAGATTTCAAAGGTAGAGTCACTTCTTTGTCACTATATCGACATACTCCTAGATCACATAGAAAATATGTGAAAAATTTGGAGGGAAGAAAACATCTGGAAGGCAAGGATAAAACACATCAGTATTCCCAATCTTTCTAAAATTTAGGAGTTCATTACAGCATTTTAGGAATATAAAGCTCAACGTGTCTACCCCACTGAGCACAGTAAATCTGGAGATCCTAGTCCATCACTTCAACAATGATTTTTTTTACTTACATAGTCTCTTCTATTCAATTATTTAGTTACTTTTCTATTTGGAACTTGATCTTTATTGAATTTGTAAAAACTAAATCCTGTATGGGTCAAAGTTACTTTAACTCTAGTTTAGTTTAAAAGATGGATGAGTTAAGGAAATGATATATATTTTTGGTTGTAAAAATATGTTGATAGAAGAAAAATATAGAAAAAGAGGAGTTGTACATTTTAGAATTTAACCATTATTTTTACAAATATATGTGATGTTTGTCTGAAATATTTTTCATCTGTGAATGAAAATGAGAACTAATTACTGAGTACTTAGATCTGTGAGTTTGTGTATTTAAAAGTGGGTTTTCTATGTGAAATCTTCCTTCATATAGTAATTATTTTTCCATTAGACAATCTATTATGTGTGTTTTATCATTAACTGGTTCAGCATATATACGTTTATCTATTTAATCGTTATTGAAAATAGAATCTATGTATTATGTTACCTATCACTGTTATAAATTTTTTTGTATTCATAACATAATGATTTATGGATATTAGTCTACCATTACACACTTTCTAGTTAAAAGTGTATCTAAATATTTAAAATCATTGAAAATCTTAAAGGGAGTTGTACCTTAATTTAGAGGGGAACTAATCTTGATAGTTCACCCATTTGTTGTTTAACTTATTTGTTCTTGAGAGAAGGGTACAGAGTTAAAATAAAATATATTTATATAAGGACAAATATGTTAGCCAACAAGATATTAGCTAAAATATTAAATTAATCTCAAAACATAATAAAATGCTCTCTAGGCATGGGTGCATTAGGTAATTGTTGTAACCTTTTTGTTCAGGGGATATATATCATTAGGGAAATTATTTTTGATAAAATATTCAAGGCAATTATCCTAAATATTTTATTTCGTCAAGAAAAAATCCCACCATAAAAATTATGAATGGTAAGTCTGTCAAGCAAAATGCTTGTGGCAAAAAGCCTAAAGGGTAAGTTTGTCAGGAAAAGTGCCCATAAAAAAAAGTTTGAAGGGTATGTCCCAGCCATTTTGTTTTGGTAAGATTGTTTTAGAGATGTTGGCTTGGGGAAATGTTGTATGGAAATTGTATTGGTTAAAATTTCTGACATAATAAACCTAAGGACCAATTCTTGTGGAACAAAATCTTTGAAAACAAAGCCTAGAAAAGATAAGACAAAAACATAAAACCTGATAGAGACAAATCTATCAAAAAAATATCTGAATGTAATTCCTAAATAAAAATCTAGATGAGATAAGTTTGACAGATTTCATCCAAATTGTATAAGTCCTAAAAAATCATATAGTTCAAATCTCCTAAAATTCACTAATAAAGTTAGTCTATGAAATATACAACCAATGTCATTTTCCCAATGTATGAAAGGCAAATAATTAATTTTCTCTTAGATTTTGCATAAACATATAGAAGAAGGTCTCAAAAGTCAAGACCATAGTCTAAAAAAAGTGGGTCCTTATTTCCTTAATGGAAAAGGGGGTGTGTTGGGTAAAAAAATTTAGACTCACATGGGAATACTCCTGAGTATTCAAGAACCCATAACTCTAGCTTGTAATCTTAAATCAATAATGAAGTGTGTCACAAAAGAATACTTAAATCAAAAATATGAAAAAGACTTCTAAGTTAATTCACACAACATGCTTACCTTCCAATTTTTTGGATCTTTGTTTGTCAAATGTGTAGTTTATTTAACCCTTGATGTGATAATTTTTTAAAAGGCTTTGATGAGGTTGTAGGTTTCATTCTAGTATCTCTTAAAGTTCATGAAATCAATGAAGCTCAGGCATTGATATACTACTAGCCAAGCATCCATAACCCTAATAAATATACCTTAGGGTCCTTCTCTTCTTATTCCATTATTTTCTTTTGATCATGATGCATGGGATATTGACCTTATTTCAACATGCGAGCCTTTTGAATTTCTTTAGATTTTCTTTTAATCTTTTGAACTTATTGATTCTTTCTTCTTTTGTTTTTTATTTGTTCTTGAATTGAAAGGAGAAGAGCTAGAACCCTAGTGAGCTAGTATAATTATAAAACAAATCATTACTACAACATCTTTGTTAGCCACATCTATACCCAAAATCATCATTTCCAACAAGTATTTAATGTGATAAGTGTATTTGATCCAATAAAACAAGAAAAATCTATAAATTTATATGAAGTATTCTAAGAGCAACTTCCACATACCTGGTAAAAGTACTCAATTATGAAACCATCCAAAATAATCCATGATTACATACCTTCATTATTAAGACTCAAGACATGGAGATGTACCAAATTTTTTGAAGTAGTTTCAAATTACCTATTCTCTTTTTACTTTTCCACCTTTATACAAGTCTTAATCTTAGTTGATTTGGATTTTAACTTAGTTATATCCAGAATAAACACAATTTTGATTGTCAGAGAAAGTAGAACACAACTATTCTAAGAAAGTGGGAAACCTAAACTAGGAAAGTAGGAATAAAATATAAGAAAGTAAAATACTAAAAGTAGGAAAGATTAATCTAGAAAGTAGGAAACTAATAGAAGAAAGAAATAAACTATCTTAAGAAAGCACTAAAATTTAGACTAGAAATCAAAATATTAAAACTAGGGAACTTTAATCTGGAAAGCAAGAAATATAATATAATCTTATAGCTACATTTATCTACTTCATCAATCAGTAACATCAGCAGATAAAACAACATTAAAGTAGTGCTTCAATAACTATCAATTTAATTGATACATAAGCTCATTACCTTTTAGGTCCTTTATATAAAATTCATTAGTGCCCATGATATCTAAAATCTGATATGGTATAATCCATAACGGGGAAAACTTGTCATGTTATCCTTTCTTCTCAGGGGCTTTATCCCAAAGTAGCACTAGATCTAAAATCCTAAATTCTTTGACCTTTGATCTTTTATCAAACCACATATTAACCACATCCTAGTGTTTTTTGAATGTATATAAGGTCTCATTTTGTAAATCTTCCATTTTTATTATGTCTAGTAATCTTGACTTTGTTTCATCATGTGGCTCCATATAATCTTGCATGAACTAATAAGTGGGTAATTTTAGCATAATTAGGAATACAAGCTTGCTTACATACACCAATAGTAGAGTAAAACTTTAGGGTCTTGTTTCTATCTTATTTGGTCTACCCAAAGATCATACTTAAATAAGATATGCCAGTCCCTAGGTTTATCCCCTACTGATTTCTTAATTACATCTATCATGTTTTTGTTTGTTGACTTTACCACTCCATTTCCCTGAGGGTAATGGTTAGAAGTTAACCTGATAATAATTTAGTTATCGTGTGCCCACTCAGTAAATTCCACTGATATGAAATGCAGTCTATTATCAAAAGCTAAATAAATGGGTGTGCCATATCTAGTTGTTATGTGTTCTTCTAAGAATGGATCAAGTCTTCTACTCTATAATTCTTTGTGGCTATAGATTTAGTCCATCTTGTGCAGTAGTCTATAATAGTAAGTAGAAACTTATGGCCTGCTAAGGAGTTTGGGTTAATGATGTCAATTAATTCTAGACCCCGTTGGGTGAATGGCCTTCTTTTAACAACTAGCTATAAGGGAATTATTGTGTGTACCTCTTTCTTGGCTAAATCTTGAAATTTATGGCATGTTTTGACATGAGTATGATAATCCTTAAATATGGTTAGCCAATAGTATCCCATTTTTAAGATCTTATGGGCTATGGTATTTTTAGATAGATGACCATTGCCTATCATCTCATGAAAGTTTTCTAAAATCTCTTTAGATCCCTATATATATATATACACAACTAAGATAAATAATTTAAAATTTTCTTATATATAAGACTCCCTTCTTAATCATGTAATGAGAAGATTTGAGTCTCAAAGCTCTTCCCCTCTCTCTATTGAGTTCTAGGGAAAAAGTTCCTATAAGGTAAATACTGGATTATATCAGTATACCATTCCCCTTTAGATACTTAAGCTTAACATAGCTCTTCATTAGTGATGCATAGATCTAGTTTAGTCATAAGCTTAGTAATGCCCTGGTCCTGAATGATCTTTGTAATCTTGATATCTATGTCAAATTTGTATAGCTTGGCCATCTATTTACCTCATCATTCTCCTAGTTCATTATATGATAGGGTGAGATTGACCATAGGATTGGTCACTATGGAAATGGTTTTATTCATCAAAATGTAATGCAAAAACTTCTTCATGTCTTTGATAAGGGAAAAAATCTACTTGTCAATCATGGAGTACTTGAGTTCCACATATTTTACATTTGTGTTCATAAATGTAATTGGATGCTTGGTCTCATCCTTTTTCTTCATGATTATATTTGCAATCATATGATGTGAAGAAAATAAATATAAGTATAAATCTTTATTTAAAACTAGATTGATTAGTACTGGGGCCTATGATATTACATATGTAATGTCTTAGAAGGATTTTTGATATTCGATTATCTATTCTAATTTGGCATCTTAATTAAGCATGGTATTAAGAGGTTTAAAAATCTATACAAATATTGAGATTAAATTCCTTATGAAGTTAATATTTTTGAATAATGATGTAAGCTCCTTGTTGCTTGGTGGCTGAATTTTTGAAATTACCTGAATTCTATTTAGATTAATTGTGATCCCATCCTTGGTGATGATGTGCCCCAAGAGATTTACCTTGGTCACTCTAAATATGATCTTAATTGGGTTTAATGAAACACCAAACCTTTTACATCTCTCAAATATGGACTATAGATGACTTATATGATCCTTCTTATGCTTTGAAAAATCTATAAGATCATCCATGTAGATGATTATGTAGTTTCTTGTCAGTCTTTTGAAAGCATGATCTATGGCACATTGAATGGTCACTCCTAAATTTATTAGGCCAAATTACATCCTCTTATATACATAATTTCCACACATCTTATTGAATTTCATCTTCATTATAACTTTGGATTTCACCAGTGCCTGATTATAGACTAAAAATCCATCCAAAAAGGACATCATTTTAGAACCACTTACTATTTGTATCACCTTATCCAGAGAAGGTAGAGTATAATTATATTTTTTAGAAGCCTTATTCAAGTTCCTAAAATACACACATAATCTGATCTCACCATTCTTCTTTCTTATTAGGACCAAATTGGCCACTTAGGTAGAATTTCTTACAAGAAAGATGATTTTTGTGATCAATAGTTTCTCCACTTCTCTCTAAATGAGAGGGTCCAGAATAGGATTGACAAATACTTACCTCTATTTGAATGGCTTATGATCTAGCTTCAATGGAATCATGTGAGTAATGACATGTGGGTCATGTACTTTTAAGTCTTTGTATGTCTAGGCAATGACATCCTTATATTGAGTGATTAGATCATTCACTTGCTATATCTCTTCTAGGGTACAGATGAGACCAATATTAACATAACATGGATTGTCCTCATTTCCTATATTTTCTCTTTTGAAATCCAATTCATTAACCTTGGGCTGCTTAATTTTTTGAGCTTTAGGGTCTATGTCGAATGGTCTTTCCAAAGAGCCCAACCTGGATGGAATTTAATTTTCTTTGAGTTAGAGAATGACTTATTTATTTAATTCCTCTTGATAAAGGTGATTAATGTCTTTGTCATCAATTATTTGGGATTCAAATTCCCTTTAATAAGTTAAAAACTAAATAATATACCGGTCATCATCAAAGACCTAGAAAATTTCTATGTTATCCAGAATGGAAGGACATGGTGCTAATTTAATAGAGAACCTTTTTACCTTAGATTCTTGTAATGGCTTCAAATTAGTAGTAGTAGTAGTAGTAGTATTAGTAGAGGCTATTGAGTTTGCCTCTTGATTTTTCTCTCTAGGAAGTGATACTATGTTGAATTCTTCAAATATTTCAATCATCTTCCATTCTTTTTGCTTGTATCTCTTTAAATAAGATAGCTTGCATTGGTATTTATTTTTGACTTGATTGACCACCAACTCTAGGTCACTAAATACTGATATTTGGTTTACATTATTCTTAAGTGCAAATTTTAATCTTATAATTATAGTCTCATACTTATCTCTATTGTTAGTGCATGGAAATTACAACCTATATGCTGCCAAGGACTTTTTACCTTGTAGATCAATCAGCTCAATTCCCACACCTAATCCCTACTTGGATCTAGACACATAAAAGTGTAAAGTCCATATCCATGTGGAACCTTAGGTTCTAGATTTTGTAATTGATTTTGAGTGGTAAAGGTATAAATACTAAGGCTAGGAGACTCATACTTTACCTCTTCATTATTGGCATTTTATTATGTGAAGGGATACTTCATTCTTGGCTCTCTATCAATTTTGATTTGATTTAAAACTCTTCTCTATGGTAACCATATATGAGAGAAGTCTCTAAAAAGATATATGTTGAATGTTTTTGACTAGTCTCTACTCATTAGTAGACCTTAACCTTTAGGTATGTCCAACACTAAGATATCAATTATGATCTAAACATGTAGTTCAGAGGCTAATTGGTTATGCACATCCCTCAATTCACCAACTACAAGGACTATTATCTTATCTAATTATGAAATTATCCTCTTTAAAGTGCTTAGTGTAAAACCAAGATTTTGACATATAGAATTAGGCATGACATTTGCAAAACCTCTAGAATCAACTAAACAATTATGAATATTCTTATCGAATGTCATGATAGTGAGCAGAAAGGGTGGAATGCCTATATTTCTCTTGTAGATAACATTGATGTTAGATGCTTTTGATTTTTCTATCTATACTTTCATTTCCTCCATAGTCATTTTCCTAGTAATGGACTTATAGAATAACTCCTTTTGTTTCATAATATGAGCCAACTAATGAAGATTTATATTTTCTTTGATATTCTTCATGTCTTTAAAAATGTTATATCCTCTCTTTCTAGGTTCTTCCTTAGTCATAGACTGATCACTTTTTCTTGGAAGAGGTTGATTATTGTCAGCTTTAGGATTAGGTAGGATTGTATTAGTATTTGGATGAGTATATGTTGTGAGTGGATGCTTATTCCTTAGATTGTAGTCCCCTTTTTGGAATTACTGAAAAGAGTGAACTTTGTCTATGTTTTTCTCTGCCTCATTGTCATATCCACTTGGAAATGAAAACTCATTAGTTTCAAAGAACATGGTAGTGATAGAAGTGATACGATCTTGATGATGTTCAGGTAGATTATGCATCTAATATTTTCTAACCACCTTTTTTTGAAATATTTTTAAATGCTACACAAAATTCAATGCAATTAATCTCACCATACTTGAAATTATTATAAATTATACACCAATGGGGAAGAGTCATTTCTATTATTTCGGTCTCTAGTAGCTTGTTAGGTTACTCCATATTATTCATAGGCCTATTGAATGGTCAGTTGTATCTCTATAATCTAGCATTGTGATTTCCAATTGGGTCATTAGCATTCCCCATCCTCCTTTGCATATTTAAGAAATCATTGCTCAAATTTTGAACCATCTTCTAAATATAATATAATTTTTTATTTGTAGAGTCACTGCCTTGTAAAATAGTAGTAGGAGATGTAGTAGATTATTTATTCTTTTGGTATTTATTTACTTGCATGTGATTGTTTAATAATATGTAGTTTTTTTGGGAGGTACCTTATATAGTTGTTTCTAGTTGAATGATGGGGTATTACGCTTTGCATGTAGAACTAGGACATTTTGATTGAAAGCCATTGTGGATTTTAGACACAATATGCACCTAAAGATTGAATTGTCTATCTATATTAATGGATTCTTTGAATGCCCATGCCAAATTTTTAGCTATAGTAACTCTCCTTAGGAACACCATAGTAATCAAATTCAGTGCATTCTTGTACATTTACAATGCTAATACTTCCTCTAGTTTGTACCTTGGGGTTAACCAGTTATACATATTTTGAAATATTGCATTGAAACCTTGGATAAGCTCATTAGTATCTCTCTTCATACTATTGAAAAATTGGTATATTATGTTGGGATGATAAGCTATCCAAATTGTGAAATAAAATTAGCTTGACACTCATCCCAAGAAGTGATGGAGTTTTCCATTAGATTTAAATACCAACCATAAGTAGCATTCATTAATGTAAAAGGGAATAATCCACATGAAATATCTTCATCAACAACATTTATTAATCTCAAAGAAGCTTTAAAAGATTTGATGTGTTCTTCTATTGTCCTTGCTCCTAAAAAAGAAAAGGATGGTAGATACTTCTCTAAAGTCCTAGGTAAATCATGCAGGTCTCTTGGGATGGAAATAGAAGATCTAACTAACCAAGGTGATTGATCCATTAGATGATTAATAGGTAAAGGGTTCCTTATAGAGAAGGGGTTCCCTACTAGAGGAGTTGGATTATTTAGAACTAGGACTACTAGCACAGTTTTATGTCTCTTATGATTTGACAAGGTTGAGACTAGAAAACAAGCCTAAGAATTAAATCTAGTCACTCTCTTGGGTGACTCTAATGTAATGATACACAAATAATAACTAATATTATTTGGGTGCTTTCCCTCCTAGTTCTAATTTACTATTGATGTGGGTTTTATTCACACCATAGTGTAATAAAGTAACCTCTAACATTTTAGGATCTTAATGGAGGTAAAATCTACTCTAGGGCATGATTTGAAGGTATGCGGTCTATTATAACCTACTGATGGAATAAATCAAGGGCATGCATGTTATTGACAAGGTTTTTAGATATAGGTGTGATCCCTAAAAGGTAGTGAATCTCTATGTGAGTTGGATAGATGGATAGATTCTAATCTAAAGTGGGTAGATGTCAAAAAAAATTCAAAAAAGGAGGGAAGGGTAAGGCAAGAAAGAAGGCTTTATGGTTTTTAGAAACTACTTCCTTGGTTGGTTTCTAAAGAGACCTATTCTCTCAAAACCTATGCCTATTTCTTTTACTAGTCGTACACACATTGTCATACATGATTAAGAAGTCTACAGAGATAATTATGCAAGAAATTCTTAGGCTTTAGACAAATATTACTCCTTTTAGGGTAGCTATTATGCACTCTTACTTAGGAGATTATAGACCAGGTTAGTGAAGTATCTAAGGTATCTTTGGCATACACATAGAAAATTACATCAAATAAAGCACTAGTAAAGATTTGAAATTGTGAATCAGAAAACTTGACTATCTTAACCACTATATTGTACCAATATCTCAACAACTATTACACATGTACAGATCATTACATCAATCAAAATAATCAAGAAACCATTTGCATCTATTGCACCATAAATATTACTAAAAAATACAACCAAATAAAGAAACAAATAATTACATAGAAATTAGAAATAAAATACACAAACACATTCACTGATGATCAAAATTTATGTTTCTCTTGTATTTAAAATTCTCTAACAAAAATCCAAATTGGATTACAATTATTTATATTGAATTTAGGAATGGGTTTCTTCATCCTCCAAGCTCATGCAAGGTAGTTACATGTGATCTTTATAAGGTTTTAACTGTGGCTAAAAATTGTATAAGAGTCTATTTGTAGTTATAAATTTAAGTTTATCCTTTGCCAAGGCTATGCAACATGTACATGTGTATAAAGACAAAAGTTATTTTATAATTTTAGCTTGAACTATATGTAAACTACAAATATATGCATAATTTTCCCAAAACTATAAATGCCTATTTTTATATGTTTTTGTAACAACCTATTGATATTTAAGATTAGCTATCTTCAGATGGAACTTAGACCTAGTAACACTTTAACAATGTTTTATAACCAGTGACATTATTATTAAATGTGACCAATATAACTAAACTATTCATTGCATGTTCACCCATGCCTTATAAAATATCCTTTTGGAAGGATTTACAAGGTATTAACTTGAAATATTTTATAGTGTTAACTTTAATTTACCTTTGAGATGTCATGGAACTATAGCCTTCTCTTGTTCTATTACCAGATCTTCACCTTCATATTTGTTGACCAGATTATTTTTAAGACATGCATGTTCATATGTTAGCTTAAATATGAGACCTAATGTCCATCATTAAATATAGATTTATTTTCCAAAGATTTTCATGTTTTGTTTATGTCATTTCATTTTCTACCTTTCAAAATATGATTGTTGCCTTTAGGACATGCATCCTTACCTCATTACATCTGGATCTTGGAAAAGTCCACTATCTACTCACACCATTCAATATTATACATGATATAATGTGAGCATGCCACTTGATGAATCCATAGGGTCTCTTTATTTTTTATAGTCCTAGCTCAAATTTTTTTAAGCCACTTAGCAAGTCCTTATTTATTCTAGTACCTTTGAATTTTCCACATTGATCTCACACCATCGATCCTCTATGATCAAGTTAATATAATTTATATATATTAGTGTTTTGACTCATTGACTCCTACAAGCTTGACATGTCACATCCTCATTCCTTTTAAAATTATTTATCGATCTCATAACATCGGATCAACTTTATAGATCGATGTTGGCCATTGATCTGCATGGGCCCACTAACCTTTGATTTCAAGATTAAATTTGAAATTTATGTGACCATCAATGATGTCTTCATGATTTTCAATTATGTCTACATGATCATAAAAATTTAATCCCCTATCATTTTCTTGCTGATCTTAAATTTAACATTTATGTGATTATCAAAAACATCCTCACAATCATCAATGACATCCAAATGACCATCAAAATTTTAATCCCATGCCTTTTAATTACTGAGCCTAAATTTAATATTTGCATGATCATCGAATACATTCTCATGACCATCAATAATGTCCATGTGAATGTTAGAATTTGAATCCAAACCTTTTATCTCTGATCTTAATTTTGACGTTTGTGTAAATGTAAAAGACATCCATGTGACCATCAAATTGACTTAACTCCCTTCAATTTAAACACTATCATTTCCTAGTATGCTCTAGTTTGACAAATCCTCAAGGCTTCTAAGATTTTTAATTATTAACCTTGTGGAAGGGCCCATAGACCATTGATATCTTATCTAGGGCTTTTATGAAGGTGACACTTGTCACCCTTATGGGGTTCAGCAAGTTCTTTATCATTTCAAATCAATCTTGTGGGTATGCCACTTGGTAGCTCTCTACTTAGTTCATTCCTATGGGTATAAAAATAAATGACTTAGCATAATACTTTGGGAAATAAATAAAATACCCTGCATAGATATTTTATCCCAAGGTCTTTGTTGTATTTAAGAAAATATGATTAGGTCCTAGGCTTAGAATATATAAAAGATCCCTTGCATTAATTTAAATGACCTAACATAGATAAATATAATTGGGACCTCGGTTAAAATATTAAATTAAACTCAAAACATATTAAAACTATCTCTAAGTAGGCGTGTAACTTGGTAATTGCATGAGATTTTTGGTCTATTGATCTTTGTAGTAGGGTATTGTTTCAACCATTTTGTGTAGGGGAATTGTTGCAACATTTTTATTTGGGGATTTTTTTGCATGCTTTTTGTGTGGGTAAATTATTGCATCCTTTTTATCTAGGGGATGTATATCATTAGGTAAATTGCTTTGGACAAAATGTCTAAATCAATTATCTTAAAGAGTTTATTTCATAGGGCAAAATGCCTATGGAAAAAATTGTAAAGAATAAGTCTATCAAGCAAAATTCCCACATTAAAAAGTTTGAAGGGTAAGTCTATCGGGCAAAGTGCCCATGGCAAAAAGTTTTAAGGGTATGTCCCACGCATTTTGTTTTAACAAGATTGTTTTATGGATATTGGCATGGGGTAATGTTGTATGGAAATTATATTAGAAAAAATGTCTAACACAATAAAACTGAGGACTAATTCTTTTAGAACAAAAATTTTGAAGACAAAATCCTAGAAAAGATAAGACAAAACCATGAAACTCAATAGAGACAAATCTATCAAACAAAATGCCTAAATAAAAAGCCCAATGAGATAAGTTTGATAAAATTCATCTGAATTATATAAGTCATAAAAACCTGTATAGTTCAAAATTCCTAAAATACATTAGTAAAGTTAGTCTATGAAAAATATAACCAATGCCATTTTTACATAGTATGAAAGGATAATAATCAATCTTCTCTTAGATTTTGCATAAACATATAGAAGAGGAGCTCAAAAGTCAAGACCATAGTCTAAAAAATGTGGGTCCCCATTTCCTTATGGAAAAAGGGGGTGTGTTGGGTATAACAGATTTCATTTATCTAGGTTGTCTATTTTTTTTTGAAAAATTAGAAGAATTTTGCCATAAATGATTACACAAACATTTGGATGAATGCAAGATAGGGTTTGAAGCAATACTCAAATTAATTTGGGTTCACCAAATGATTTAACCTTTTAGTTTTTTACACATGTAACCCTTATGTTTGGTGAAAGGGCTGAGACATCTAAATTAGTCAAATAATATGCAATAATTAAGAATTTATTGTTTATAGCTTTTTAACTCTTTTAGATTTCTAAAAATAGTAATAAATAGGCTTAAATAGAAACTTATCTAAAAATTGATTGTCATGGATGATCTAGGTTCTAAAAATTTATTTTTGAACAACTTTAAGTGTCATCAATAGGATTTTAGGATCTATTTTCTCATTAGACAGTATTACTTCACCTATATAGTAGCACCATGTTACTATCATTTACTCAAAGTGGTGGTAGTGTCCTATTTGCAGGATTGTTCTTATTATTTAGGAGCACTTGTGCTTATGTTTTTAGGTCTTATTCCTATGCACATGAAATATGGAGCTCTATGTTTCTCCTCAAAAACATTATTTAATGTGTAAACCCTAATCCTCTTTATAAGTATGGCATGAACAATAATTATGTCCTCATTAGTAGGATAGGTTAGACATCCTCAACACCCCATTATGAATAGAGTTTCCTACATACCAATACTCTGAATAACAATCAAGCCCAATCAAGTTCTCCCACCTAGTGTTTGATGAAAGTAAAAGTGAATGATAGAATGTGAGTGGACTTGGATGCCTTGAATTTTATTCATTTTTGAAATCTTTAAAAACTAGGCTTAGGGATGATGTAGATGGTAGTATGTAGAAGTAGTGTAAAATAAGGATCAAATACATTAATTTTTCTCAACTTGTATTTTTGTAATAGGATTTTGCATTAATTTTCCATCTAGTGAATAAGGGTCAAATAGACTTGTATTTATAGAAATTTTTATCTTATGTAGATAAGAAAATGTGCTTAAGATGAATTTACGAGCGACACACATTTGAAAAAGTATTTGTTTAGTAAAGTTATGGATAAGGACAATAATGCCTAGTTAGGGACACTAGCGCCATGTGTCTGTAGTGTCCCAAATGTGGCACTAATGTCCACTTGGTAGACTATTAGAAAAACTATGTTGGGATCTAGGAAGGCTATTAAAGGACTATGTTATGACTATCTATAGGTGTCTTTGGTGTGCATAATGAATGAAAAAGTGTGGAAAAGGCACTAGGATATATCTAGGGTTATGATAGGGATAGGATAACTCAAGTGATAGTATTAACATAAAATTACCACTTTTAGGTGATTACACAAACATATGAGGTTGGGTAATTTAGTACCACTATTTTTGTACCCATTCCATATCAGCCTAAAACATAATTATCTTCACCCATGATGTAGAATGGCATTATTACAACATAGTTATCCCCACACATGTTGGATGATTATATTCTCATAGCATAATTACCATTAGTTTTTAACTCATAGTAAATATATGCTAGAAACTCATATAAAAATTCTTAGACCACCATAAAGGATAATACAACATCTATGAACATTGATGATTATTTATGTATATTGAGATTCACACCAATAGGCCCTAGAGATTACATAGATGATTCTTAGGAACTCATACCTTGCCATACACATGAATCACTACCAATTCATAATACCCTAGATACAGGCCTAGACACTCACTAGCAGATAGAGTTAGATTCTTATATACACTTAGTACATATGGTTACATATATGGATATTGATCTAGTTATCCATATTTAAGTATGAAGTACATATGATAAACCATATATGATTTTATATATATTACTTCATAGATGATTGATGACATTACCCACAGTTCACCATAAAATTTTTATTGTCATAGTAGGATGATAGACCCTTTTGTATTTTTCATAAAATTTCTAGACATGTTACATTTACCTTCTCAATATTACAACATAAATTGAATAACTTAAAGCCTAGGACACTATCCAAATTGCATTTCCTCCACTAACACATGCACCATAATGGACCCTTTCCCAACCTTGAAATTTAAAGAATTATCAATTGACTATCCATACCTTCATCGAGGACCAATACATCCCTCATGTTACTATAAGTGAGTATTTTTATCCAAAAACTTGTAATTTGGCATTATTATAACACATAGGGTATTAAGAGATGTAGCTGAAACATGATATACATTGTTAAGTCTCTTTAGGGCATATCACACTACCATTTTCATGTCACCCTAAGGTGGTTAATATACTATATTTTTTCATGAGCATAGACACTCACATATAGGTTACACTTGGTAGTAAATGGTTATAATAAATGGATTCCACAATCACTCATATAGACATATGTTTGACTTTTAGTTATGAGGGACATGTAATTCACATTTTACATGATGGCCTAATTGAAAATCACAATTTTCATATAGACATCTAGCAGTGTAATGTGATATACCCTGGGACTACACATGAGTATTATTACATAATAAAGAAACATGTTATCTAAAAGCAAAAAATATAGAATAATGCCAAGGGTAAGGATATAATTATGAATAAAAAATGGTATGATTATCATACTGATGATAATTTATTTGATTTTGGGTAGATTTAATATCTAATATTAGATGAATTTTCACCATATGTTCAATCACTACTACTACAAGTGTTTTATTTTATCTTCATGGTGATCACTCTCAGAGGTTATAAATAATTCATCACTCATGGAAGATCCATAAAATTCATGAATTTCATGTGATTTTGTTTGAGATGTGTCTCTTGTCCATATTCTTCAAGTTTGATGCTCTTTAGGGACATGGTCTATGTTATACAGTCTAATACATGTTTGATTGCTAATTTGGCTCAAGTATTATTGGAATATCATAGTATAAGGTAGTAATCTTCAATTTTTCCATCAAAAGAGCATAAATATTATGAGAAACCACAATCCTCAGCTCACAAACATTTTACTTAAGATGAATGTGTGTACAAGTCATATGGACTATAGAGGTAGGTTAAATATGACATAATGGTGGATCAAAAAGTATGATCCATAGAGAGAGATAAATTTGACTTATAAACATTTGTATAATTATGCAATATATTCTTAAGGTATGAATGAACTCATGTGAGACTTTAAAACTACACAAAAAACATATGTATTTCTTGACTATGTATACAGTTTGTACAAAATAGTAAAGTAACTTGAAGTTGATATGATGTTTGGTAATGATCTCTTTGTATAGAATTTAATGAGTGATAAATATGTGTAGTGTATTTTATAGGTTTGAAAGTTTAAAAATATCAAGAAGTGGCTTTCTATTCCTAAACTACAAGTAGAGACCTACAAACCCTATGCCTATGGTACTCATTTTGCACCAAAGTCAACATCAAGCCAACATAAGATAGAAAAAATATAGTAGAAACTAACTTAATTAGAGATAAGTATGTCACAACACATCAAATATCATATAATCAATTACAAATCAAGGGATATCTAATGGAAATAAGTATATAGTAAAATAGGCAATTATAAGACTATGTATGGAACATAGATGGTCAAGGGTCTAACTAAGCTAAGAAGATCATGGAATATAAATGTATAGTGTAATAAATCATTTGGTTTATATTTATTAAAATAAATATGTCATAATGATAAGACTAACTTCCAAATTCCAATCTTAATTCTCAAATAGCCTACTAGTACCTACAAGTTGATAACTAGATAATTGGTCTTAAACCTAAGGAAAGAGAGGGGCAGAGGTGTATAAGAGATGATTAAAACCTAATTAATATCTCAAAAAATTCAATAACCATTGAATATTATCATTTAATTGGAATTAAAGACCTTGAGACATCTATATACAGTCATGACTCTAAAAGGACACCTACATGACTACTTGAAGGATCATTCCATTTTCTAATGAAATAAGTAAAGGTTTTTGAAAAGTGATATGAACATAAATTAGATTATAAAATAAAATTTAAGACTCACTGATAGGGCCATTGGTGTGAGGGTGAGGTGTAAACATAGAATATAATCAAAATAACCTAAAGGTACCTACAAGTTACTCTAATAATAGATTGGTCTTAAGCTTAAATAAAGATTAGAGGTATATGAAAGGCTCTAAGGTTTATGTCAGTTATATAAGTAGATCAATGAGGTTATGTGGAGACCAAAAGAAACAAGAGATAACATGATGAGGCTGGTCAAATTAAGTTCAAAGTCTCCATACATTGTCAAATAACACATATATATCTGCCTACTCTTATGAGAGATTTTTCTTGATTTGAGAAGAATAGGTCCTATGAGGGGTCTAAAAGGATGAATAATCTTTGAGGAATGGTGTCAAAATGCAATAAATAACTTATTTGAACTATTCAAACCTGATAATAAAGTGAAAAGGTCAAAAAACAATTTGAACCTAATGAAGCATAGGATGATAAGTACCTAGGGATATGATATATATTAATGTATATGGGTTGATGGAGATGCCAACATGTGGCACACATCCCCTTAGTTAGTTATATGTGTCCAATATATTATGATAATGGAATAACTTGTGGAATTAGTGCATTGGTAATGGTCATCCTACATTAGGATTAGGAGGTTGCCCATCCATTGTTGGTTAGATACAGGTATATATAAAGGAGATGATTATCATTGTAAAGATATCAACTAAGAATTGAGTCTTCTATTGTAAGAGGATAGTGGAGTTTGTCCCTTTGAAAATACATTATGGATTTATTCCTTCCTAAAGGAGTATTGTATGGTGTTGCCCTACCTTAAGGGTATTCTATTTCTTCATATATTGCATATTTGGACATCTTGGTCCTCCAATATCTACTATGTTATGTTGATATAAATTATATTTTTCATTATTTATAAATATTATAAGTGTGGATCGTAACAATTGGTATCAAAGCTTCGATTTAGGAAATTTATGTGGAGTAAAACCCTAGTTTTTTAGAATAATAAATATATTTTAATTTATTGTGACTTTTTGTACAATTTTTTTATCGGATATGAATACTATTTCAAGGGTGTCTCAATAAAAAAATCAAGACTTCATGATCAGTTTTGAGGGAGTTATTCATATTTTAGGGTTTATACTCATTTCATCATATTTTTCAAAATATAAGGAATTGTTCTCTAATTTTTTTTACTGTTAGTATATAATAATACAAAAAAACTACAGATAAAACTTGAGATTTTTTTGATCTATTTGGAGTGAGTTATTATGATTTTATGTTTTTTCATATAATATTTCTATAGGCCAAAATTTGTGAAAATATTTCACAAATGTCATACTAAAGTTTGAATATCATAAGGTAGAGCTATAGTCAAAATTTGGGATTATTTTTATTAGTTTTGAATAAGATATTGACATTTTAGGGTATTTCATTAACCCTAATTTTTTTTATGGATCATGAAGTTGAAAGTATTTTTAGGGGAAGAAGATATAGATGCTATAGAATGGTGTATCCTTTTTAAGGAGAATAATACTCAAAAAATCTTTTGGAAAACATGTTTTTATCTTTCTTTATTTGGTCCTACACAACATTGGTTTAATCAACTAGGCTTCATACAAAATTATTCTTTATGGGAAGAAATGAAATATTTCTTCCTAGATCGATGGGATATAAAATAAAAAGAGGATGAAGAAGAGGAAGAAAATATTCCATTATTCTTTATGATAATGGAATAACTTGTGGAATTAGTGCATTGGTAATGGTCATCCTACATTAGGATTAGGAGGTTGCCCATCCATTGTTGGTTAGATACAGGTATATATAAAGGAGATGATTATCATTGTAAAGATATCAACTAAGAATTGAGTCTTCTATTGTAAGAGGATAGTGGAGTTTGTCCCTTTGAAAATACATTATGGATTTATTCCTTCCTAAAGGAGTATTGTATGGTGTTGCCCTACCTTAAGGGTATTCTATTTCTTCATATATTGCATATTTGGACATCTTGGTCCTCCAATATCTACTATGTTATGTTGATATAAATTATATTTTTCATTATTTATAAATATTATAAGTGTGGATCGTAACAATTGGTATCAAAGCTTCGATTTAGGAAATTTATGTGGAGTAAAACCCTAGTTTTTTAGAATAATAAATATATTTTAATTTATTGTGACTTTTTGTACAATTTTTTTATCGGATATGAATACTATTTCAAGGGTGTCTCAATAAAAAAATCAAGACTTCATGATCAGTTTTGAGGGAGTTATTCATATTTTAGGGTTTATACTCATTTCATCATATTTTTCAAAATATAAGGAATTGTTCTCTAATTTTTTTTACTGTTAGTATATAATAATACAAAAAAACTACAGATAAAACTTGAGATTTTTTTGATCTATTTGGAGTGAGTTATTATGATTTTATGTTTTTTCATATAATATTTCTATAGGCCAAAATTTGTGAAAATATTTCACAAATGTCATACTAAAGTTTGAATATCATAAGGTAGAGCTATAGTCAAAATTTGGGATTATTTTTATTAGTTTTGAATAAGATATTGACATTTTAGGGTATTTCATTAACCCTAATTTTTTTTATGGATCATGAAGTTGAAAGTATTTTTAGGGGAAGAAGATATAGATGCTATAGAATGGTGTATCCTTTTTAAGGAGAATAATACTCAAAAAATCTTTTGGAAAACATGTTTTTATCTTTCTTTATTTGGTCCTACACAACATTGGTTTAATCAACTAGGCTTCATACAAAATTATTCTTTATGGGAAGAAATGAAATATTTCTTCCTAGATCGATGGGATATAAAATAAAAAGAGGATGAAGAAGAGGAAGAAAATATTGATGATGATGAATAAGAAAAATCAATTGAAGAAAATAATCACAATGAAGAAGAACGTGCAAGTGATGATGAAGAAGAAAAAATTGAGCATAAGGATAATGAGGAGAGTCCATATGGTACAAAAGGAGAGGTAGAGGATCTCAAAGAAGAAGAAGAAGAAGAAGAAGAAGAATTCGATCATAAATGTCCAAATAAATTGTCTCTAATGAAATCTGAGTCAATTTTTCAATTTCATGGATGCATTCAAAAGAAGAAGGTTGTTGTGCCCATAAACCCTACTAGCAAGTATAACATCATCAACATAACTGTGGCCAAGCATGTACATGTTCAAGAAAATAATATAAAGGAGGTTTATGTAGATAGTTAGAATATTCTAGTGTTTGAATATTTTAATTTAATTATGGAAAAATATGTTTTTCATTCAATTTTTTATGCTTTGGATATGGATGATATGGATATGTTTCTTGGATATCCATGGTTAGAGACTTTGGGAACAATCAATAATAATGTTCAAAAAAAGTTTATGAAATTTTGGTATAGGAAAAATGTCACTTTACAAGATATCTTAATGGGAAAGGCACCAATAAAATTCAAGGTAGATCATGAGCATGAGATTGAAACAGGTGATGAAGAGTATGAGGAAGATTCAGATGACATGGATAAAGACACACTACAATAAAAAAATGAACACTTCATCTACTCAAGAGAAAAAGAAAGAAAAAGTGGAATAGGTAGAATGAAATGTATATAATGTCAAATTATTAAAAAAATTTGAGGTATATATCCACCCACATCATCATGAGAGGAAACAATCATGAAACTAGGTGAGGGAGTGTCATAACAATAATCATTTTGGCTATACAAGAAATCGGATTTCTAATCAATATGAATATACATGGAAGCCAAAGAAGAACTAATATGGTTAGGTATGGAATCAAAGCAATGTATCAGCCTATGAAACATGGAATGAATGTGGAAATCACTATGACTATGCATGGAAGAATACCTACTATGATCATGGATGGAATTAGAGTAGCGTAGTAGAATATGGTATATGGAATTAAAAGAGAAATAATTATGCATGGATACGAAAGTAGTACAATTATGAGCAGGAATTGAATCAAAGGATCACAACAGAATTTGGAAACAATATTGTGGAGATATAGCCTACCAAGATCACATATGGATGGATAGATGATCGAGATTGGAGATAAGTGTGCAATGATTTGAAGCACACTCATCATATGGTTTATTCCTATGTTTTGATGATGAAACATGTTAAGGAGAGAAGGAATGTTATTTACCTAAGGATATGATATATTAATGTATTTGGGTCAGTGGAGATTATAACATGTGGCATAGATCCCCTTATTTAAATGTTTCCAATATATTAGGATAATGGAGTAAATTGTGGAATTAGTGCATTGGGTAATGGTCAGCCTACATTGGGATTAGGAGGTTACCCATACATTTTTAATAAAATATAAATCTATATAAATTAGATTATTATCATTTTAAATATATCAAATAAGCATTGAGTCTTTTATTGTAATAAGATATTGGAGGTTGTCCCCTCAAAGAGATATTGTGGAGATATTCCTTCCTAATGGAGTATTGTATGATGTTTCCCTACCTTAAGGGTATTATATTTCTACATGTATTACATATTTAGACATATTGGTCCACAAATATCTTTTATGATGTGTTTATCTACATTATTTTCAAATACTATAAGTGTGGATCATAACATAGGACACATATAGGTAGATCTAGCCAGTCATGAAATATATGGTGTTTTGAGGTTTCATATACATGATTACACTTTATGAATGGGTATAGATCATGGTCATGAGTGTACCAAGACATCCATGGTCACTTAAAATCCATAAAAGTAGTAAATATACCTATTTATTTATCTTAGACCTTGCTCATTCCATTGGCAAGGGACAATCTTGAGATAAGGGGTGTGTTTGAACCCAAATCATAAGATAGGCATGTAAAACCCAATGGATAGAATTTGAGGTGATAAATAGACACATATAAGGTCTCAATACACTTTTAGGTTGTACAAACTTTAGTTTTCAATCCAAATTCCCTTGAGGGATAACATGGAAGTGAAAGGCCTTAAACCCCAAGTCCCCTAACTAGTGCACCCAAAGAATGTATAATCGTGATTAAGATTGTTTTAGATGTGTCTTAATCTCTCTTATCAATGAGATTGAGTTTTGAGGCCCAAAACCCAAATTAAACCTCTCTCAAGTTCAAGAGAGTTAAGTCCACTATTTGAGGAGAAACTTGACATGCTCACACCATATCTCACACCTTGCATGGGAATCTAAGCCATTTATAATAGGTGGTGGGGGGGGGGGGGGTATTACTCAAGAAGGTTCTCCAAGTGGAATTAGGTTAATTGGTGGCATGTGCTTTATGAATCATCGTTAAGACCCCAAATAAGTCTTAAACCCTCTTAAAACCTTGATATTGACTAGGTAGAAAAAATAGACCTATAAATCACATTTAAATCCATATTTATATCCTAAAACATCTTTTATGTTTTATATGACTCCAAGGAGGTTATCCACATGTAATGTTTTTATACTTAGAGTTGTAAAAACTATAATAAATGCCCTATTTTCATGTTTTTGGTGTTTTTAACGTGTTATGAGTAAGGGATAACTTAAAAATCATTGTATGAGGTAATTTGGTACGTGTCATAACTATTAAATAAAAAAATGTGCACAATGTATTCTATAGTGGTAAAACAAGGCTCAGTTTCCAAGGCAGTCTTAAATAGGCCTAAAATGAGACTAGGGGGTAAGTTCATTTCATGGTTCTCATATTTCCATAGGATCTTAGAGCCCCAAAATTGACATGGAGGTTGGTAATATCCTAATTAAAATAAAAAACATTTTTTTGTGTGATTTCACACGTTTGGGAGAGGTTTGGAGAAAGAAAACTAGGTTCTAATCAAAGAGGCTTAATTGAGGCCTAATTAAAGAGAGAGAAAGATAGAAAAATGGACTTCCACTCAGATTTAGGACATGAAATTAGAAATGGAGATGTAAATCTATAGTGGGTCCTATAATATTCCTTCACATTTTTATCACCATTATTACCTTCTCCTACATAAAGATGTTTATAGGTCTTTAGTGCTACAAGGAAAATATTCCTAGTGAGGGCTTGTTACAAGAACCAAAATGGTTTGTTTCAGGTATATTAAGATATTTTGATACCATACATAGAGATAGAGTGAATTTAAGAATATAACTTGAGTTTTGGGTCACTTAGACCAAGCTAGGTGTGGGAAATGAAGAGTTTCAAGAAACCTATGCACATGAATGATGAAATGTTAGATAATATGAGTTTATTAAGGAATGATAGGTGTATAATTACTATTTTTTAAGTCATTAATGGAGTATTAATTATGTAAAAATGCAATTTTCAACTCTTCTTATGAAAGGAAGGGCAATTTTCAAGAAGCTAGTCAAGGTGTCAAGCGAATTTATAACTCCTATACCACATGGAGGGTTGGAGAATATTCAATAGCAAGACACATGTATTTTTAACTATATATATGAATATTACATAACCTAATTTAAATTTTTAAATCACATATACAATTTTTAATCCTCTTATACTACACCCCTCTCTCTCTCTTCACACTTCTCTATATAAGTAGCCACTTTTGGCTTTATAATCAATCTACATCTGGTATGGTGAAGGCTTGATAATTTTAGTACTAATTTTTTATTTAAATAAAATATTTACTATTTTTTAGTTCTCAACTTCTTATATAATTGTGTGAATTAGTGCATGACTGAATGACAAGTGATAATCATCCATTATTGTATTCACCTTAATTTTTCATGTTTAATGCAAGTAGTCTACTCTTTGATGGGTCACATAAAGTATATTTAGTGTTCCTATATGTATTTAAGTGAAATAAATATTACCAATGTCTAAAATCATAACTCTTATTCATCCACATTTGTAGATGCATGACATTTTATGTCCATGTTGAAATACTTATGTTAGAGAAACCTTGAACATTGAGATTAGTTTTGTGAATCACCTTTTATAGTGAAATTATGTGGTATTATTGTGGAGTCAAAATTGGTGAATTATCCCATTATATTATGTTTATTTAATATTTATATTTCCATTTTCATACCAACAAGTTAGTATCATAGGTGATGAGCTTGATTAGACATATTAAGGAAGCTAGCCCTTTGATCTAGAGGTTTACCCCCACTATAAAAAACCCATAGGTCTAGGGGTAGTACCATTATTTAAATAAATTATATTAGGATTTAACTACCTCTCCAAGTTTATATAATTGAGTGATAATAAATCTATCACACCTAGTGGGATAGTTATCCTAAACACTTCTTGTCAAGGTGAATGTTAATCTTGATACTATCACAATTGCACAAGTGTTTCCCACTCAGCATTTGGTGACTCCACTAAAGGTAAAACATCTGGTTCCAAACCAATTTATCATTATTTTTATGCTTCATCATCACTAATAGATCATATGATAGTATAGATAATAATTTTTGAAACCCACTCCCTCATCCTGAGCTTCCTTTGAAGTTTAGTACCCTAAGCCTTTCTTGACACTAAAATACCCTAAAGATCAAAAGTGATGTGAAAGTTAGGAGGAGTAGGAGATTGAAGAAGAGATTGAATGTAACATGGCTAGGGAACATGATTTTTTATCTCTCAATACTAAAAATACCATAAACCTTGTTGCCTATGATGATATCACTCCCAATGCCACCAGAATTATCTCTTCTTTCAATGGGGAAGGTCCTATCACCCCAAGTAAGCATGTTAGAGACATATCTAACTATAGGAATTTTCATAATATCATATAAACTAACATAAAAATTAGATTACTCGCTATGTCTCTTATTTTAAATCCCTTTATTGTTATAAAACCTTGTCATGAGGATGAATTACTTTGTGGGATGAATTTGGGGAGTTGTTGACTCAAAAATTTGAGGATAAGAGTGATCATACATCACTGATCCATTAATTGAACATCATATAAATAGGGCCTAATAAATCCATGCATGTTTCTAATGAAAGGTTTAGAAGGACATGGAATAGGCTTTTACCTCCCATGATATCCCCTAAAATTTTTGTTTTCCCAACCTACCTCAGAGCTATTGGGATTGATATAACTATCATGTTGTAGTCCATGGGAGGATATACCTTATGTAATGCCTATGATGTGGCTATTAGATCTAAGAATGGTTTGATCCAAGCTATTAAACTCCCTTAAAATGTATTAATGTTTATATTTCCTAACATGCCTACTACTCCCCTAAACCTTGATCCAATTCCAAATCCAAATAACAATTTTAAATTTTATCCAAAGAAACCAGAGGATGCAATTGATTGGCAAGCAAAATATAAGGCCTTAGAAGCTTTAACTAGACAATCAAATCAATAATTTAGATCTTACCAAAACTCTTAATATTACCCTCCATAAGTAAAAATATTTCCAACTTAGCATCATGGTCAATGGAGGGGATAAGTTAAACCTTATTTTAATATGTCACCTAATTCCTAAAATTCAAATATGGTAGCCTCCACAAGAGCCATGGTTCTAGTTCATCACAATCTAGTTCAAGGAGAAGAATGGCTATATTCCTTGGAGAATCCTCAAGGCCAGTATATAATGATAATTAAGGTGAAGGTAAAAATTTTGTGTCTCAATAAGGGAATACTCCTTACTTTACATTAGAATATGATGTCTCTGTGTAAGTAGAACCAAGTAGAGAGTGTAACAATTCATGTGCAAGCTTTATAAACTATCAAAAAAAGGATAGTTTTATCCTAAATCAAATTAATTCAATTAAATCCAACACAAGGTAAAATATGAGATATTTGGTAGATGTTATATATGTGGATACAACTCCAAAAATAAACCCCTTTCAGGTAGAAAGGTATGAATGCAAATTTGGTAGCCTCTACAACTTCTGTACCTCTTCAAAATTAGAATATGGGAAGGATGGTCAAACCTTCATTACCTCAGGTTCAAGGTATTTCATTACCTCAAAAGATGAAATAAAATGTTATTATATCCCATTAGAATATTATTTAATCCTTAAAAAATATGAATACAAACATATCCCTTTGTGAAGTACTCCATTTGCCTGGTCAAAAGGAGTTACTATAAGAGCAGTTGTCCCAAATCCATATTCCCCCCCCCAAGTAGCCAAACATATTAGTGTAGCCCGTATAATTAACCTAATAATATTTTTTAACATTCCACAAAGTCTTAAAAACCTCATCTTTTCTATCTTACCCTCATTTTGGGAGATAAGATGGTCCATAATTGCATTGTGGATAGTGGAGCAATCACTTCAGTCATGCCTAATCTAGTTGAAGACAAGCTATAATTAAAGTATGAAACTTATAAAAAAAGAGTGTTGTAAATTCATGAAACAAGTTCCAAGTCAATATATATCACCAAAGTTTTTAAAGTGTTTTTTCATGAATTCCCAAGTTTTTCAATTCTATAAGATATAGTGGTGGTGGATCTTCTTGAACACTTTGCCATTTGCCTATCAAGAGACTTCATTACTAAGATAAGATGGTATGTTTATATTAATTGGTATTTATTTGATATAATAACAAGGTATTAAGGTAAAGTGAAAATAATAACACAACCATTATCCATGTTTCACATTGAACCATATGTGGAAACTAGTTCCAATCTGAATTGTACTATCAATGAGCAAGAAGAACATTACATAGATGATGGAACATCTTCCAAAATTGAAGGTGTTTATGATATATCCTTAGATGAATATGGTGTTGAGACATATTATTATGATCCATATTATTTCATTTAAGATACATGTCTTGGTACATATATCATTCATGATGAGGGTGATAAGCATATTAAGGTATGCCTTAGTGACTCCCTCACATAAGATGCAATGGGTAACTACTATCTTCATATGGATGATGATGATAAATATCCAAGGGTGATATATCATCATAATTAATAATATAATTAACTTCTTTCTTCTAAAAATTAAAAAGTTCATGAGTGTGATATTCATGAATATGATGATGATCTATGGCAGTAGTTTCCTGTTATAATTCAAGAATTTGAACAAGGAAGCTCTCCCTCAAAATAAATATGAGATTGATAGTAAAGTAATTGGTGGACCCAATGAACATGAATAATAATATAAATTCAATTTAAATTATTTTATAGTCTTAAAATATTTCAATCAAAACAAGGTAGAAGTTTGTGTGATTTAAGAGTAGCTTAGGCCTTAATCTGATATTGAGTCACTTGCAAACATGATTAGATAGTAACAAGACAATTATGATGGTCCTAGACATCAAGAACATCATGGTATAGATTAAAATAAAGTTTTTAAATATATCATGAATCCTAATAAGTATATTGATAGGCACCAAATGATCATGAAGGAGATCAAGTAGGTTACACTCTCAAATAGACCTCAAGTATAACTAGAAGGAATATTCAAAGGAGTTTTAAGTGATTCACTTATAGTTAGCATAGGTCCTATGAGTGGTAAGTCATTTGATCACCTTAAAAATAAAAATTTATTTGAAAAACATCCATCATATGGTGATTTATTCTCGTGGAGAAGATGTGACTCAAGAAACATTCTTTTTAATCCTAGTTGAAGTAAGAGGAAGTGTTTCACCACCTCAAACATGTATTGATGTCCATACATAGTAGGTTATGTGTTTTGTTTTTAGATTTTTGTGTGTGATTTTCCCTAAATGCATTTATCATAGTGTATTTAATTATTTTTGTGTGGTTTGGTGTGATTTTGGAGTCTTTATAAGGCATGTCAGTTTTAGATTGTAAAATAAGAGTGACATTATTGCCCAATCAAAGGACAAGCTTCTAGTCCGTTAGCATTGGATGCATTCCACACCTATGAATCACCAAAATTATTAACTAAATTTTTACCTCAATTCAAAATTGGTCACCCCATCTAGGTTTAAACTCATAGGGTTTCCAAAAACTTGTCATGGTCTTAAATGATCTTAAGGAGTTCTATATGGTCATATTTGTCCTTTTCTAACCTTATCCAAGGTTTGGTCATATGTTCACTTGTTTAGTCCTATGATTTAGTTATAGGGCCTTTATGTTTTAACACATGTTAAAAGGTTTTGTATGGTTCAAGATAATTATAAAAGGTTATCTATGTGTCATTAATATCATAATATTATGCACTAAACTTTTATTTGACTCTCATATGCAAAAATTATATTTTGGCCACTTTTTGGAATATTTAAAAGAGTTTCACATATCATTTCAAGAATAAAATATTTAATTAATATTAGAAACATAATTAATATCAAAAATGAGTTAGATAATGTTTAAGGATAGTCATATACTAATAGTATTTGTAACTCAATTCTTAAACTAAGCAAAATGACACTTTACAAGCACTTTTAGGCACTTGTCCATCCTTAAAAGATCATATTTCAATTGTAAATGGTTTTTAAGTGTCCCTTGGGATCCCTAAGATCAGTTTTTATCCTTAGAATAATTTTTGGGTTGAACTAACACTTCAGGCACTTTTTCACCTCGATCGTTACCTTCACAAGTTGAGGAAGGAAATATTAAACTAAATAGTATGGATAGGAGAGAGAGAGAGAGAGAGAGAGAGAGAGAGAGAGAGAGAGAGAGAGAGAGAGAGAGAGAGAGAGAGAGAGAGAGAGAGAGAGAGAGAGAGAGAGAGAGAGAGAGAGAGAGAGAGAGATTTTTAGGAGTTTAAAAGTTTTATATTGTTATGGGTCATAGTAATATTGAAAAAAGTGGCATTATTTTTTATATTTATGGCCTCTTCTCTATGAACAATCACTAAGAGTGATAGCAGGTCACTATGTCCTATCCATCCAAGAGGAGTTTTTTCTTGCATCAGTTACTCCACTTCAAAATTAAATGTATAATAATGGCTTTGAGGGATGTTTTTATAGTTCAATTATTTCCTTTCCATAGTGGTTTCATCAGCCAGCTCATCTCCATGAATTTTCTTCACTTGGAGGAAAAGTATCTTGATGTAGAAGGTGTTCAAACAGTCTTGTTGAAAAGTTTTATTTTGTGTTCTTGGTGGTCACTCTCATAGATTAATAATGATTCTTAACACATGGAATATACATAAAATTCATGGATTTCATGTGATTTTGTTTGATATGTGTCTATTTTCCATATTCTCCAAGTATAATTCTCTTTGGGGACATGGTGTATATTATACAGTGTACTACATGTTTGATTGCCAATTTGGCTTGAGTATCAGTGACATATCATATTACAAGGTATTAATGTTAAATTTTGCCATCAAAATAGAATGAATCTTTTGAGAAAACATAGTCAATAACTCACAAACATTGCACTTAAGTTGATTACATGTAAAATCTTATATGGACTGTAGAGGTATGCTAAAGATGACATAATGGTGGATCAAAAAGTATGAGCCATGGAGAGAGATGAATTTGAATTATAAATTTTTTTATAAGTATTCAAAGGATTCCTAAGGTATGAAGGAAATCATGAGAGATTATAAAACTACACAAATACCTTATGAATTGGTTGACTATGTATGTAGTCCACAAAGAATAATTAATTAGATTGAAGGTGATTGAATGCTTGGTCATAATTTATTCATATAAAATTAAAGTAATGATAAGGAGGTGTAGTGGATTTGATAGGGTTGAAATTTTTAAAATATCAGGAAGTTGCCTTGTATCCCTAAACTACATGTAGAGACCTACATGCCCTAAGCTTGTAGGTCCTCATTTTTTTACCAAAGTCAACATAAAACCAACATAATATCAAGCCAAGATGGTGGAACATAGCTTCATTATAGACAGATAGGGCACAACCCATCAAATAGCACCTAGTCACTTGTAAATCAAGGGATAACCAATGGGATTAATTATATTGTCAAATAGGCACCTACAAGACTATGTGCGAAAGAGAGATGGTTAAGGGTTTGAATGAGATAGGAAGATCATGGAATTTAATTGTATAGTGGAATTAATCCTTTGGTTTATATTTATTCAAATCACTATGTCATAGTGAGAATACCAAATTCCAAATGTCAATCCAAATGCTCAAATAACCTACTAGCACCTACAGGTTGCTAACTAGATAATTAGTCTTAAACCTAAGGAAAGAGAAGGGTAAAAGTGTGTAAGAGATTATTTAAACCTAATTTATATCTCAACCAAATTAATAAAAATTTAATATCATCATTTAATTTTAAGTAAATACCTTGAGGCCTCTGTATATATTCATGACTCTAAAAGGCCACCTATAGGCCTACTTGAAGGACCATTCCATTTTCTAATGAAATATGCAGAGGTGTTTGAAAAGTGATTTGAACATAAACTATATTATAAAATAAAATCCAAGACTAATTTATATGGATATTTTTGTGAGGGTGAGGTCTAAACACAAAATTTAGTCAAAATAACCTAAAGGCACCTATAAGATACTCTAAGAAAAGATTGATCTTAAGCTTGAAGAAAGATCAGATGTATATGAAAGGCTCTGAAGTTTATCTTAGTAAAACAAGAAGATAAATTATTTTGTTTTAATACCAAAGGAAATAATATATAACATGATGATGCTATTCAAATTGACTTCAACGTATCCATGCATAGTCAACCAACACATACATACATGCCTGCTCTTATGAGAGATTTTTATTTAATTGATAAGAAAAAGTCATATGAGGGGTCTAAAAGGATGAATTATATTTTATGAATGGTTTAAAAATGCAATAAAAATATTATTTTAACAAATCATACCTAATAATAAAGATGAAAAGGTCAAAACTCAGTCTAGACCTAATGAAGCATAGGACACATACAAGCTAATCTAGTGAGTCATGAGATAGATGGTGTTTGAGGATTCATAGGCATGATTACACTTATTTAATGGGCATAAAGGATGGTAATTATTGGAAAAATATATCCATTATCAATTAAAATCCATACTAGTAGATATACCCACTTTTTTAATCTCAGACCTTGCTCACTTCATTAACAAGGGATAGTCTTGAGACCAAGGGGTCTGTTTAAACCTAAACCATAATATAAGCATCTCAAACACCATGGAGATATTTTGAGGTGATATATAGACACATATAGGGTCTTAATACACTTTTAGGTTTCACAAACATTAAATTTTAATCCAAATGTCCTTGAGGGATAGTAAGGAGGTAAAAGGACTTAAACCCCAAGTCCCCTGACTAGTGCACCAAATGCATAAAGTGGGGTAATAAAAATTTAAAAATCATATATAATCATAAGTAATATTTTTTTGGAGGTTTATTAATCTATAATAGTATTGATATTGATTTTTGAGGCCCAAAACCTAAATTAGACCTCTCTCAAGTTCAATAGAGCTAAGTCGGCTACTCAAGGAACAACTTCACACATTCACACCATATCTCACACTTTGCATGGGAATATGATCCATTTGGAATAGGTGGGAGTGGTTAAGTCAAGAAGGTTCCCCAAGTGTAATGAGGCTAATTGGTGGCATGTGCTTTATAAATGATTGTTAAGAAACCAAATAGATCTTAAACCCTCCTAAATCTTGATGATGACAAGGTAGAACAAATGGACCTCTAAAGAAAATTTAATGCCATATTTTTCTCTTCAAACCTCTTAGATGTTTTTGAGGACTCCAAGTAGGTTATCCAAATGTACTTTGTCCATACTTTTAGTTGTACAAACTATAATAAATGCCTAATTTTTCATGTTTTTGGTGTTTTTAAGTGTTATGAGCAAGGAAAAACTTCTCAATCATTGGATGAAGTCATTTTGGATGTGTATTAACTATTAAATACCAAAAATATAAACATTATATTATATAGGTGGTCAAACAAGGCTTATTTCCTAAGGTAGTCTCTAATAGACTTAAAATAAGACTAGGTGGTAAGGTCATTTTATTTCTCTCATACTTTCATTGGGTCTTAGGGCCCCAATATTAACATGGAGGTTGGTGATAGCCTATGGAAATATATTCAAAAACATTTGGGTGATTTTACATGTGTGGGAGAGGTCTAGAGCAAGAAAACATGGTTCTAAGTAAAGAGGCCTAATTAAGGCCTAACTGAAGAGAGAGAAATGCATAAAATGGCATTCCACTCATATCAAGGACAATAAATTCAACATGTAAATGTAAATACATAATGAGTAATATAATATTCATTCATTTTTTCATTAACCTTCATAAATTCTCCTACACAATGAGGTTTATAGGTTTTTGGGGCTACAAGGAAAATAGGCTTAGTGAGGGCTTGAAGATAAAATTGGATTATTGGGGGGTTTTACAAGAAAAAAAATGATTTTTTAAAGGTATAATAATATATTTTAATACCAAAATTACAGATATAATTAATTGAACAAGATGAACTTGAGTTTTGGGCCACTTATACCAAGCTAGGCATGAGAAATGAAGAGTTTCAAGACACCTATGCACATGAATGATGGAATGTAAAATTAGAGGAGTTAATTAACGCATGATATGTGTCAAATTATTTATTTTTAATTAATTCATGGATGATTCATTATGTAATAATCCCATTTGTGACTCTTATTATGAAAGGAAGGGTAGTTTTCAAGAAGCTAGTCAAGGTGTCAATCAAATTTATAACTCCTATGCCACATAAAGGGTTGGAACAAATTCAGGAGTGAGACACATGGATTTATAAGTTTATATATGATTGTTCCATAGATCAATTTATTTTTTAATTCACATAGACACTTGTCAATCCTCATCTAGTATGCCCCCCTCTCTCTCTCTTTACACTTCTCTATATAAGTAGCCACTTTTGGATTTGTAATCAATCCACATCTAATATGGAAAATCCTAGCTAATTTGACTAATATTTTTGCCTTCAAATAAAATATTTGAAACTATTTTTTATTTATCATTTTCTTGTCTTAGTGTGTGAAGTAGTGTAATGTTGAATGACAAGTGATAATCATTTATCCTTGTGTTTACCTTACTCTTTCATGTTTTATGAAAGGCGTCTACTCTCTAATAGGTCACATGAAGTGTTGTTAGTGTTATTTTATGTATTTAAGTATAATTAAGAGTAATATTATCTATAATTATACATATTATTCATCTAACTTTGGAAATGTAATTATTTTTACCTCCATGTTAAAATACTTGTGTTAGAGAAAACTTGAATGTTGAGATCAGTTTTATGAATCACCTTTCATAGTGCAATTACATGGTAGTCTTGCATAGTCAAACTGGTACATCACCTCATTGTGTTATATTTATTTCATACTTATGTTTACCTTTTCATCCCAACAAGTTAGTAGCATAGGTGATAATCTTGAATAGACATATCAAGGGAAATATCCTTTCAATTAAGAGGTTTACCCCCACTATAGACAACCCACATGTCTAGGGTTAATCCCATTGTTTCACTCAATTGGATTAGGCTTGAACAACCTCTCCAAGGGTGAAAAATTGAGTTAAAATAATCACCTATTTGGCTCATTGATCTTCCTATTATCCATAGTCTAATGTACAAATAGAGGTAGTTAACAAACATTTAAAAGGATATCTTGATTGTTTTATTTCTTACAAATAAGACAAATGGGTTCATTGGCTGCCACTTTCCAAATGGTTGTATAAAACTTATTTTGAAACTTCTTTAAAAATGTCTCCCTTTATGAAATTATATGGGTATCAACCCCGATCCATCACTTAGTCCTTAACAATGCATCCCAAGGTTTTAGTTGTTCAAGAACACCACCATCAACAAGAGGTACTATCGATTTTATGAGATAATTTATCAATGGAAAAAAATAGAATGAAGTAGTAGAAAGATCAAAACCATAGTGATATTCATTTTAAAATAGGTGATTGGGTCTTCGTACATTTTTGGCCATATTAGCATATGTCTCCAAAGTAACATAAAAATGATAATAAGGTGCCACCTAAGTATTATGTCCCTTATTAAATCATGTATAAAATTGATAGTGTGGATTACAAACTATAATTACCCCCATCCAATCATATATGTGTATTTTTACATGTATCTTATTAGAATAAGGTAATTCTACATAGAGTTTCCAATTAGACTAGATTACCAGAATTGGATTTATATGTCTAAGTCATTATAGAGCTTGAAGAGGTCCTTCACATGTGCACTAAAAATATATATACTAGAGAGATTAAGAAGTATTTTATCATATGGAAGAACCTAAATTCTAAATATGTAACATGGGAGAAATAATAATTATTAAAGAAACATATTTGGTTGATTCAACACTGAGTACAAAGTTGTTCTAAAGGGGAAGGGCATGCTACGCCCTTAACGTATAGTTTGTATAGGGATAGGTATGTCCAACTTATGGATTACATACCTATTATCATAAAATATTTAACCCTATAATAGTGTGTTAAATCCTTTTATATATTTGGGAAACATGGGAATACTTCTAGGTATGTGGGTCTACCTATAGGCAGAAGTAGACCTCTAGGTCTAAGGGCCAGCTCCCTGAATGTATCCTGAAATGCTTATCACCTACTAGATATTTTATTGTTGGTAAAATAGTTAGATATTATATTAAATTAACCTATTATAAGGTTTTTATACACTATTATTATTTACACATGATGATCATATTTATTTCACTAAGAAAATAAGGCATATAAACTAGATTCTAAGTCTTAGAAGGTTCTTAACATCAATGTTTCAATGTAGAGGTGATATGCTTGAAAAATAACACTAGGTAAATGAAATAGAGGGTAGATTTCACACTCTAAGAATATTTTTACACTTTAAATGAGTATAATACACTTGACAACACTCTTTATGACCTATTATAATAGGAACTCTTGCATAAACATGAGATGATAAGGGAAGAAAGGATAGAAGATTATCACTTTTCCATCACCATAAATCACATAAAAAACTAAAAAAATTGTTCATAAACTCAAAAATGGACTTGAATTAATTTTAAAAGGAAAAATACAATGTCATTATAGCATAGATTTACCATACATGGTGTTGTATATCTCTACAAAATCTAAAATGGCTACTACTTATAAAATTAGAGAGAGAAGTGAGAAGAGAGAAGTACAAGAGTCATAAGAACTAAGGAGGATTTAAAGATTAAAAATAATGAAATGGGACATAAACCATGAAAGGTATCATAATAAAAATGTCCCTGAAAGTCATGAAACACCTGAAATGTTGCAAAGGATTTCCTTTGCTTGCTTAGAAATATGTATTCATCATTTGGCCCTTTTGGAGAATCCCATAACTAAATAGGTACAGAATTTATTAATTCAATAAGGTGGAGGGGTATTATACATTCTCTAACATGCATTATTTTCATCCTTAATCATTAGGATTCTTATAAAGATGAGTTATCATTATCTACATTCTAAATAACTCCTCTTTCACTCACTCCTCACACATGGTCTCAAATTTGGTTTTAGTTTTCCCTTTAAATAAATAAAAAGGATTAAATGGCACATTTTTTTACCTATAATTTCTTTATATTCATCAGGTAAACCTTAAAAGGTTTCCCACTTAGCATTTTCACTATCCCACTAGCTTGTTGACTATGGTAGTTTTAAATGGCTGAAGTGCGAGTAATTTCATAATAAATTAAGGGATTTTTTATGTAATAAATGTAAATTATGGTTTATATCAAGTAAAAAACCTTATCCCAAAGTTAATTCATCTCTTGAAACCTTTTCATACCTTAAAACACCAAAAATAGTCAAATAAATCTAATTTTCCCCTTGTCTGTATAGGTAAGGTATAACTCATTAGGATGGGGAGGATCCATGGAGAGTAATATATAACCTATAACCATTTACCAATCCATTATATTCCATTTGGATAACTCCATTTATTAATTTTATCGATCAGGTCATGAATCAGGGGTTTGGAGGGTTTTAGTCTCCTTTCACCTTTAACGTTTGTTCATAGAGTTATGAAGTTTAAAATATGAACCAATTTCAAAAAATAATTACCCAAGATCTTATTCAAATTTTATAAGTTGTTTTAGTTCCCATGAAAAGTATCCAAGAGGATGTGAGCATTTTAAACTACTTATTCAATTTTTTCTCTTCATTCCTTATAGACCTGATGAGGTTTAAGCCAAGAAATGGATTTATTTTGATATTATTTGCATATAAAAAAGTAAAACAAATATTATAATCATATATTAAAAATTACAAAATTTTTATAGTTCTCACCTAAGGCTATAACTAATACTGACCCCCCATTTGGGCTTTAGGCCTAAATGAGGCCTTATAGGCCTATTTTCATCCTTGAAGGTTTAGAACATTATGGCATGTTTCAATCACATGTGAATTGTTTATCATGTTGGTATTTATGACATTTAAATATACAGACCTTATTTTTATGTTCAACCAACCCCTAACTCACCCTCTTATCTCCATTCTCCAAAATCTGTAGGTTTACATGCTAGGGGAGTACCCTCTATCTGAGATAAAATAGAGGGTAATTCCCCTATTTCATCATAAAAATTTAATAAATTAAGATTTATATTAATCCAAAACTTGAAATATTTTGTTTAAATATAATTTAAGAAACAAGAACAAAACAATTCAAATAATGCTATCTCTAATAAGAGATATTTTATTGATCAAATTTGCAGACCCAAACATATGATTATCTCTGAGAAGAGATGTCTAATTTCAATTTCAGGTTACATATTCATTTATAAATTTTTTAAAGGTTTGGGGAGGATATGGAAGGTGACCAATCTCAAGGGATATGAATTGGTTTGACTTCCATGATTTACAACAATACAGGATTTGAGGAATTACTATTTTTAGAAACTTACTATTTTTAGACTGCACTACTAAAATTGAAATTTGGGACACTTACGTTGGGTTTTATGGGTTAAAACTTCATTAAGTGGATCTCCATGCCATATTAAGACATTACCCTCATTATCATCTTTCTAACGGTTCAAACGGCAAGTCAATTGGAGCTACGGTGCAAAAGTTATGGCTCCCAAAAGTTTTGCCATCAATTGGGGTGGACCCATCACCAGAATTGTCATCTGAATTGTTGTCCAGATCATATATCAAGTGGTATATATGATATATATAAATTTTTATTCCTTGATCATATCTCTATCACCTTTTAATGCATCAAAACCTAGAACAAACTTGTGGGAAAGTTCACTATTTACAAGGTCTTAAAAGCATACTGTAGGATGCATTATGGTAATTATTAGGATATATTTTCATGATATAGGGGTCTCCTAAGACTATTAAAATAATTATAAAGTATTTCCAAACTTTTTCACTTCTCAAACCTTTTGAACACTTCTCATTCCATGCCTCTACGCTTGACTAGTCTGGATAGTGGACTATGTTCTTTGATTGAGAGAGGCACCTGAAGGTGTATTTACATTATTTATATTTGTAAACAATTCCTAATTGATTTTTTTGGAAATTTAGTGACACTTATTACCATTTATATTTATCTACATTATGATTATGCAATACCAACACTCATAACACAACACACGTACTCACTATCCATTATAGTCAGCTACAGTTGACTGTGCATGGGTCCTGTAGGTGAGAATCTTCCTTGAAAACTTTTTAATATAGCCTTAACATTAAAAAAATTCTTAGGAAGTATTGTTTAAATTTTATGTGTTTATATCTTTGTATGATTACATGATTGAGCTCATATTATGGACTTGTAGGACTCTATAGACAATTGTAGGTTCACTATCTCTGACCAAGAACACCTATAGGTATTAATAGGATCCAAAACATAGATCTTCATCCTTTTTTGATGCATATTTGAGGAAAAAATTTCCTCCTTAACTCAAAAAAGTCACCCAATATGTAAACATACTTAAATTCTACAACTTTGGATGTGAAGGATATTTGAAGTTCTTAATTTGTAGAGAGTACTGCCAAACATTAGTGAGTAAACTCATGATTTATATGTTCCCAAATACTACCTTTCACTATTTATAAATGACCCTCATTTTTAAATGTTTTAATAATATAATAGGGATATAAAATAAAACCACTTGGATAGACCAAAACCTTAAATTACATCATCATTTGGAGTGAGTGCTCTATTTTGATGTTTTTAATGATTTTGTCCCTAAACATAGTCATCAACTCTTAAAGTAAGCTCTTAACTTTTATTTCTAGTATATTGGTTCAAACATTTTTTCATGGCCTTTCTAACATCCACAAACCTCAAAGAGGTTCCCAAAACATGTCAAGACTCTCCTCCATGACTATGCTTAGGTCTTTATGTATGGTCACCTATAGATGAAAATCAAAGGTATGTAGGTAGTGATGTTTAAATAACCAATTTGAATGGTATATGAACTTATAGATAATTCCAAACTTTCACAAGGGTCCTCTAATTTATCATCTATTACTTTACTAGGTTCAAACTAGTCTCAACACCTTTGATTTCAACATTTTACATTCCCTGTCAGTGTTACTTATTGGTAGACATTCCAATGTATAGGTAGTGGATGGAAATATAAATAGTATTAATGAATATAACATTATAACCAGATATATAATCCTTAAAATGGACTATTTTAACCATGTATAACTTCACTCAATTCCAGTACTATCCTTAAATATTATTAGCATTCATGATGGTACTTGTAGTCATGTTTCAAGCTATACACTAGGTAGTGAGTGCAAGATTTGACCAATGTGCACATGATATGACCTCATAACCATTTTTATGCTCCCTCAAAGTGTTAAAATGAAATATTATAACATTTTAGAGTTTGAGACAAGTTTTTATATCCCTCTTCAATGTGACATTCTCTTGAGAGCACCTGTACTTGCAAATCCATAGTTGATTATGTGTATATGTAACATTGACTACCACCACAATCCTTATTGTGTTAGTTAGAGGGGATTAATTGATTAATCATATAAAAATAATGTTTATAAACTCTTTATAAACCTCATTGATCCTTCATGAACATGATGAAATATCAAGACACCATGATTGCAATTTCAAACAAGCAAAAAGTTGACTATGAGCTTTTTATGACTAAATGTTTCATCAATACATGATTTTTCAAGACCAAAAATGGAAATAAGGTGATTTATATGATAATAAAACATGGATAACATAATATATCATCCACATGAAACCCTTGCATAGAAACAAACCTTCTTAGTGAAACTTGATTGAGACCTCCATGGTGAGACCTTGCAACTTGATCTATTTGATCCATGAAATCATTGCCAAACATGAAAATAATCATGTTAAACATGAGAGGAGAGATTAAAAATCCTATGGAATAAAATTTAGTAGTTTATTTGTATGGACTAGTTCAAATAAGAGCAAAACATGTAGGGTGTGGAAAACAATAGGTAGAAAAACATAATTCACTTGTTAAATATGTTTCATAAATTATAAGCCACCATTAATTGAAATAAAAACATTAAATTTAAGATTTTTAAGTTTAATATCACCCCCCCCAAAGTAATTTTACCTATAATTTCATCTCTTGGTCGTACCAAAGAAAAACATGTTATCTAGTTTTTTGTTCATAGTAAAGTGCTAGAGAGATAGAATGGTTTTAGCTTAAATGTGGCAATTCCAAAGCATGTAAAGCATGGAAATGAGTCTTATAAATCTGAGTAGTGATCCCACAACCTTCTCCCACATGTCATTCTCTCTCATAGGTCATATAACCTTTGCAACTCCCCTTTTTCACTTATTTTATTGATTTTTAGTTATACCTTACAATTTTTTAGTTATAAATAGACATGTCTTATAGGGACTAACATATTTTAAATTCATTAGGATTTTAATACACTTGTCTTTCTTGGAAAACCATACCACTTGCATTTAATGCTCTAAAATGACCCCTAGCTGACATCAAATGACACAAAGACTAATTGGACCATGATAAATACTAAAATGATGTTAAATGACATATAATTAACTATGACACACCCTATGACACTATATTATACCCATATATAAGTTTTTGACTATAAGGGTTGACCCATTTTGACTTGTGGTAAAAATAGTCAACATTCTTAGTGATTTCCCAAGGGTGGTATGCTTGCTATGCCATGACCAGTAGCTTAATCCTATCCATTGGGCCATGGAGTCACCAATACATAGTCTTGACACACAAATTATATTTTTAATAAATGAAACATAAATTAAATACATAGAAAAACAAGACATACTCAAAAGAAACACACATGTGTTCACTAGAACACTTATGGAACCTAACACAACTAAAAAAAGACACACACAACTAATCTAATATCTAAAAAACCTCATTCATGTCGTGAAAAATTGATCATACCTCAACCAGGGTAATAAATAGCTCTCCTTGCATCTTTTTTACTCCATGAAGTCATCCTAACATGAGGATCATGTTCATCACCAATCACTTGCATATGTAGGTGATCAAGAAACTTATCACCTTTGGATATTATTATGCTTATAAGTGGATTGTTTAAATACTTCATGAATGATATTTATTTATATATAAGATCATTTATTAGAGATAAATCTACTATGATCTATGTCATATCCATTGGATGCTCTTCAAAAAATTGTAGATTGGAGTGTCTGGCAGCTATATCATCTTTATGCTCTTTTAGGTAAGCATATGCTTGATGTTTGGGGGTATCAACTTCATTTTATTCATGATTAAATAATTATAAAAATGATTCAATATTAGATGGATCTTATAATTTCCTTTTAGTCACAACAAAATCTACCTTGACCTCATTCTCCATGCTTATAACCTCTTAGATAGAAACTACATCAAACTCTTTCATGATAGATCCTTACTCATCATAAAGACATTCACATTCATCTTTTAGAGGAAACTTAACAACATGATCATTAGTATTATTATAAATATCAACATTAAATATGCAATGTCTTGTAGAAAAGGGAGACTTACCCAAATTGTGAAATTCTTTGCATATGGTGTTGAACTTTTGCCATAGTTATTTTTAATTCATAACTTCAAACTTTTCTCCATGATTGGTGAGGAAATAAAAAACATTTTTTTTAGAATAATCATTACATACATCATATATTCACTTATTACGATTGGAATTAACATTACCAAGCTAATCAAACTCTTGACATATGACATCATTTTTTTGCCATGAGTCATTCTCGTCTACCTCATGAGTGTCATCATCAAGGGAAGCTTCATCAATATCAGATATAAAGACATAATTATTCCTATTATGGTGATAAATTAGATCCATCAACCTATCATCATCATACTCATGAATCATGTAGTTACCTTCAGTAGCATGATAATGATTAACACATACTTTAGCTCCTTCAAATGGCTCTTCATGCATGATATAAGTACCAAGGTCAATTTGTTCAAAGTATGCATAATAATAATGCTCATATGCATATACACCATACTCATACAATAAAAAAATAATAAATTACCTTAATTTTAGAAGCATCATCCTCCACATTATATTCATCCTTCTCATGAACAATGCAATTCAAGTTAGATATTGTTTTAATGTAGGGTTCACTATGTAATCTAGTAAGAGGTTGAGTTCTTATGGTCACCTTTTTCCCATACCAAACTATAAAGGAAAATAAGGACAAATAAACTAAGAGGTAGCCACTTGTCTTGTCTATAAACTATTTTGAAAGGCAAATTGCAAAGTGAGCAGGAAGGTTTTCCATAATTATGTCTTGGAGCATAGGAAAACTAAGACAATCATGCAAGAAAACCTTCATGTTTTTTATCATTCTTATTGACTTATAAGTTGTAACATATAGTTTTCACACTAATGTTATATTAGGTTTATATTTTATGCTCAAATTATTAGCTACAACTTTGGGCATGATTGAAGTAGAAGCACCATTATCAACTATGTAATTGTAGACCAAATTATCACCCACTATGAGAGTGAGGTAGAATGTTGGAGGATCAGTAGCTTTAGTAGATGGTTAAACAATAGAATTATGGGAATTTTCAAGGAAAAAATGAATATGAATTTGACTTGAAGGTGAAATACTAGTAGGGATAGTGGACATCTACTTTTCTAATAACTCTTTTTGGTCAGGCATGTGAAAGACATCCCAAAGGAGATAGATGCTTTAGAAGTTTTGAAATAATTCACTATGTTTAAGGTATTGGTACTTAACTTATAAGTATTTCTTTGAACTTTAGGAATTGAGACACCTTGAGTATACCTTCTAATGTTTTACTTTGAAGGAGGTGTAGGTGTGTTTAGAGCTACCATGATTGTAGCCATGCTTTGCTACTTTAGAGGGAGATTAGATGAACTTGTATGAATGATATTTTCATCTCCTAGAGACTTCCTTTTTGACCTTGTATTGTATGCAACAAAAGATCCTTAATAGATTACAAAAGTGTCTTCCACCAAGAAGTTAGTGAAACTCTCTCCATGAGACTACCAACTCTAATTTTCTTGCATCATGACTTCATCTTCAATTTATAAGATAGGAGTGACTCCTCCTTGAGAAACTATATCTTTCTCTCCACCTTAATTAACATCCATGAATTTTCCTTGTTGCTAATCTTATCCTTTCACCAATTTACTTTTCACTAGTATCATATCTCTTGCATTAGTGGTGGAATCAAGATTATACACATTGGTAGGCCTATTGAATTTAGGCTACCCTTGATTTCTTCCTCTCCCATATTATTTCTAGTATGGATATGGATTTTGAGAAATACATTGTTGCACCTTAGCTTTCCTAGTTTGAGCCTCTAAGGCTAAGCATTTTTCCCCCAATCAACATCATCTTATACCTTTCTAGGAGTAGTATTTATCTTGGAATTGACATTGAGAACTAGGGAAACATTTGGATTATTAGTATAAGTATAAGATAATGGAGGCATAGAACCATTAGAAGGAAACCTTCCATATTGAATGATACCATTCTCAGATCTAATTACAAGTTCATATGCTTCAATAAGAGTGAAAACACCCATAGATTGAAGCATGATATTAATATTAGTACTAATGGCTCTCAATTAGGTAGGGAACACAAAGATATTAGGTGGTCTCATGGGAGGAGGCAATATATACCAAGTCTTTTGAAACATGTCATTAAACTCATGAATTGTTTCCTTAGGACCTCTTTTGATCACATTGATCTGATGTATGAGAGAGGTATAGTCAATTTAATCTTCAAACCTTGAAGTCAAAAACAGCCCAAAGTCTTCCCATAATGTGATACATCTATCGAGTAAAGTCCTATACTAATAAAGAGATTTCCCTCTAAGGGACATGGAAAGGATTCTAATGGAAATATTATCCTGAGTGACATTATGGAAACTAAAAAAATTGATATGTCCCTGATGTGTTCAATAGATGTAACATGACTCTCACTTATGAATGTAGGGACACTCTTTATGGTAATAGGAGGAATGTCATCATAGGCTTGAAGGTGGATTAAATTTTTAATATTAAACGTAGGAAAGGAATGTTGCCTAGACATTTTTTATTCAAAATCATCAATCTCTTCAATATCTTGAACCTCTTCACTTCTTCATCTAGTAAAATATTATTTTTCTTCAAAGGGATGATTAGGATGAGGGAATTGAACTACAAGAGGAAGTTCAGTCTAGATAAGTAGATCAATGGGATTGAGAACTCTTATATATGATGACATACTAAGAAACATGAAGCATGAGAATGAGTTTATGATAAAACAATGGTCTTGAACCAGATTTTACCTTTAATTGAGTTACCAAATGTTGAGTAGCATACTAATTTGTAGATGATGTTGTCAAAATCAACATTTACCTTGACAAGTTATCTTGAAAACAATGAGTCCCATCGGACATGAAAAAAAATTTGTCATAAAATATTACACCACAAAAGAGGGTGTTCAATCCTATTCCATATTTGGCCAACATGAGAATACTTCTAGGTATGTGGGTGTACCTATAGGTATAAGTATACCTATAGGTTTAAGGGCTAGCTCCTTAAATGTATATTAAAATACTTATCACCTACTAATTTTTTTCTTGTGGGGAAAAGTGTAATAAATTAAATTAAATGGATATATTATAAGTGGGTAATAAACCAATATGATTTCCACATCACCATCATACTTATTTCACTAAGAAAACAAGGGATAGAAACTACCTTCTAAGTCCTTGAAGGTTCTAACATCAATGTTTCAATGTAGAGGTGATATGCATGAAAAAAAACACAAAGTAAATGAAAAAATAAATTTTTTACACTTGAAAGATTATAACACACTTAAATACACTCTATATGACCTTTTAGAATAGGAACTCTTGCATAAACATGAAATGATAAGGGAAGAAAGGATAGAAGATTATCACTTTGTATCACCATACATCACTTTGAACACTTTGAAAACTATTAATGAACTCAAAAATATACTTTAATTAATGTTAAAATGAAAAATACAATGTCATTCCATTAGGGATTTGTCATACATGGTGTGGTATATCTCTACAAGAGCCAAAATGGCTACTATTTATAAAAATGGAGAGAGAAGTGAGAAGTCCAAGAGTCATAAAAAAACTTGTAAAAATAAGATTAGGAGTTAAAAATTTAGGATAATGAATTTTTAAATAGACCATAGAATGTCTCATAGGAAAAATGCCCCTCAAATTCATGAAACTCTTGAAATGTGGTGTATGAGTCCCTTTGCTTGCTTAAAAAATTGCCTTCATCATTTATCCCTTTTAGAATGTCCCATAACTTACTAATAATATAAGAGATGATTTAAATTAGGGTAAGGGGTTTTATACATGATATAACATGCATTATTTTCATCCCTAATCATTAATATTCTTCTATAGATGTGTTATAACTGTCTACAGTCCAAATAACTCCTCTTTTGTTTACCCCTCATACTTGGCCTCATAGTTGGTTTAATTTTTACATGAAAATAAATATATAATATTTAATTATACATTTAAATACCTCCCATATCTTTGGATTCATTAGGTAGATCTAATAATGTCTCCCACTTATAATTTTCACTCTCCCACTAGCTTGTTCACTATGGCAGTTTTGACTAGCTAAAGTGGGAGTAAATTCATAAGAAATTAGGAGAATTTTTGCTAAAATAAATGGAAATTAGGCATTATAAAAAGGAATAATACTTATCCCAAAGTTTATTTCATCTCTTGAAACCTTTTCATAGCTTAAAATCACCAAAAATAATCAAAGAAAGCCAATTTTACCCCTATCTATATAGGTAGGCTACAACTCAATAGGATGAGGAGGATATCTTTAGGGTATTATACAACATAAAACCAATTTATAAGCCATTATATTCCATTTGGATATCTCTCTTTCTTCATTTTATCCATTGGGTTATGAGTCAGGGTTTTGGAGGGTTTTAGGCTCCTTTCACCCTTAACCTTTGTTCATAGAGTTGTGAAGTTGAAAATATGAACCACTTTCAAAAAATAATTTATCATAACCCTATTCAACTTTTCCAAATTCTTTGAGTTCTCATGCAAAGTATTCAAGAATATGTGAACATTTAAAATTGCCTACTCAAGCTTTTCTCTTCATTCCCTACAAACTTGATGAGGTTTGAGCCAAGAAATACATTTATTTTTATATCCTTTGCATATAAATAGCTCAAAAACATCTTAAAATCTTCTATAAACATGTATAAAAGTTTTATATTTCTAACCTAAGGCTAGAAGTATTAGTGACCCCCCATTTGGGCTTTAGGCCTAATAGGCCTATCTGTATCCTTAAAGATCTAGACCATTATGGCACATTTTAGTCACCTGTGAATAGTTTCTCATGTTTGTATAGATGTAATTAAACTTTCCACACCTTCTTGTTATGTTCAAACAACCCGTACATCACCCCCTTATCTCCATTCTCCAAAATCTATATGTTTGCATGTTAGGGGAGTACCCTCTATCTGACAGAAAATAGAGCATACTTCCCCTAATACCTCATAAAAATTATATGCACAAGGATTTAGATAAAATTGGTATAAATGATCTTTATAAATTTTCAGCCATTGATCATATCTATATCACCCTTGAATGCATCAAAACCTAGATTAAACTCATGGGAAAGTTCACTATTTGCAAGGTCTTGAAAGTGTACTATAGGTTGCATTGTGGAAAATCTCCATGCCCTATTTTCATGTTATGGGGGTTTACTAATATTATGAAAATAAATATAAAGGTGTTCCCAAATGTTTTACTTCTTTAACCTTTCCAAACACTTCTCATTACATACCTCTCCACTTGACTAGTCTAGATTGCAGACTATGTTCCTTGCTTGAGTGAAGTACCTAAAGGTGTATTTTCATGATTGATCCTTGTAAAAAATGACTAAAAACTTATTTGAGACCCCCAAGTTCATTTATTACCCATTTATATTTATCTACATTATGTTTATGTAATACCAACACTCATAACACCACACAGTTACTCATTGTCTACTGCAATCAACTATAATTGAATATGCATGGGTCTTGCAGGTGAGAATATTAATTAGAAACTATGTAATATATCCTTGTGATCAATTAAGTTATTATGAAGTATTGGTGAAATTATAAGTGTCTATATGTTTTTAGGTTTCCATGCTTAAGCTCATATTATGGACTTTTAGGATTCCATAGTCAAATGTAGGTTCACTATCTCAGGCCAAAAACACTAGTAGGTATTAATAGGGTCCAAAGCACATTTATTCATAATTTTTAATGCATATTTGAGGCACAAATGTCCTAATAAACTCAAAAATGTCTCCCACCATGTAAACATATTTCAATTTTACAACTTTGGATGTAAAGGACATTTGAAGTTCCAAGCCTATAAAGAGCACTACCAAACTTCAATGAGCAAACTCATTATTCATTTGTTACCAAATACTATCTTACACTATTTATACATGACCCTCATTTTGTAAGGTTTTGATATTTTTTGTATTTTTTTCAATTATGTCTCCAAGGTGACCAAGGATGATGATGAGGTGTCATGTGTGCTCTAATGACAATGACAAAGTATGCTTCAATGTGCTTTAATATTCCTGCATGATCCTTCAATGTTTGACTTGGATAGGTAATTTATTAATTATATTTCTGGTATGGATGTTGAAGATACCCTATGATATGTTATTAATTCTTAAAATGTTTATGAAAGTGAAAGGAATTAATAAAAATAGTCATTTGATGTCCTATATTGTCATCAAAGTCAAAGAGATCATGAGGTACTAGTACATGATTGATAAAGAAGTTGTGTTTGATAGTTTGGAAAGTATATGACACATATGCAATTCTATAAGGACAAATCATAAGTTTGAGGCACTCATATATGTATTTATTAAGTTATGGTGTGTTAATTAACCATTTGGAATGAGAAAAAAACATCTTCTAGCTTAAGAGAAGCTAGACTATCATTGCATGTCATTTAGCTTTGACTGAACCAAAAAGTTTATGCATTTATTTTTGGTACTCAAAAAGTCATCTAAGGTTAAAGGATTTCATGTAGTTGTTTTATTTAGTGCCATATAGGTCCCCTTAAAATTTTTACTCTTGAAGTGTTTTCTAGATATAACTATAAAGATTCAAAGTTGCTCTTATAGACTGTGATGGGCTAGAGATTGTCAAGTTTAACTACATTAAAGTCTGAGGTCATTTTGTATATATAGATCCAATGGTAAGAGTTAATCATATTAATATCTAATGGTGAGGATTTCATTTGACTAGATAATGATCCAACACTACACATGATCTTATCTAAAGTGATCCAATAGTGTTTATTTAGTCAATAATTAAAAGTTGATCAGAAGATGTCTGAGGATACCAAGTGGTGTAAGCTTATTGGAGTCAGCAATTCAATGTGTATAGAAGGCATGTGGGGCTTCCAAGTGACATAATCATGGAAGAGAATATCTTAGATCATCAATTAGAATTATAAGATAAATATAGAGCTAATCCATAGAGATCAATAGAGTGTGTTTGATCAAAGTTTCTAAGGTGCACGAGATGAGGTCAACATGATTAATGTTTAACATATGCTCAATGACCATTGGAATTTGTATTTTTAAATTTATGAGGGAGAACTAGTGCTTAGTTTTTGAGCTATAAATTTTTAACTAGATTGAATTTATTGATTTATTTAAAATCAAAGTTGTAAAAGACTTCAAGGTTCATCTATTGAATCTATTTATAAGGTCTGAATGATTATAAAGACAAAGTTATGGATTTCTAAAGTTGAATGTGTTTGACTATGTTCTATAAGTAACCTGAGAAGGATATTTGAGTTATTATTGATAGTTTATTGATGTTTCAAGATGAACCAACTATTGTAGAGTAGTATAGACTCCATGAAGACTATTTGTGTGGGTGGTAGTAGTTTGACCAATCCATTTTTAGTGTGAATAATTTCTTTAAAGTCATCTATTTGTTCATTCATGGTGTTCTTATGTACAACATAATGTTTGATCATATTGTGTTTTAGCATAAGGGTGTTTTGATAGAAAATTTCAAATGAAGATGTCTTAGAGATTATATGGAGAGGACCCACATATTTTAAATTGATCATATGTTCTTAATTTTCTCTATAGAGTGCTAAAGGGGTGAATAGGTCTCCATGAGACCTATAAAGACTTTTAAGGCCTAATTAAAAAGTGTAGGTTCTTAAGTGTGACCCATAGATGCTATGTCTGACCTGTAGTAATGTATTTGAGCTATTTTTAGCATGTTTAATTTCCTATTGGTTAAGTCAAGTCTTATGGCTGACTAATAAGCTAATATTCATGAAGACTTTAAAAATAGTGGAGACCAAGGCAATGGTTTTAAGACATGAGAGTTAAGAGAAGATAAAAAGAGAAGGCATAGGTTAGTGAGGAATATTAGAGAGTAAAGAGGATCAATGATGTTTATATGATCAAGTTTATGAATGTGAACGTATAGGTCATTGGTCCTAATAAGCCTAGAATAGGAAGATTGAGTGAGTAAGCCCTAGAGGATGATTGAGTGAGTGTGCATAGTGGATGGATTGAAGATTTGAGTAGGTTGAGGAGTGTGTGCATGACATAAAGGTCATGTTTTTATTATTATGATAATGTTGTTTCATGTTTTATAATTGTATATGTCCTTAAAAGTGAAGAGTGATTTAAAAGGGTATTTTGAATGCACTGCTTATGTGTGTAAGTTAGTGAGAGTGTAAAAGGGAAAGAGTGAAAATAAGATAATTACATAATCAAGTATAGAAGACATTAGATCAAAGGTGGAGATTAGATCAAGGTAGATGAGCGGGTGTTTAATTTCCTAGGGTTGGTTCCTCCTTGTGGTATGGGTGTCTCACTAAACTAAAGGATGGATGTTCCTTGATCAGTGAGTGCTAGTCCAAATGTTGGATCTTATTTTATAGGACTATAGTCCATCTTATAGGGTTTAGTGGGTTTTATACCTCAAAATGGTTTCCCACATATATGATGCGTTCATGTGTTGAATGTACTTATGTATGATTTAGATGTATGTGATTTCATGTTTTTATTTCTTGATCAAGTTGATGTTTGATGAATGTTAAGACTTAGGAATTGAATTAGATTACCTTACATCATTTATTGATAACCCCTCTTAATGATTATACCTCTAACAATTGGTATCAGAGTAGGACCTTGTATGCATCTTTAACCACTTGAAGGTGATCTAAGGTACAATATGGCTAGGCAAATGAGTAAAGAGAATAAAGAGTTGAAGGATCAAGTAGAGGTTACTTATGCATGTCTAAAATCAATTGAAAAGAATACAATAAGATCAATCCACTTATTGAGAATTATAGTGGTAAGATGAGAGAGTATGATCAAGAATAAGCTTAGAAACATATGATGGCCTCAAAATTTAAGGCTATTATAGATGAGTGCATCAATCTCAATAAGGAGATAGAATATTTGAAGAAAAAATAAAGATCAAAGGATGATAAAGAGAATATCAATATTCTTGAGGATCAAATAAGGGTTACAAACACAAATCTAAGTTCAAAAGAGGAAGTTTACAGACATCTTAAGACTAAGTTATAAGAGCCTAATGCCAAGTTAAGTTCAAAGCAAGGTGAGCATGATGAGTTGAAATATAATATTGATTATATAAAGATTATTAAAGAATAAGAATGTAGATTGAAGGATTACATGGCTAAAGAAGCTAATATGGATAAGGAGATAATCAAAGATCTTAAAATTTAGTTAAAGGCTACAATTTCAAGTATGAGAGATAAATAGGATAAGAAAATTCAATTAAAAACCAAACTAAATTCTTTGAAGGATGAGCATGAGCAATTTGTCATCTAGATAAATAAAACTAAAAAAGGGAAAGAGAGGTCAACTCAAGATAATAAGGATTTAAGCACCAAGATGAACAAGAAAATATCCATCAGGTAGCCAAGTGCCATGAGGTATGAAAGATATTTTAATGGTCATTGTTTTGCATGTCATAGGCTTGGTTATAAGACAAGAAATTTTATAAGGAAGAAAATTTGGTCAGATAGAGGTATGGATAAAGTAGTCTTCTATAACTCTCATGACATAGGAAATATTTCTAGATTCTACCCTAGAATTCAAGAGAAAATACTAACCCAAGTATGGAGACCTAATAAAGTCAACCTTAAGCAAAATAAACCTAAAACATAGGATGGTATGTTTGATGTGATTCATAATATTCATCAAGTAGAAGGTATAAATAATGTTATTTGTTTTATTTGTTATCAAGTTGGTCCTATTGCAAGATATTGTACAATCAATATCTCTTAAGTAATAAGGAATATAGACATTCTATTGTGATCAAGAAAGGTCAATCCTTAGTATGGAATCCTAAGGAAGTGAAGACCAAGATAACTAATTTAGTTGAGTTGAAAGATCAAAGTAGATGACCTACTAAAGTAAAAGATGAATTATATTTAAGGAAGGTTCAAGAATGCCGAGAGAATGTATCATTTATTGAGATAGAAAAGGAGAATCAGAAGTCAGTTCAAGTCAATCTCAAAGAAAAGATCAACATGCTAATTGATTCTAGTTCAAAGGCTTGTATGGATCCAAGAGAACATCCTTATATTGTTGAGCAAGTTTCTTGCAAAGAACATCAATTGTCAATACCTAGTGATGAGGTTATTTCTTCAGATGAAAAGGTATGTCATAAATATTTGTTATCTCCATATGTTGTCAATCCAACATTAGAATAAAATGATAATATTTTAATGGATGAGCATGTTGTTTCTCTTAAGACTAATAAAAATAAGAACCATCAATATGAGATGACCAAGGAGGAGAAAGAATATGAGGAGTTATGGGTAACTCTTGGTTCCACATTATTCTAGGATATTGTGGGTTAGGGTGTCTATATAGAGGATTCAAGGAGACACTTAACAAGAAATAGGAACCATGGTGGATACCGGTTGAGATTTGGTTGATGTTCTAGAATAATAATATCATTTGAAGATGTGTTTAGCTAAGAAGGAGCTAACTCAGTTAGCTTGAGTGACTTAAAGAGCTATGCATAATGTGAGGGAGAGCATATATGATATGTTATAGTCATGGTTGAGATATGAATAATTTAAATGATATGAAGGTGATTAATTTCTACTTTTTTCATTTCAAGATGTAGACTGCAAGTATTTATACTCAAGGTATGTTCAGGGATTCCATTCCTAAAGGTTTGTAGGTAGAGTATTGAGGTTTCTAAGTGTCAAAATAAGAAACATGAGTTATCAAGATAATTTTATTACATATAAAGATTTTTTTACTCAATTTAGGTGTGATATCATTGATTTTATGCTTTGAATATAGTTTGTGTGCAAATGGAAGATTTTTGAATGCTCTAGAGTTTTCCCAATTTTGGCTTAAGGATAAGTAGGTCAAAACCCAACTAAAGGGTCTATTGGTTATCCAAGGTGTGTGACCTCAAAAATTGGTACAAAAGTGTGTTTTATTAACATATAGGTGTGAGATAAGTTACAAGTGTTTTTTTTTACCAAAAGGTGGGATGAGGATTTGTGCAAATGAAAGGATAATTAGATAGTAGGTTTGTGAAGCAGAGTTGAAAGATGTTTTTCGGCATGATAAAGGAGGCACATGAGTGTACTTCAAATATGCAATTTCAATTCTTGAAGGTGCATACAAAAGAAATATATGGGTGTTTAAAGGTTTAAGTATGGCTACTAGGCATCTATGAAAGGCTAGTAAAGATAATTGTGGTCTTTGGTCATTTTCTCCAAAAGACAAAGGTATGGTTATTCCTAAATGATTTTGTTAGTGTTTTTTTTTAAATCTTTCATATTTGAAGATTAACTTGTTCATCTATCGATAATCATGGAGGTAACCTGAAGTGAGAAAGTATGAATGTAAGTGTGATTGTTTCATCATGGTTGGATATGGTTTAAAGGTGCTCAAAGGATGCCTAATATTAGAAGATATGTATGTTTAAATAAGAGTGTATTCATGGACCATGTTTGAGAAGCTTAAATTAATAAGAGGTATGCATAGTTTTAGGGGAAGTTTGTATCATCTCTCAGAGGGGGTCCTTTCCTATTTTTGGTTTTTGAAGTCTTTTAAGGTATTTAGGATTAGAAGATGAGCCCAATTTGTCATTGTGTTAAAGGGGGAGAAAGTACTTGAAAAAAGAGACAGAGTCTAATCATAAGCTTTGTATTAGTGTTTGACATCAATTATAAATGGGAAAATTATTTGAGATTTGTCAATGATGTATCTAAGGTGACCAAGGATGATGATGAGGTGTCATTTTTGATATAATGACAATGATAAAGTATGCTTCAATGTGCTTCAATGTTCCTTCATTGTCCTTTAGTGTTTGACTTGGATAGGCAATTGATGAATGATATTGATGGTATAGACATGTTATAGAGACCCTATGGGTTATTATGAGAGCTTATAATGCTTATGGAAGAGAAATTAATTCATTATATAAATCATTTGATATCTTAGGTTGTCATTGAAGTAAAAGAGAGCATGAGGTACTAGTACATGATTGATAATTAATTTGTGTTTGATTGATTGGAAAGTATATCGAACATATACAAATATGTAAGAATAAAGAAGTTATGAGGAATTCATATATGTCTTGGTGAAGTTATAGTGTGTTCATTATTCATTTATAATGAGAAACAATCATATTATAGCTTAAAATAAGATAGAACATCATTGTACATCATGCATATATGATTTAACCAACAAGTTTGTGCATTTATTTCTAGTATTTAGAAAGTAAATTAAGGTTAAAGGATTTCATGAAGTTGTTTTCTTTAGTACCAAGGTCCCATAAAAATTTGGACCCTTGAAGTGGTTTCTATCTCAATTTATAAATATTCAAAGTTGCTCTTTAATATTGTGATGGGATAGAGATCATGAAGTTTAACTTCATCAAACTTTGAGGTCATTTTATCTAGATAGATCCAATGATGAGTGTTAATCAGATCAAGATATAAAAAAGAGAATTTCAATAGACTAGATAATGATCTAAAGGTGCACATGATATTTTTATAAGTGATCCAAAAATGTGTATTTAGTTAATATGTCAAAGTTAAGAAGAAGACATGTAATGATACCAAGTGGTGTAAGCTCATTCAAATCAACAGGTCAATGTGTGTAGAATGAACATGGGGCTACCAAGTGGCACAATTAAGGAAGAGAGGATCATAGATTAATGGTGAGCATTGTAATATAAAGACTGATCTAATCCATAGATATCAATAGAGTGTGTTTGTGAAAAGTTGACATGGTGCATGAGATGAGGTTAACATGCTCAATGTGTAACATATGCTAAGTGACCATTGGAATTTGAATTTTCAAATTTATGAGGGAGAACTAGTGCTTAGTTTTTGAGCTATAAATTTTAATCCAAGATGAATTTATTGATGTATTAAAAATAAAATTTGTAGAGGAATTCAAGGTACATCTATTGAATCTAGTTAGAATGTGTAAATGTTTATATAGACTATGTTATGGATCTCCAAAGTTGACTATGTATTTGACTATGTTATATAAGTGACATGAGAAGGATATTTGAGTTGCTCTTGATAGTGTCTTGATTTTTAACAATGAACCAAATATTGGATATGGTGTAGACTCCATGAAGACTATTTGTGTGGGTTTTGGAGGTTTGACCAATCCATTTTCAATGTGAATAATTGCTTCAAAGTTGTTTGTTTATTCGTTCATAGTGTTCCTGTGTATAGCATAATGTTTGAGCATATTGTGATTTAGAAAAAGGGTGTTTTGATGGGATATTTCACATGAATATGTCTTATATATTAAATGGAGTGGACTCATATAGTTGAAATTGATCATATGTTCTTAATTTGATCAACAAAGTGCTAAATGTGTGAACAGGTCTCCATGAGACCTATAAGGGATTTTAAGGCCTAATTGAAATGTCTAACTACTTAAGTGTTGCTCATATATGATATGGCTGACCTATGAAGATTTATTTTAGATATGGATTAGCATATTTGATGTCTTAATTGTTATGTCAATTATTATGGCTGACTAAGAAGTTAATTCTCATGAAGACTCTATAAATAGTAGAGACTAAGGTAATGGTTTTAAGAGTAGATAATGAAGAGAAGAGTAGATGTGACATTGAGCAAAGGAAACTTTGAAAGAGAAGATAAAAATCATTGATGACCATAAAATATAAAATAGGATCAGTCTTGTTTATCTGATCAAGTTGATGAATGTGAACATATAGGTCATTGGACCTAATATTCCTAGAAGAGACAAAGTGAGTGAGTAAGCCCTAGAGGATGATTAGGTAAGTGTGGTTAGTGGATGGATTTAAGGTCTAAGTAGGTTAAGTAGTATGTACATGACATATAGGTCATGATTTTATTGTTGTGATAGATTTATTATAGGTTTTTTTATTGTGTATGTGCTTATAAGTGAAGAGAGATCCAAAAGGGTATTTTAGATGCACTGCTTGTATGTGCAAATTTATGAGAGTGTAAATGGGAAAGAGTGAAAATAAGAGAAGTCTATCATTAGGTGGAGATCAAATCAAGGTAGCTAAGTGGGTTTTTGGTTTTTTAGAGGGTTGGGTCCTCCTTATGGGATATGTGCCTCACTAAACTAAGGGATGGTCATTCTTTGATCAATGGGTGATATTCTAAATGTTGGATCTTATTTTATAGGACTATAGTCCATCTTGCAGGGTTTAATGGGTTTTATCCACCAATAGGAGTTTCCCACATATATGATGTGTTCATGTGCTAAATTATCTTATGTATGATTTGGATGTATGTGATTTCATTTTTTTCTGCTTTATCAAGTTAATGTATGTTGAATGTTAAGAGTTGGGAATTTTCTTTGATTATCTTGCATCACTAATTCACCTCCCCTCTCAGTGATTGTACCTATAACAATCATATGATAGGTATTTAATATATAATCTGTTAGATAGATCAAAACCTTATATGACATAATCATTTGGCTTCAACAAAAGGGGTGAGTGCTTTATTTTGATGTTTTTTATGTATTTTGTCCCTAAATATAGTTATCAACTCTTGAAGTAACCTCTTAACTTTGCCTACTAGTATATAGGTTTGAACATGCTATCATGGAATTTATAACATCAAAAAACCTCAAATAGGTTCCCAAAACATGTCAATACTCTACTCCATGACCATGCTTAGGTCTCTATGTATGGTCACATATAGATGAGCATCTCAAGTATGCAAGTAGTGAGGTTGAAATAACCAATTTGCATGGTATATAGACTTACAACTACATCCACACTTTCACAAGGGTCCTATAATGGATAATATATTACTTGATAAAGTTAAAACTAATATCAAAACCTCTTATTTTAACATTTATAGTTCTCTATTAGTACCACCTATAGGTGAACATTCCAATGTCTAGGTAGTGAATGAAAATATAAAAAATATACATGGATATGACCTTATAACCATATATATACTTCTTAAAATGGACTATTTTAAACATTTATAGCTTCATTTAGCTCCAAATTTCTCATTTAATATGATTAACATTCATGATGGTACTTGTAGGCATGCTTCAAGCTGTAGACTAGGTAGTGAGTATAAGATTTGATCAATGTACACATGATATTACCTCATAACCAATTTTATTCTCCCTCAAAGTGTTAAAATGAAATATTATAACATTTTATAGTTTTATATAAGATTCCATATCCCTCTTCAACATGACATTCTCTTGAGAACACCTATATATGTAAATCTATGGTTGACTATGTGTATATGTGAAATTGATTATCACCATAGTCGTTGTGATATTTGAAAGGGATTATTTGATTGATCATGTAAAAATAATATTTCCAACCTATTTAAAAACCTTATTTATTCTCCATTAACATGATCAAATCTCAAGACACCATGACTATAGTTGGGAATAAGAAATAAGTTTACTGTGAGCTTGTTATGACTATGTGTTTGATCAATACATGAGGTTATGAGACAAAAAATGGAATGAAGGTGATTTTTATGGCATGAAAACATGGATAATTTCATATCTCATCCACATTAAAACATTTTAGAGAACCAAACCTTTTACAAGTAGTGGAACTTGACTAAGACCTCCATAGTGACACCTTCCTACAACTTGAGTTATTTAATCCATGAAATAATTTATAAACATGAAAATAAGCATAGGAATAATGAGAGGAGAGATTAAAAATTCTATGTAAGTACATTCAATAGTTGATTTGTATAGACCAGATCAAATAAGAGTAAAAGCTATAATGTGTGGGAAATAATAGGCACAAAAACATAGTCAACTTGTTAAAGATTGTTCATAAAGTATAAGCCACCACTCCAAAAAATACAAACATGAAAATAAATCTCATTGAGTGTAATATCATTAACCAAAGGCATTTGACTTGGAAGTTCTTCTAATTTTTGTACCAACCAAAAACATGTTGATCAATTTCATGTGCATAGTAGAGTGATAGAGAGATAAAATGGTTTTAGCTAAAATTTTTTAATTATAAAGCATTCCAAGCATGGAAATGAATTTTTTAAAGCTGAATAGATATCCCACAACCTTTTCCCACATGACATTCTCTCTCATAGGACAACAACCTTTGAAACTCCCCTTTTTACACTTGTTTTCTTGATTTTCAGTTATCATCTACAAGTTTTCAATTAAAAATTGACATGTCTGATAGGGAATAAAATATATAATTTTAATAATTAGTTTAAGACACTTGTCTTTCTTGGAAAAATTTTCCACTTACATTTTATGCTCTAAAATGACCCCTAGATGACATCAAATGACACAAAGACTAATTGGACCATGACCAAGGCTAAAATGACATTAAATGACATATAATTAAATATTAAAAACCATATGACACTATATTATACCCCTATATAATTTTTTGACTAGAGGGAGTTGACACATTTTGACTTGTGGTCAAAAATGGCCAATAATACCTTCATATTATCTTATTACATTTCTCAATATTCTTAATATGGTCAGTCTATGGAATAACCATGTCTAAGTATATTATATATATGAGGTTTTGGTTATTATTATATCATTATATTATGAATTCTATTCTTATCACACTGGTGTGGAGGTTACCCCCTCAAAGTGGCCCAGTCATAATATTCAAATATTCTACTATTTTACTAAGTATTATTGTGTATATACTTATCCTAATCTTAATTATGTGATATATAATTATATTTTTGTGAATATTTTAAATATACTAATGAGCCATATATTTATAATAATCACATGGTTCCCCATTACATAGATACAAGTTGTAGTTCATATCATAATTTAGACATTTGATTTGATAAGAAAAACATTTATCCTTCCCTGGCCATACTAACACTTGAGGGATTTTTTACCATATGCATTTTAGAAATTAATATCGGTTCTAAAAACTACATAAAAATTTACAATGTTAAATATTATCTCCCTTCTACAAAGGGAGAAGACCATAGGTAACTACTCAATGAGTTGTTAAAAATTTCTCCAAGTAAGACAATGAGAAAAATAGAGTTAATGATGTCTCATCATAAATATTTTAAGCTACAAAAATATGTCCATAAACCTATTATACAAGAATAATACCATAAAAAATAGTGCATTGAGTGCTCACAAAATTTACCTCCACTTATTCAAACATTGTGATGGTAAAACTAGAATTAATCATGCCTTATAACCAATATTGTAAGCTCCACAAGTATTTTCAAAAAATTCATATACATGTACGAGACCTTGTCTTAAGGATTGACAATTAGATCAATAAAAATAAAGGATAATGTCAAAATTTTAGATCCAACTAGTTAGGTCATTATCTAGTAACTAAATATTATTAAAATAGAGCCTATCAATTACACACTTTAGAGAGAAAGGAGTTCGATAAATTTGTGAACTCTTAAACCTTAAATACTTTTATATTTAGTCGTATGTATTTCACATTTGCCTCATCACATTGAATTTTCCATTTTTTTCATTTTGTGTTTTCATATCAAATCTTGTGTTTGGTGATTATTTAATTGTTAGTCTACATAACACAAAATTTAAAAATGTAGCTTATCATTTCATCACATTATTTCATATTACCTATTCTCCCATGGTAAATTATTCTCAAAATCATCATTACAATGGCTCTTATCTTAGTTATTACAAGCAAATTATACTTATCTTTCCCTACATCTTCTTGTAAAACTTAGGAAATGCTAGCCTGTATCCTAATTTAGAAACTTCTTCATATCAAAACCTCCTCTTGTAATGCTCTCTAAGTAGAAAACATTAAGATGCTAAAAAATAGGTAATCTTGGTCACCTATCTTGGTCTTCAGTGATGATTCCTTGCATCTTACTATTTCAATGGGGTAAATATTTAGGGGTAAGGTTCTTATAAAAATAGAATGTGTGATAAAAATAAATAAGGACACTCATCTAATAAAATCAAAATATTGTGAAAATAAAAGTTAAATCTCACATATTTTGTCCATTGATAATATTTGGTGTTGAGAACTTGCATCTTAATATTTGCATTGTGTTATCATTAGCGGGAGATGCCCTTACTTGCCTATATCTAGCCTTTGGTGATGACCCATGTATCTTCCTAGTCACATGAGTCTACATTTAGGGGATCACAAATGAAGCTAAAGATTAAATACATAATCAATACTAAGAATATTGAGAAATGTAATAAGATAATATGATGAAATGTAATTAGATAACTTATTACATACTAAGTATATTGATAAAGGTTATTCAAGAGGCTTGTTTACATCTATATGATGAAAAGGATAACTTTATCCCATTTAATAGTTTTATCAAGGCTAGTTCCCTCTAGGTGAAGTAAATGAAGTTAAGATTTTATGATTTTCTCAAAAATTATTTTTTCTCTCTTTGATCATAATGAGTAGGTCATATTCCTTTTCTTTTCAAAATTTGTGTGTAGGGTTTTCATTTTATCCATCTCATGCATATAAAGCTTCCCATTTCATCCCTTTTCTACAAGTTGAAAGTCATATGTTGTGTGAAATAAATAACTTGGTTATCATCTGGAAAATAGATATTAGCCTAGGATCCATATTACACGATGTCATTTTCATACTTTCTATTTTAAAATTTTACATATATAATCATCTCCATAGCATTGTAAAAATAGAAAGAGATACATGGTATACATCACGTCCCTATTCATCTAAAGAGAGTAAAATGAAAGAACATATTTAAAAATTTAAGAAACATAATACTTTATGGAAAATCACTAAAATAAACCTACATATATATATATATATATATAAAGTTTGTATAATCAATGTCTCAAGTATAATCCACCTATATAGAGGGCCAATGTGTCTCAAAATCTCAAAAATATCAAAATACTACAATTTATGTGTGTGGATGTATAATAAAATATCTACAGGATCCTATCCTCCTCCCCTGTGAAGGTCATGACATAAAATAGTGTCACAAACTATGTCTCTTAAGCTGCCTCTTACTAGTCCCTCCCTACAAGTTTACATCTCCACTTTCCCATTAGCTCTAAGATTCTTGACTCCTTATCCTAAATAACACATCAACAATAACCTAAATTTGATCCTATGATAATGCATTTCTCACATTCAAACTAGTTTTCTCTACCCTTAGATTGGCTAGATTCATAGAAGCATGGTACATCAGGGAAACATATTTGTATACTTACTTATCCTAGTAAGTAATCTTAAATCTACTAGTAATTGGTCCATGGTCTAATCAATACCCATCTAAAAAAATATTGATTATGGTGTCCATGATCATGGATATCCAACCCATATATGAAATACAAACACAAACAAGTAGATAAAAAATAAAACCAATAATATGAACACAAAAATAGTAAAATAATCTAAGTAATCATGCTAAAATGAAATACATGAAGAATTTAAATAAAAAAATGAACTATTATACTTGGTTCCACCTCATGTTATTTAGGGTGTAAGTTATCCTCATACCCCACATTATTATTTTCACCTTACTCATCCAAATATATGACATTTATATCCTCTCCCCCACTTCCCATCATCATAACATGATATCATGTTGTGGTGGTGGTGGTCATTATAACACTTAATGTTAAAAGCCTACCATTGGTAGGACCACATGAATATCCATAAGTATATTACCCCATCCTTGAATCTAGAATTTCACCCTTCTTATCCTATTTTCACTCACTATGGGAACTTATTATAACATTAGGTGTTAGGTTAACCTCCTAAGTATCCCTCCTTTGGACTCCTTAATGCCTCCATGTGTAGACACTCAAAAATTGCACATGATAGTTTTATATGTCAAAATTCCTTAGACCCCTACCCGACACTTAAGCTAGTTGAACACCTAGTTAACTAATCTCAATTACTAACCTAGCCCTTTAACCCACCCAATTTTAACTTATCTTCACCCATTTTCTCCATAGTCACTTGACTATTGACGATCAGCCTAACCATCAACAATTAGCCTAACCATCAATAGTCAGGTCTTCAAATGGATTTAAAGAATTAAATATTGTGTAAGATATGATAAAATTCCTCCTAAATAGTAACCTATTTTAAAACCATTACAAATCATAATAAATAGCAACTTTATCCCCCTATCCAATCAGTAACTTCCTTCTACTCAATTAGCAATTTCATCCTATAAGAGGAGAGTAGGATGAGAATTGGATCCACATCCAAGTTATCAAATCTTCTTAAAAATAGGTATCCAACCTTCCTTTAGTGATTAAGTAATATGAATGGATATCCAAAACCTATCTAATTCTGTCTCATTTCCAAAGTACTATCACTCTAGCCAAATTACTCCAGACTTTCACCATTAGCAATCTAGCAAGTTATAGGTAAATTTGTACTTGTTTCTTTATTTTATTTCATTTATAACCCTCCTAACTTGATAAGACTTATCTCCTAGCTTCCCATCTCTAAAAATACCTATATTCAAATCCTTACCTAACCATTTAACCTACCTATAATATATTCATTTCCAAAAAGACATATGCAACTACTAATAGTTAGCCCAACTATTGATGGTCACCTCAAGCGTTAATGGTTACCAAACCACTAACAGTTATCCCAACCACTGATGATTCACCCAATCATCAATGTTCACTATGGTTTAAAATAATAGCAAGTTATATTTAAATCCTTAACCCCAATCAATCCCTATTTTCTATGTTCCTGCCTATTCATATAGCCTTCCCTGATTTTCTAAACCTGACCCCAACTATATTAGAATGAGTACTGACCCACTTTTTCTACATTTAGTCATTTTATTTAAAAGATAATTTTAATTTCATATTCTTGAATGCATTTAATTTCACATTATTAAATTCAAGTATTCTTTATTTTCATCTATATCAACTTAAGTGTTATCAACAATGGATTGACAAACTCCTAGTAAGCATATGCTTCTTAGATCTAGCTCACGTTAGGAAGTCCACTCAACTATCTTGCTAAAAACCCCTTTTATAGTTTATTTTTTATCTACAATTTATTCCTTCCAAGCCAAAGAGGAGTTCCCATCATCATCCAGATCATGTGCACACTTTTATTAGGTATTCCATTACACACCCCTTTTACTAGTTTCTTTTTTGCTTCCAAATTAAGAAATGAGTAGAAATTAAGAGAAACATTTTGGCACAGCCAATGGGACCTATCTTCCCTTTTTCTTCCTTTATTATATGCTCATCCAAAAAAATCTAAATTTATTTTGAGATTAAAATAAACCTTTTGCATACATTGATTTCTTTCTTATTTTAGTTCATCTAGTAACTTAAAAGTAAAGTAATTAATTGTAGTTTTCACTCTTGTTATCACACACTTTTTCCAAACCACATAAGAAATCAAAACATCAAAATAAAATTATGACAAGGCCTAACTAGGATTTCATCACCTAGTGGTAGACCCTACCATTTCTTATTAATCCTACTTGGAGGTCATTACCAAGGGAAGAACCAAATTAACTCTCTGGTTGAGTATAAACTCTAAAATTTAGTATATCTTGTCTAAGCACCCAATACCCTTATCATTTCAGTGTGTGAAGTGAGGGGGTAGGCTCCAATATCAAGCCACATACTAAAGATCAATATAGATATCTCTCTTCAGCACCTAAACACAACCTAAAACCAACCTTAGATTTCCTCTTTACTACATGATCTACAAACAAAATTTATTATTCACACTTTTTAAGGCATAAGCCAAAAGCAATTTAAAAATAATCCTAAGTTGTTAAATGCACTTTATTGTATGTTTGATTTCCTTTGGCTTACTTTGTCTTTGAGTTGTGAGTTTCAATATTTCTTTTAGATTCCTCTCATGGTCTTTACTAGACAACAACTAAAGAATCAAACAAACTAACAACCACCTTCTTCTTCTTCCTCCATGGAGTATACTTTTGATGTTGAGGGTTCCCCTCATTTTTCTCCCCCTCCTACCAACCCTCCAATTGTTGTTGAGGGTGATCTATATATTTTTAGCTTCCTTGATAACAACCCCATGGCTCTTCAACATTACCTTAACACCTTATCTAACTATACCTCTTTTACTTTAGTTACTTATATTAATCCACATTATGGTATGCCTCCCCATCTTCTAATGAGTGCCATCTCAACCCAACCCATGCTCACCCAAGCCTCTTCTTATTCCAATATTCCACCTACTACCACTCCCTAAACTCTATCTAACATCCCAACCAATAACCAAACACCTACTACACCAACTAATACCTCCAACATTGGATCAACTTTACCTCTTATTACCTATACTCCTTCAAATTTGGGGGTATCTTATACCTCTATTTCTACCATTCCTCTTAGTTTAACCAACCCACTAATTTCTACCCCACTTTAGAGTTTGGTTATTTCTATACCCCAAACATTTCCACCTATTAGCAATGAGTTACCACCGACCAACAACCAACTAGCACTTTAATACCTCAAACCCAATCTAAATCTATACCACCATTCACCAACCCAAGCATACATCTAAATCAACCCATATATACACCCTATCAAGTACCCATGACTTCTTACCCATATGTTTCTAACCCAAAAGGATACATAGCACCCTCAACCCAACTATTTATTCCAATCAACCCTTATGTGGCACCATCCCAACCTCTTATGACCACTTACCAATATATGGCTTCTTGAATTCCCTCTATCACTTATCCATACATTGATGCCACCTAACATCAACACAATTTACCACCTAATTATACAACTTCTTAACCTCAAATAGATTTGGTCAAGATGTTAATGGATAAGATGACCAACCTTGAATCATCTATCTCTGAATCTCATAACCTTTTAACCTATGATAAAATATGTAATGAACCCATCCATCCATCCATTCCTATCCATTCTTATCCTACTCAATGGTAATTACCCAAGTTTTCTAAATTTCAAGGCAAAGAAGACCCCCAACAAAATTTAAGAGCATTTGTTCACTCTTCTTATTTGATTTCATATGATGTTTCTCTCCTCCTTCGTACTTTCCCCATGTCTTTATTAGGACCAAGTCTTTATTAGGATAGTACTCTCATAAAGCACTCCATATTTTCCTTCTCCCAATTGGCCCAAATCCTTTTAGAGAATTTCTCAATAAATATATCTAAAAAAGGTTTCTATTACTGACATCTATTTTATTAGAAAATTTTATGATGAATCAATTATCTATTTCATAGCTAGATGGAGAGGTCTCATCAGCCAAATTTATTTATCCTTACCCCAACTATATTTTATTGAACTCTTCTCTTGGGGTTGTGCCAAACATATTTCCCCCACTATTCAAGCTCAAACTTTCAGAACTTTTGATGATGTATTCACCATGCCATGTAAAATTGAAAATTGAGACATTGACGAAGGGAAATTGAAACTGTAGAACAATAATTCTCATCTTTAAATCTAGTGACCCTCCCTCCACCAAAACTACTAACCAACCCAAAAATCCTAATACCAAAAAAAAGCATCGACAAACTCAATGGTCCTAAAAACTACCCCACCACCAACTCTCAACCAACCCCATCAAACCAATTCTTCCTACACTTCCTACCAACAAAACTAAAACCAAAATTGAGCTCTTCCAAAACTATACACTCCTATAGGAAAATCTTATACCTCAATTTTGCACAAATTACTCAAAGATAACATCATCCAACTTTCACCTATCAAACCACCCCAACAATATGATGCTTCTCACCTCATGCCTAGTTGGTACAACAAGAATGACCATTTTGCCTTTCACTGAGTTATAAGACTTGATGTTAGTAGGTGAAATACCTTTAAAAATCTTGTCCAAAGATTAATTAATGGTGAACTTGCATTTGATAATCCAAATGCACCTTCTAATCAATCCCCTGACATCTTCCACAAACATTTTCCCAATAATGCCCCTTTTACCCATCACCATGACAATAAACTAGAAAAATCTAACTCTCATGAGGAACATACCATCAATGTTATTATTAATAAGCCCATTATTGAGGATACCACTACCACAACCAATTATTCCTCCATTTCACACATAAAAGTAGTGGACTCACCTTCTATTCCTTTGGATACCCAAAAGAAGGAATCAACCACCCCTCTCTTCACTTGATGAGACCTTAACTTTATCTACCTCTCCTTTGATGGAAATACCAAAGGAGAAAACGTTTGATTTAACCATTTCTTCTTCCTCCACTCCACCCATTTAAGTGGTAGATCTTCTCTCCATTTTTTTAGACACTCAAACAAAGGAAGAAACCATGTCTATTTCTTCACTTGATGACACCGCACCTACCTCTCCCATCATAGAACCATCCATTCTCTCTTTGGAAACCATCCCAAAAGATAAGGTTACCTCATGCACACAACCATTAGTTTTGGAACCTTCTATCAAAAATAAGGATGGAGAAACCATTCTCTCTTCTCCACCTAGGCGCTTAATCTTTGAAACCAATGACCACAGAACCAAACCCATATACAAGCCCTTTTCTAAACTATTCTAGAGTCTAGAGTTCACTTCTCCACCCATTTTTGATAGATCCACCTTTTAGCATCAACTTGGGATCACTTACCAAAATAAATATGAATCCTCAATATCACTTGCATCCACCCTTAAACCCATTTATTTAAAAACCTCTTCCTCCAAAACCATAATTGAACCATCCCAACCATCTACATTTAACAATACCAAATCACCTTATGCCTCTCTTACCAAACTGGTCAAGAATATATGAATTATTACCACACCTAGCCATACTCACCCCTCTTTGAAATTGGATTTAATACCATCTAGTCCACCAAAGAAACCCACAACCAGACCAATTAAGAAGGTAGAGTTACTAAAACCTTTACCTCAAACTAAAACCATACCATTTTCTTCCCACTTACCTTCTATCTTAAGACCCCATCCTTATACTATCCTCTACTAAACCATCCTCCTTTTCTCTACCTACACCTACACCCATCAAACCATCTAGTTCTCCATCATTCATAACTAAACTATCTACCTTCACTTTCCCACCTATATCCAAGCCCTAATCATCCAAATATTCCATTCTCAAATCATTTAGCTTGAAGCCAACCATAACTAATTATTCCCAAACACCAACTAAAACCATTCCACCACCTACAACTTCTAAGGTGAAAACTAATTCTAAGAAGGCTCCCATCCATAAAACTACAAACTCATCACCTGTAAAACCTTTGAAAGAGTCTTATTCAACCATCTTAAAAAGGTTTTTATAAAATTATTCCATTATCCTACCACCTATCAAACCATTCTATCCTTATAATACCAAACTCTCCTAGTTCAATGATAACTTGATCTATGCATACCATAGGGCATAAAACATGACACAAAGAACTAATAATTTCTCCAAGCACTTGGTTCATAGACTATATGATGAGGATGATATACTATTAGATGAACCTCTTTTACCTCCATTACTAACCCAACTTCCCAACTAACCATCTCCCCCACTCTCAGCCAAGTGTGAGGAGGAGGAACCTAAGGAACTATCCAACCCAGTAAATCTCCTCATCCATACTATTCATATGGTTACCCGATCTGAAGCCCAATAGAAGGATAAGGGAAAATCCAAAGTTTCCATTCCATGGACATACCCTTCAACCCCTTAACCCACCAATCAAACCCAAACATATTTACTCTCACCTTCACAACCACTAAAACCCAAGGTGTCTATTTTAGGAGCCTCTACTTCCAACCCTTCTAAATCTATCTAATAGATAATTTTGAAACAAATTTACTAGAAACTAGTGAAGATGAGACTTTTTAAACTAATCAACACCTCACCTCACCATCCTTACACATTGATAGAGGCTCTGTAATCTATAGAGGTTCAACCAAATGACCCTCAACCTCTTTCACCCTTTGTTATAGCCCTTCAAATTTCTACCTTCATCACATTTTAGGATTTTGAAATATCTCTTATTCATCTTAAGGATTATGATCCTCCCATTTTTATTACCATGTAAATAAATCAAACCCACATAAAAAGGGTAATGATTGATGGAGGAGATAACATCAAAAATAACCCTCCCATGCTTATGACCAACTTCAGCTACCTAAGAACATCATGTCAAAAAATACATTGGTCCTTCACTCTTTTAATGACACCTTGGCCACTACTTTGGGGATAGTTGTCCTCTATATCTTCTTAGGATCTTGTACCATTCTAAAAATATTTTATATTATAGAGGGTGATTTATAATACAATGTGTTATTTGGATGCCCTTAGATCTGTGCCATAAGTTGTGTCTCTTCTACCTTACATCGATGTGTCAAATTTGAGCATGAAGGTTAATTTGTTACCATAAAATCTAACCCTAGTCCCTTTGCCTCTTGAAATATTACATATCAGCCTAATTATTTTCTTATCCCTCCCTCATCCACCTCACCATCAACTACTAGCAACTCCACCTCACCACCAACCAAAGCACATAACACTACTACTCCAAACAATGATGAAGCTTCAACTAGATCCTCTATCCCTTCTTCCTAGATTTCCATTGAGGACCCCTTATAACCCATGTTCCAATGTCTCTCCCTTTGGGAATATCACTTTTTAGCCTTGGATGCTTTCCATACTCTACAAAACTATGAGAACCTCAAATATGACCCTTTCTATGATCCTAACATTGGAACCATCATCCCATTCAGCCTCCCCAACCATCAAATGAACTTTATTTATAGGGGAATTAATCAGCCACTTATTGATCCCACCAATACCTCATTCATCTAACCATTTACCTCCAGCTTCTCTTATCTCAACAAACTAGCCTTTGTTAAAGCCTACCTTTATACGTGTGTTTGGTAGGGGTTTGGCCTTGGCCTTTATGAATAGGGACCTCATGAGCTACCCATAATCAAAACTCAAAAACCTCATGAGTTATTTGTCCTTGGGTTCATACCACCAAAAGAACCCACCTCACCAAAACCCATCACCACCACTGATGAGAATGTTTCATCCTCACCAACCCCATCTCCCTCCAATTTTGAAGACTTTGATATCATCCCATCTCACTTTTTTTATAAATATCATTAGATTTTCCCCCTAACCTATCAAAAGGATATCTAAACTAAAACCCTTCCTCTCATCCATCCTAAAATGATAAGAGTGAGATTCACCTACCATCAACACCATCCAACATCAAGATGATGATTTCATTCTCACCTACTTCAATGTATAGGATTATTATATTCATAAATCCCTTCATATTGAGAACCAAACCATGCTAAATGAATCCACTATCAATGTCAACTTGGGTACTCAAGATAACCCTCGTATCATCAAAATTAGCTAATCCCTAAATTTCATGGAGAAATAAGATTACCCTTCTTTACTTCATGATCATAAAATATCATTTGTATGGTCCTATCAAGATATTCCTAGTATTGACCCTTTTATTGTCCTCCACAACATTGTCACCCATCTTGAGGTTAAGTCAGTTCAAAAAAAACTTTGTAGGATATACCCTCACATCACCCTTCTAGTTAAAGAAGTGATTTAATGTCTCTTATCTATAAACTTCATCCAACCCATTGACTATCCACAATGTGTTTATAAAATCATTCCTATCACCAAACATATAGGGGGACTTTACCTCTACATTGAATTTTGTGACCTCAACCTCACTTACCCAAAGGATGGTTTTCCTTTGCTGAACATTGACCAACTTGAAGAATCTTATAGTTGGAAATGAGATGTTATCTCTCATGAATGGTTTCTCGATATATAATCAGATCTTGATTTCCCCCAAATATCAACATAAAAATTATTTTATCACCCCATGGGGAACCTTCTACTACAGGGTCATGCCTTTTGGTCTAAATAATGTTGGAGCAACCTATTAGAATTTCATGACCTACATTTTTCATGACCTCATTAATAGAATTGTAGAGAACTATGTGGATGAGTTCCTTGGGAATTTCAAACACCATAAGGATAACCTAGTTATTCTCACAATAATATTCAACCAACTAATCCATTATCACATCAGGCTCAACCCCAAAAAATGTATCTCTAGGGTCTTATCAGGAAAGCTTCTTGGCTTTATCATTTCTCTTTGAAGAATTGAAATAAACCCCACCAAATTAAGAGAAATTTTTGAGATGTCTCCTCCTACTATTCTAAAGTAACTCCATAGCCTATAGGGGAAGCTCTAGTCCATTCATCACTTCATCTCCTAATTATCAGATAAATGTCAATCCTTTCACCATCTCCTCAAAAAAGATACCTATTTTAAGTGGACCAAGGACTATCAACAAGCCTTTGATTCAATCAAAGAGTACCTTCTTTCTCCACATGTTCTCATCCCTCCTAGATAATAAAAACCCTTATACCTTTATATATCTAGACCAATTCCTTAGGGGCCATGCTCACTCATCATGATGAATAGAATAAAGAGAAAGTTGTCTACTACATTAGCCACACACTTATAGAGTATGAGACTGAGTATACTCATCTTGAGAAACTTTTCCTCAATTTATTATTTATGGATTCCAAACTCCATCACTACCTCCTTAATCACAAAACCTATGTCATCACTAACACCAACCCACTTAAGTACATGTATTCTAAACCATACCAAAATTAGCATATGGTTAAGTGGCTCATATTCCTCAATGATTTTGATCTTGAGTTCCTTCAAAAAATTACATTAAATGGTAAGTCATTTTTGACTAATTATCTAAAATTCCTCTACTAAAAAATTAACTACTTCCTTTTTATTTTCTATATGAGTCCATCATAACTCTTTCCTAAGAGGAACCTACTTACTGAATGACCATGCTTTTTTATGGATCCAAATGACAACATGGTAATGGTGTTAGAGTTATTCTCATTCCCCTTAATGGTGAACCTCTTCCCCTTTCCTTTAAACATGACTTTAAGTGCACCAACAACATAGCTAAGTACAAATCCCTAGTCATAGGTCTCCAAACTACTCTAGCCTTGGGAGTTAAGATGATCAATATCTTTGTCAATTCATAACTTGTGATCAATAGGTCAATAGATATTATCAATGTAAAAAATATGTCTTACAAAAGTAAAAATAACTCATTGACATGCTCTTAGCATCATTCAAACATTACCTTATCCAATTAGTTTTTTGATCTACCAATAAGTTCATGAATACAATAACTTCCCTTGCTTCCTAAATTTCATCTCAACCTACTGAATCTAAACTATTTATCACCATCCATCACTTTATCACACCCTCATATATCAATTTTGACCTTCTTACCATTTTTAATGTGGAAGCATCTCATTCCAACATTTGGTATGCCCAAAATTTTAACTACCTTAACCTCAACATTGTTCCTCCGAACCTTTTGAGGAATGCTTGAAGAGCCTATGTTTAGAGTACCTCTCATTACACCATAATAGGGGTAATCCCTTATAAATGTGGCTTCAAAGGTCTTGTTCTCTATTATTTTCATAGTCATGAATCTTTCCATGATATGAAGGAAACACATGATGAAATATATAGGGGACACTTTAGTGGCCTAGCTATCGCTAAACATATCTTTCACATTAGCTACTATTTGCCCACCCTTAATTAGGAATATTTTGATTATTTAAAAAAGTGTGTCAAATGTTAAAAACATGCTAAATTACATCACACATTAGCCCATGGCCTTCGAGTATCCAAGGGTTATTGGCCCTTCTCACAATGGGGTCTCAACCTTATTGGGTAATTCAATCCTCATTCTTCATAGTGACACCAATCTATCATTACCACCACTAAATATTTCACCAAATGGGTGGAAGACATTCCTCTTATCTTGACTAAAGCCAAAAATATTATTGACTTCATCAATCTCCATATCATTTGTCACTTTGGTGTTCCCCATAAGATCATCACTAACAATGGTAAATCTTATAAAAACAATAAAGTCTAAGGTCTTTGCAATCCTTTTGGAATCAATTTAAGCTTTTCCTTGCCTTATCATCCACAAGAAAATGGATAGGAAATAACTTCTAAAAAAAACCTTAATAAAATGCTAACCAAGGTAATCAATGCTTCAAGTTAAGATTAGCACCTACACATCCTTTTTATTTTATGGGCCTATCATACTAGAATTTGAACCTCTATGGGTGCTACCCCTTTCTCTATCATACTTAGAGTATAGGATGTATTTCCTCTCAAATCCTAGATTCCCTCTCTTTAGATATATTTGCATGAAATCCTTTTTGAGAGAAATTATCATGAAGAACATCTCATATGGCTTGAACTCTTTAAAGAACATCACCTCGCTAAAATTAACCATCTTCATGTCTATCAATAACAAATAAAGTGTGCTTACAAAAAACACATGAAAGAGTGAGAATTCAATATTAAATACCTCGTCCTTAAGGAAAACCAACATGTAACTAATATGGAGAAAAATAAATGGGGTAAATTTAATTTCAATTCGCTTGGAACCTACATCATAACCCATAAGTATGGATTAGGAGCTTATCATTTGTCCTCTCTCAAAGGAAAACTAGAACTTTAACCTCTCAATGCTTCACATCTATGTCCTTTATTTTGTTAAAATAGGATCACATTCACCTTTTATGTCTAACTTAATCTCATCCCTTGGTTTACAATATTTTCACTTTCCTTACACATTCCTCCTATTCCTCTTAAGGACAATTGATTACAACATAAAACTATGTGATTTTTCATCATAGTTACATCCTAATCCTAAGCATGGATACCAAAAATCTACCCATGGCATGGTTTTCATAGATACTTTTCATCTCTAATTAGATGGAATCCCATGATCAATTATCTCTCAAACCACTTTTCCTCATCTATCATGAACTTGTTATGCTAAAAGTCTTGCCTCCATAAATATAGACCTCTAAACCTGGATAGACTTGTCCATGTCTAAACCTAGCATTCAAAATCAAATTGGGATACTAAAATATCACTTGGGTTCATATCTATAGCATTACATACTACTCCCTTGAAGGATAACTTCCCAATAACTAAATTTTTTAAAGGTAGGCTACTCCATTGAAGGATAGCTATAAAAATATAACTTTAGACCACTCCCTTGAAGGATGGCTAAGATAAGTTTGTCAAAATAATCATTTGAAACTCATTGCATCAATTAGCTTCACCAAACTATCAAAATAACAAAAGCACTAAACAACCCTATGCCAAAATCAAAGCAAGTAGGCTATAATTAGATTTTTTATATGGCATTTATAGACTTCCCACATCAATCAATCTACACATTACATTAAGGCATGGATATATCTAATATGGTTCTTTGGTAATCTATATAAGGGGAAAACTAACCCATGCTAGGTTACCATATCACCCATTTCCCATTCAACCATCAACGTATCACCTACTTTCCCTTCATACCTTCTCTAAAATCATGGGACTATGAGCTTACTTGACAAAAAGTGATAAAGATACATTTTTTTCAATCAAAGCATGCTCGTGCAAAGCATTCAAAGGTCTTATTTTCATTAATTCCATCCAAATTTAGTTTTTTCTAGGATCTTACCAGTCAACACATCATGCTTTTTTCTTACCCTTTATTCATTAGTTCATGTGGACACATTTCTCATGATTATTCTATCTTTTCCACATTTCATGTGTTATCTAAACCTACTTTATGTGATTTCATTATATCCCCATATCAAAACATTTAGAATATCATTCTCATCAATGCAATAATCCATATATATCATACCATCATGAACCATGTCCATACATCATATCATATCCATGAGTAAAACATCAAAACTCTAAAACATCATGAATCACATTGTCACATCATTATCATTAGAGAAATAATTATTTATCACAATATAAGGAACATAAACCAAATAATATCAATCAACATCATAGATCATGTCATATTTCTACTTCCCATAAACATAACAACAATTCAAAACATCAATACATCTCATCCTAAACAATCATGACTAAATCATCTATCACATATCCATACTCCTATCTATAAACCACATCATCATATAAACACACATCATTAAAAAAAACATAATCAAAACCATTGATCACATGTCCATGATCTTATTTATGAACAAACACATCATTCACCTATGACCATCAAATCTTGGGACCCATGAGCATCGATGATCAAGATCCCCAACCTCTTAAACTTTTTAACACTCCACCTAGGTGATAATTTTTGAAGAACCCACCTCACCTCACCAAAATAACCACTTTAACTCTCAATTATTACCCTTATTTGACCAACCATTTAACCATGATCACCTTGATGTTAGCCATTTTTGACCTAAACTATTTGCATGTTTTGTGAAAAATTTGCTTGGCCATTTTGACTGCACCAACCAACATTGCCATGTTAAAATTTTTCACTTTACACCACCTCATATAGGACCTAACAATTTTTTTTTTCAAGGGAACACTTCTTACCCTAAATACTTATTAAAAACACTAACCCTATCTAGATGACTTGATAAGAATGACCCAATCATTTATGCCCAATGCTATGGACTAGTTACCCCTATCATGCATCCCTCTAAAACCAACCTTATTTTTACAAACATTAGAAACTTTATTATTTAAATGATCTTAAATATCACACTTCATCATATTTTATGCATGTGTTTGCATTTTAAATTCCTAGCCCTTTTTTCACCCACCTTATGACTCACTATCTACCATTTATCAACCCCTGACATGATTTCATTTTCACCTCATCAACTCATACTTTGAGTGGGAACACCTCCTCCCATACTCAAAGAAATCATACCTTTACTATAAATCTATTTTTATTTTTTAACTTGTTAATTCAAAGCTACCTAACAAAAAGGGGGAAAATGTAGACACTTAAAAACTATACATGACAATTTTTTGTCAAAATGCCTTATATCCCTACCTGACCCTTAAGTTAGTTGACCACATAGTTAGCTAAGATCACTTACTAACCTAACCCTTTAACCCATCAATTTTTAAATTATATTCACCCATTATATCCCTAGTCACTCGACTATTGATAGTCAACCTAACTATCGATGGTTAGCCTGACTATCGATGGTTAGGTCTTCAACTTGCTTTAAAGCATTAACCACTAGGTATGAGATGATCAAATTCATCCTAAATATCAAATAAATTTAAAATAATTATAAAGTATTTTAAATATAAACTTTATCCCCCTATCCAATCAATAACCTCATCTTCCTTAATTAGTAACTTCATCTTATAAGAGTGTAGGAGGAGAATTGGATCCACATCCAAGCTATCAAATATTATTGCACATAAGTATCCAACCTTCTTTCAATGATAAAGTAATGAAAATAGAGATACAAACCTCTATCCAATTTTATTTAAAGGCCAAATTATTATCACTCTTGCAAAATTGTTCTAGACTTCCATCATTAGCAATCTAGTGAGTTTTAGGTAACTTTGTACTTGTTTTTCTTATTTTATTTCATTTATAACTCTCCTAACTTGATAAAAATTATCTCATATCTTCCCATCTATGACCAAACCTATATTCAAATCATTACCTAACAATTTAACCTACCTACAATATATTCATTTCTAAAAACACATAGGAAACTACTAATGGTTAGCCCAACCACAGACATTGACCTCAACTATCAATGGTTACACGACCATTGATAGTTAGCTCAACCATCAAGGTTCACCCAACCATCGATGGTCACTGTGGCATAAAATAAAAAAAATTATTTTCATCTCTTTAACCCTAATCAAGCCCTATTTTTTTGTGTTCTTGCTTATTCACATAGCCTTCACTAATTTTTTGAACTTGACCCCAACTATCTTAGCATGAGTATTGACCTGTTTTTTCTACATTTAGTCATTTTATTTAAATAATAATTTTAATTTTGTCTTCTTTAATGAATTTAATTTCACATTAGTCAATGCAATTATTATTTATTTTCATCTATCACAACTTAAGTGTTATCAAAAGTGGATTGATAGCCTCCTAGAAAGCATACACTTATTGGATCTAGCTCATGATAGGGAGCACACTCAACTATCTTGCTAACAACCCCTTTTATAGTGTCTTTTTTATCTATAGGTTATTCCTCTCAATCCAAAAAAGATTTTCCATCATCATCTAGACCAAGCATGGACTTTTATTAGGTTTTCCTTTACACACCCCTTTTACTAGTTTCTTACTTGCTTCCTAATTAAGAAATGAACAAAAACTAAGAGAAACACCATACACTACTAAAGGCATAGGGAGGTTAACTATGAAAGGTAACTCAAAATCATGTGGTACCCTATCAATAGTTTATACCTTAATTTTGAGTTGTTAGCTTATGGCCTATGTCACTCTTATAGTTATGACAAGGTATATTCCCTCATCTACCCATTGACTAATCATCCTTTGGTATGGAAAAAGCACTATGTCAGTTATTTTCAATGTCCTTACTACCTATTAAATGATATAAATGACACTAAGTTTATTTAATGTGAGGCTATAATATCCCTACCATCTCAAATATCAAATCCCCTCTTATAAGGAATCATCTTCTAATATACCCAGCTCATTATGAGTATGAGATGGATGATAGAGATGGATCCCAATTATGAAATATTATACAAATCCAAGTAAGTGCATGCAATTTCCTCATGTATCGATAAATAATGATATCCCCTCTCCTTTATCTAGTGCATGGCAGGTAATCGATTATACATAAACTTGTATGTGCCCTTGTCTCCCATTATTTGGGAGCTAAGGATCCCAATGATGGCCTTTTGTAGGTTCGGAATAGAAACTACCTCAACAAATAAAATCCTAACTTTATCCTTCACACACACATTGAGTACATTGGCATCTCTAAAGTGACATGTGTACCTAGTATCCTCTATCCTAATAGTGGTCTATCGTAGGGCCACCAACCACCCTATCATCTAAAAATCATGATCTTATATACATCCACAAGAGTGATGGTCCACCTTATAGTAGTTTTTGGAAGTGGTAACATGTTATAATCCACATCCCATTATATAAAGAGGTCATAAATTATCATACTTAATGGGATCATGATCCCCATCTAAGTAATCCATAATATCCCTAATCTATCTAGAATGGATACCTCATCTATAATCAATAACACCATATTCCTAGGGAAAAACACTTTTTTCCAAACCTAGATCTAGTGTGTGTAGCCTCCTTACTCATAAAACACCTTATATGAGATCCTACCCCTTTTAAAACTCCAAAAACTAACTAATAAATGATTATTTTCTAATTACAATGAAATTACTACTTTTAAAGGTGGTACTTAAGAAACTACCCCAATGTTTGAAGTGGTTTCATTTTCATTGTGTGATAGTTTCATGACCACCACATTTATGGTGGTTATGACATGTCCATTCCAATGGCTCACAAAATTCTTCTGATTTACATGATGAATACATAACTATCAGTCTGTGAAGATCAGTGGTTTCATCATGATGTGATAATTTTGATTAACAATCTTTCTTAACACCTAAACCCCCCAATGTGACCAAAAATAAGGTAAATTTACTAAATGTATAACAATTTACTATCCTAATATGTCCCCTAACACACACAAATAAAAAAATTCAAAACTCATTTTAATTTTAAGTGTTTTTTAATAAAAAAATTAAAATTGGGGTAAAAATAAAAAACTTTAAAAAACTCACCTATAGATGCCCTATTCTACCTACAACTAGTAGATTATCCATATATGTTCCATGATTTTCCTATAGACTACTTCTTGGATCAATTTTTATATCAAAAATTTAGAGCTCATAATTTTCAAATCTTATAAGTGTAATGATTTCTATTTTGGGTTAGCTTTTGAGTATATAGGACTTTTAACTAGTTATAATTTAAACACTTTGCATTTTTTATAATACTATTTGACAATTCATATTACATGACTCTAGATCATTTTTTTTTCTCAATTTACTTTATTCATGTTTTAAAATTAATGGTTTTAACATTTTCCTATCTCTTATAACATGTTTTTACATTTTTTAGGTACACAACACTTGGTGTCAAATTCAATCCCCTGCCAAGATGATTTAGGTAGAAAACACATCCCCACACACACATTAACTATTATCATTCATTTTTTAATTAGATATTATATTTTTTTCATCATACTTCATTTGATTCTCATATTTTCCTTGTAGGTTGCATGGAGTCTTGGATGACATAATTGTTCCATGTACATAAGTAAGGTAAGTATTTATAACCCTCTTTTCCATTTAACATGCCACTACTGAGGATCACATTCTTATAAATTCATGAAAAGGCATCATCTTAAGGGAGAAATATGTATGCACCCCAAAATCACATGGTGAAACATTTTGAATAAAATCCAATGATGATGCAATGATTCCCAAACATACACTTGGGATCAGTTATCTATAAAAATATCCCCTTTAATATCTCTCTGGCCCCTTTGAAATTTTTTAATTTCTTTGTTTGATTATTTTAGGCATTAATATTTTAACATGTTCACCCAATACCAAACTATTAGTCTTGGTGATGAAACTTCTTAATTAGAGGATAAAACTACTACATTTATGATTCTTTAGCCATAGCGGTTGTAAAAATCACCATGGTGAAAGTGTAATATACATCATGGTTTCATAATAATATTCAATTTTCTCATATTTATATGTGACAATTTCTTCATTTTTAATGGTGGTTTCATCTTCACCACTTGAAAACTATGATAATTTTGTCACATTTTATATGTCTTTATTTTTAGTATCTATAAATTGAGTTTCCATGAATTTTTCATGATTTATACAATTTCTTCCTTGATTTCATTTTTTTCACCCTCCTAGTAGCTCAAATCACTCCCACCCTTATTTTGATCACTCCCAATCCTTCGTATGTTCAACTTTCACTTAATCAATAGCTAAACTCACCCTTCTAATCTATATGATTCTCCTATAAGTATCTCCATTTTAGATGAATTTTGGATTCAAAATTTTCATTGGATATATATATATATATATAATATATATATACATAACATAATCCCACCTTATTAAAATATTTTAATAACTCTTGCTCCATCATTGATCATTTCAATGTTAAACTACACATTTTTAGAGAAGGAAATCTACTAAATCAATAACATGTTCCTTGCCAATAGTGAACTGACCTGTCACAATCAGATCCTTCCTTTATTGGGATTATGTTACACTCTATTATCATTTTATTTATTTTATTTTATGTGTGTACCCTATGTTAAAGAGTTAATATGGCTATGTTTAATGAAATAACCAACATATTGAGATAATCTACAATAATAATCTATTTTACTTCTATTTGGTCTCACCTTGATTGGTTTATGGGTTTGTAGTTTTTATTATTTTGTAATATTTTATAATAGTTTTGAATTTGTTTTATTATATTATATCAGCTTATTTTTTATAAAAACAAAAGGAAACTATATATATACATAACATAATCCCACCTTATTTAAAATTTTTAATAACTCTTGCTCCATCATTGATCATTTCAATGTTAGACTACACATTTTTAGAGAAGGAAATCTACTAAATCAATAAAATGTTCCTTGCCAATAGTGAACTGACCTATCACAATCATATCCTTCCTTTATTGGGATTATGTTACACTCTATTATCATTTTATTTACTTTATTTTACGTGTGTACCCTATGTTAAAGAGTTAATATGGCTATGTTTAATGAAATAACCAACATATTGAGATAATCTACAATAATAATCTATTTTAATTCTATTTGGTCTCACCTTGATTGGTTTATGGGTTTGTAGTTTTTATTATATTTTAAATTTTATAATAGTTGTGAATTTGTTTTATTATATTATATCAGCTTATTTTTTATAAAAACAAAAGGAAACTAAAAATAACTCTTTCTCCCTTGCACAAAAAGCATAATTTAGATATCTTCTTGGAAAATTTAATTTTAGTTATTTGTATTTTTATACATATTTTATGGAAAATAAATAAAATAAAACATTAGGTATTTAATTTTTACTTTATAAAACATTTTCATTCACAAACAACCTTCAACCTAGACAAACTTGATAAATTAGACAAAAGAATGTTTGCATCTAAGATATGATTTTATTCATTTTCACAAGGAAAAAAATATTATAATATTATGAAATCATAACTTCAAATTAATTTCATTCCATTTCAAATAATTTACTTTAACAAGTAATCATTTAGGACATCCAAAAACTAGATTCTAGCTTACATGCAGAAAATAATTTCTAGATACTTGGAAGTTAAACTCCATAGGATTTAGATATGATTTTTATTTTTTTTATATGTTATAAATTTATTAATTTCATAAAAAAATTATTAATTCATGATTTTAAAAATAAAAAAATAAATATTTTCATTTTTCTTACATATAGGCAAAAGTTTACATCTAGGAAAGGGTAGAAAATAACTGTTGCACTCCTAGTTTAGATTTTATTTTTAGTGTTGCATAAATTGAAATATAATTTAAAAGATAAAAAATAATATAATTTTATTTTATTTCTATTTCAATCATTGAAAATTTAATTTCATTTCAGAAATCATTTTAGTTACATTTATTTACAAAAAAACCTATTAAGACATGCACAAGTACTAAAACAATTTTGACACAAAGCCTTGTCAAGGTGAGCACAAGAAAAAAACATTACTCACATATTTATAAAAATAAATTAATATAATTACAACACATTAAAAATAATATACTATTATTACACATCAATTTACCTTGTTTCTTGGATGACACTCCTTAAGAGTCCACTTATTCCTAGAATAAGACTTTTTCATAGAGTTAGTTCCCCAATTCTTGGCATTAACATTCAATTTGATATCAAAAATAAGATAAATAATTTTTTTTACCACTCCAAGAATGTACCAAACATAATTTTAGACTCCCTAAATTCTCCAGTTGATTAAGATGATATTCTTGATCCCCCTGTTATCATATTACTCTAGAACACATGTTGTTAGTATAATGTGATACATGACTAGTCATCCGCTCACCACTTCCTCTTTTATCCATAGTACTAGCCTAGTAATATATCATTAAATTCATGTATTAAATTAATAATATATATCTAACCCAATAGAGTTAACCATATTCTGTGAGTTATCTAACCTTTCACACATTGTTCACAATTCCTAACATTGACTAAGAGATTCACCTCATCATTATCATAGAGACAAGGGGACCTTAGAGTTTCATATCTTCTCAATCTAAATCCTTCAAATATAATAAATAAATTTTAGAAATATTTTGGTTCTATCATGATGAACCTATACCACTTATCATCCAAAACCCCGTTCCTCAAAATAATCAACCCAATCTATAAATTTACCCATCATCTATCCATTGTGTCTATTGTCTTTACCAAACCTTAGGAAGTTGAGTACATAGGTTAATGTGTTTCTTTAAATGTGTCAATAAACTATTTCCATGTTTGGTAAATACTAGGTTTGGTTTAAAAATATTATTTATGGATTTAAATGATATTGTTGGCCATGAGGCCAAGAGGTGTGTTGCTTCCTTTGATACAAAAGCTTTTAGAATCATGATTGTTTTATTTTATCTCTTGTGAATAATTCAGAGATCCATGTTTTGGATATCATGTTGTTTCTCCTTCAACATTTAATATGTTTTATATTAATTAGTTGATTAATTTATATTTTATAATTTTGTTGTAGTAATTTCATAATGTTGGATGTGTTAGCCCTTGATGTGTAGTGATTCCCTATGATTGTTGTTTGTTTTTTTTGGATATTTTTATTATTAGTGGATCATATTAGTTTATATTTATAAGAATTATTTGATTTATATAGGTTTTTACTATGTTGAGCTTTTTTTAATATCTCTTTATATTTCTAGTTCATATCTCTTAGTTGTTAGTCTTGTTAATTTGGTTTTTGGCTCTCAGTCCATGGGGCTTGTTTTAAATTAATATACTTTGTTTATACTTTGGTTCTTTGTACCTATAAAACTATGCTTTTACCTAATTAAATAAAAAACATCTCTAATCAAAATATTTTTTTTTGTTCATTTCACTGACCAAAAGTGTTTTTTTGGTTCATAGCTCTGGTCAAAAGTGTTTATCTTTAAAAAAAATATAATTGCATCTTAGAATATAAAAAAGTGTATGCCTTTATACAAAATAACATCTCCACTTAATATTTATTATATAAAAAATATAATAAATTAAATTACTCTAGCTTAAGTAAGCTTAAAAATAAGAAAGGTATAGTGGCCACCAACACCCCCTTAAAATAAATTTAGAGAAAGTGTGAAATAACCTTATATATGGATACAAGTAACTAGGACATGTTATTTACCCATGCACATTAATGAAAATCATCATAGTTATATGAAATGGTGGCTAGTAACAAATCATAACTACATAATAAACACATCATAAATAAGGAATAAAATCACATATAGATCCATATATATCCCAAATAATACTAAATTAGGTGAGACATAATAACATGAAATTATCACTAAAACAATGACTATGAATAAAATGGTGAGGACACAAATAAGGTACATCATATGAAATATATATAAAAATATGAATGAAGACTAATGCGTAATACTACATGTGGTGATGGTACATTCATTGAAGTAGGTGACTGAACCATACTAGAAGTATGAAAGGTACTAAAATCATACCTTTTTATTGAAATATCCACAAAAGGACACATATTATAGTAAATTATTCCTAGTTGATCCAAACACCAATCATGACTGATAATAATTAAGGCTATCAAATAAAATGGGCATGATATTTTCTATAAGGGGGAACGGTACTCTTAATATAGGTAGTTGAATATGTTTCTAAATATTCCTTTTAGAATGAGAATTTATTTTATTTAAACTCTAATATAATGTATGAGTGTATCGTAATGAGTCATAACTCAATTATGATTGACTATATGTAATATAATACTAAATAGAACAAATGTCCTTATGGAATCCATTCCATATTTCCATAATATGTGGGTGTCAATCTATTATAATCACCATGTCAATAAGTAATTTGTGTTGAATAAAAGGACCTAAATGAAAATTTTCTCTATTCACTCAAAGTGTGATATGATTACTCTATGTTTGGTATGTTTATATATCCTAATTTATATATGGTGGATTAATATGATTTAAACCATGATGTATATCTTACATAATAACTCATTCTTATGTATATGTATATTTCCTATGTTACCATTGTTTATACCATGCATCTATTTAAAATAATATAGTTATGAATATTTTAGTATACAGTGCTTATATTCGCGCATGTTATTTATATATCCCATTTTATCCACATTGGGGCACATTATTTTAAGTTATATATCTTGTCAATATCATTTCAAGCATACTATTACATAAGATCATATTACTTACACCCATCTTACTTACATTTTGTTAATGTAGGTGAATCTTGTAGCTACATTTTCTTATATATAAATATATATATATATATATATATATATATATATATATATATATATATATATATATATATATATATATATATTACCACTAATGGTACTAATCACTTGATTTATATACATGTCTTAATGATGATATTTTATATGATTAAGTTTAAATCTGATAAATGTGATTTACATAATTACATAAACTTATATATATATATATATATATATATATATATATATATATATATATATTATATACACCTATATTTTTTAATTATTAATAGTTTATTTTATAAGACTCATTGGCACATATTTATCCATGAGTGCATGTCTAAGGAGTGCACAAATATTTTAGTTAGGTGGTACTCTTATATTTTATAATAATTTATTATCATATTATCACCTAATATACCTTTTTACACTCAATATATTTCTATCTAATCATTTTTCCTCCTTGGGTGCTCTTTTATCTACATCCACTTCTTCTACCTAATTTTAGGCATTATCCCAATTGACTTAATCCTAATCGAGTTATATTTATTTTTGGACCTATGTTTACAAATATATAGGCCATGTCCAAGATAGTCCATTTTCTTGCATGGTTATATGTACAAACTTAAATTTTATATAATCCTTTATTGCTTAATGGTTTTATACAAATTTACATATAGAGCCTCTTAATAGTGAATAGGGAATGACATGTTCATTTTGGTCTTGAGTATTTTATCTCTAAAGTATGTGATTATGCAGTGTTATTTTTTATTTTATTCATATTTATTAACCCTATAACAAGGATCCATGGTCTTAACTTATTAGTTATTTATATGTTTATTTGCTTATGTACAAGTCCACAAGTCAAAAATGAATTTGTGGGAGTAGAACCATCCTTGAACTACAAAAATGTCCCAATGCATCTTTTAGGTTTTTTTGCATCACTTTTCATTTAAATCATTTTATATTACATGTTCAAAACTTATTGAGTAGATTTTTATTCATGAATAGTTACCTAATTGAAAATTAAGATATCTATATATGCAAATTCCCTTAGATGCATTTAGGGACAAGCAATCTTGTTTACAAAAGGTACACTTAGATCATGCAACATTAATCTATCTTATGGTTATTCTAGTTGTAATTTTTCTATTAAATATATTTATTTTCATCTTTATATCAATGGAAGTCCTAGGTAAAACATAACTTAGAATTAAACTTGTATGATTTGGCAAATGCATGTGTGCACACACATTTATGTGAGAACTAATTAATTTTGTATCCATCTTCATAAAATTATTAACGTTTACATTTATTAGTTGGTAATTATAGATTGGTTGAGGTTAGTACAACCCATACCTTTCACTTGTCATACCCATTCACACTAATTATTAAGGGCTTAAATATATTCATACACATAATATCCCTCAATAGATGCAAATACATCAGTCAAAATTATTAGAGATCAAAACAAACATAGATGATAATTTTTTGCCCTACCAGATGTGACACACTATGTAGGTGTCTAGGAAGCATGGGCTTATCCAAACTCATGAAAACACTTTATTTTAAAATATTTAGAGCATTTACTAGCCAATTCCATAATTTTTATTATGACTATAACATATCACACACCTTCACAAACCCAAAACAAGCTTATACTCAATTCCTATAACATGTTTTTATAAATAGTAAGTTTACTTTGTTTTGCTAAGTTACATACATATTTGTTTGGTTATTGTACATTTTAAACTATCTAAATTATCATTATTTATCCTATTATAGTTATATTAATGGAAAAGTAGGAAGAACCTAATCTTGAACTGATTAGTTTATCCAGAATATGACACACCCTAAATCCTCTTAGGGTTTTTTCAATTTTTCACTAGGGTTTCATATTTATGTATTCATATTTAATCTTTAGATCCCTAATTTTTCTCTTATATTATTATTATAAATGTGCTTATCTTATTTTTAGCTATAGGGTTTAGAAATTATTATATGAATATGTATCCTTAAAACCTTTATAAGCCTATCTCTATGGATCCCTTATCATTTAATCATGACATACCTTATTTTCATGAAAATAAATAGACAAATCAAGTTTTAGAAGATCATGATTTTGTGCCTAATAAAAATTGTTACTTGGATGAGGGATATGCATTTAGTGAAGGAAATGGTTATGATAGATATAGTCATTATGATGTTGAATATTGAAATTCTAGTGATTTAATTTTCTATAATTATAGTGAATAAGAAGTATACAATGAGCTTAAAATGCAATAAATTAATTCTCCTTCTTCCCCTATACATTCTTATACTAGGTATTCATTTAAGTAATATGTAAGAAACACTATATTAAATAATACACTTCTTAGTATGGTTTCACTTAATAGTGAAGATACATTAAAACAATGGATATAGATTTTACATATTGCATCAAATGATGTTATGCCTTGAAATGATATTTATACATGACATCATGATTCTAGTATTACAATGTGCATTGATATTCCTCTTACTTCATTATAATTTGACATATGTTTACATAATATTTGTGTTTTAGAATAACTTAATGTTCCTCTATATAATTTAGAAAATAAAGGTGATGATAATTCTAAATTATGCAATTATGTTTCTATAGAGAATGATTGTATGCAAGATAATGATAGGAATGTGTGTGATTAATCTGCTACACATATATCTAGTATAGAAAATAATTTTTCCAATTAATATTACTCTATTCAAAATAATGTACCTATGTAAAAAATTAGTATTAAATTTCATTCATTGAATGATCCCCTAAAATATTTTAACATGCCTTCCCAAGAATTCTTAGACTTATTGTGTGTAATGGGTGAATTAAAACACCAAGTGCACTACCAATATTAAAAAATAAAATCATATCATTCTTGGGTATATTTTAATGGTATATATGGGAAACTAATAGTGCATAAAATACTTAATTCATCATTACCTTAGAATTTTATAATTCCTACACTCCAATTATTTGATGGAATTTATGATTTTTTCTACATCTTAAGATTTTATATCTTCTAAGGATAAATATAAAAACAATAAAATTTTAATTGATATTTTTCTTGTAAGATTAACAAGTAAAGAATTCGATTGGTTCATCATCATCTTAGTGGCTCCATACACATATATATTGAGTTAGAAAAAAAACATTATTAATACAATAAATTTAGAATAAGGGACCATGAGTTAAATATGAGTGTCTATTTTCTCTATATAAATTAAAATAAAATCCATTTATTGATTATATATTATGATTTAAGACTTGTGTGCATCAATAGATCTATTAACCAACAACCTTGGAGAGATAGCATATTTTTCCCCAAATAATTATATTTATATTTAAGAAGAGATTGATTTATCATAGTTTTAAATCATTTCAATCTATTTTTTAAACCATTGAACTTACAAAATCTAAACCAAATAAATTTATATATGATGAAATTGCTTGCAATTAGAAAGATCATAAAAAATATCTAGAAACTAAGAAAATGAATAATAAATAGGAAAAAATAAATATCACCTATAAGGAATTAAAGGACATGAGATTAGCTTAATTAAATAAAATTCAACCAATCAATTTTGATAATTTTAAGGATAAGCCAAGTGTTATTTTACAAACATTGTTCAATACAAAATTGATTAGGTTACTTCCTAATCACTACCGTCATCCTCATTATTTGGAATGGGTGAGGGAAAGACCATTTTTAAATTATCATCATATTAATGGACATGTCTATAATAATTTTAATGCATTGTAACAACATATTTAACAATTTATGTATAAATGTGTTATTATAATTCAAATATATAATAATGTTTATACACATTCAATCTCTCCTTCTCCTTCTAGTTCACACACTACAAAGACAAAAATTTCCAAAGACATTCCTATAAAGGAGATAATGATTATTTGTTCCCTCATAGAAATTAAAAAATATAATGAGAATCATTGATGATAATAAAGCACAATGCAATTCATAGACAATTATATTTCTAATAGAATTAGGATAAGAATACCAATAATTATACCATACAACAATATATGAGAATAAAGCTAGGAATATTAGTTAACTAATTAATATTTGGATTAATATAGTCACTATAGTATAGTTTATAAAACATACTATTACATAAATTAATGCAATTTTTGGATAGAAATGGTGGAAAAAAATGAATGAAAAATTATATAATGATAATACAAAGTAATAAATATTTCATAAAAACAATAATAATTTTTAACATCTCAAATAAATTTAATACAAATGAAAGTTTTCCTTAGCATATAATTTCATAGAAAAATTACCATGATGCAGTCTCATATGAGGACTAATATAGTGCACAATTATTATATCCTTATAGTTGTTCAAATGATTCCACACTTATTAGTTAGTTTAATTATACATGTGTCATAGTAAAATGGTATATATAGACACATTACATCATTACATTTCATCATTCCAAAAATTATCAATATCTAAACAATAACTATCTAAATAAAGATACAAGTTAAATAATGAAAAAATAATAATTGTTTTATCAAATATTGGTAAAATAAGGAAATATTTACTTAGATATGACAAATTGGTGTGCAAAACTTGAGTGCTATAGATATGAAATAAATGACACAAAATGATTTGTAACATGCTAAATTTGTAAATATAAAAAATATGGAAACTACAAAGGAAAATATAAATTTAATAGGAAACTGAGATGTGGAATATATCTAGATATAATAATGACTTGAAGGCTATGTTGACTAAGTTTGGATCTTAATTATAGTTTGGAAGGGTTTTTGGATAATACTGTTACAATTAGAAATTAGAGCTGTGATTTTTTGTGTTTAGGGAGAGCCAATGACTAACATATATCATAAATATATTTTTTCTGGGATATGTTTGACTTCACCTATTTTTTATGTAGACTATTTAGGAGATTCTGATCTAGTGCAAAATCCACTGAGTGCCTTTTATTCACCTGTAATCCTAGCTCAATGACTTTAGAATATGAATGCAATCATGAAATAAAAAGGGGTTAGTAGTTGAAGTTTTGCTTGACCTAAACACTTCCTATGTTGAGCATTTCCTATATATCAATTTTAGACACTATTTTATGTATTATATAACATCTCAATATTGTATACTTTGAAAATTTATACCTTGGTTGTTAATCTCAATTCTAGACCTTTCTCGTGTTCACAAGTCTCATGAATGCTCTATATTTTGACCCTTACCCTATATATTGGTCTAAAAAGTCTTATGTTGATGACCCAAACTCTATATCCGACCTATAATTCTTAAAACCTACTTATCTCCCATCTCTATAATTTTTAAGTTTGTACCTACTTTTTTGTTCCCTAGACACTATCATCTTAGATAAACACCTAGTCTGACTTAGGTGTCTTGCTCTAAAAAAAGTGTTTAATTCCTTAAATTTATCTAATTTTTAAATGAAACATATCCTAATTGTTGGGAAAAGTGATTTAATGTGAGTTAATTATAAAAAGGGATTGATATAAAACAATATCAATGTTCATGCATCCTCACCTAAAAACTTATAACTTACTCACTAAGAATCTTAATAAATGTATTCAATCAATAACTCAAGTGAGAAAATATTACCTATTTTATCATATTTCCATATCATTCATAAGTACAACACCACCACATTTCTAAAATATTAAAGGAGAGACCAAAGAGATGAATTTTCCAAGTTACAATCGAGGTCACTATTGTACTTGATTTTGCACATATTACATGAATCACACATAAACCAACATGTATGATAGAAATACATAAGTATAATTCCCTCTTCAAATTATTGGATATATAGGAAAAACTAATTAATATAGGGTTATATGAGGTAAGATCAACACTATGCTACTACTAAACCCTTTTCTTCCAAGGTCATTATGAATATGAAGAACTAGGGTTTTATAATTTCATGAGGAATGATAGTCCATGACCTAGATTTGAATCACTAGAGAAAATGTAAAAACAAACCCAAAATCATCTAGTTGGTCATTATATTCAAGGGTAAGTGAAGCTGATCTATAAATCAATCCTATCTTAGAGAAGATAAATCACACTTACCCTTCCTCTGGATGGTACATTTAGACAATCAAGGTCATCACTAAGATGGATCCAATATACCTAACCAAGGGGATAATTATAAAAATAATATCAGTACAGAGGGTTTAAAATCATCTAGTAAAGAAACACCATGAGATAATCCTATCTAGGTCTTATATTTTCTTATTCAAAAACTAAATACAAAGTCAATTAAAATCTAACCTAGTCCTCACCAAATCCATTAATTATGATACGTCTATCTACTAAAATAGAATAGTAAGGGTTAGAGATACTTACCTTGAAGATGACCCTGTCAAGACTCAATGTCTCCCTTGGCCAAAAGTTCTTTAAAAGAGGTTATTATGGTTTTTAAGGATCACTAAAATAGACCAAAGAATCAAGGCATATTATCCAAGTGTAAACAATAAAAATTAACTCATGAATTATAATGGTGGAAAAGTAGATTGTCAAGAATCACAAAGAATGATTAACTTTATCTATCTCTAATAAATGCTAGAAATAATGTGTATATATAGATGTATCTAACCCTAAACCCTTATAAACATTATAAAATAGAGTCATCCCAATAGACCCTATATCATTAATTAATAAAATCAAGTTAGGTCCCAAACTAGGCTAGGTGAGGCTGGTTTAGACCCATAACATGTTGATATATTTTAAGTAAAGGGTCAACCTAGGATGAATTTATTTAATAAATGTCAAAAAAAAAAATTGGATTTGGTAAGGGATATTTGATGCAGTTAATTGATTGGAGAGTGTGTAAGGGAGGTGTCAAATATTAGGGAATTGTATAAGAGAGGTTTGTGTTTGTTTCAAGTGGTGGTATAGGGGACAAAAATATTACAAAGCACCAATGGTTTGCCTAGCCCTTTCCCAATGCACCCTTTAAGGTGTGCACTTATAGAGATTGAGACTCAATAGGTTGTTATAAGATATATATCATTAGTAATTGATAAAGTTATAAAATCTTTTGTGTATACATATATCCCACTTGAATCTCTTCATGTGTCACTTAGGTGTAATAGGTGATGGTACTTCAAGAAAATAACATAGAAACACAAAATATTGAATATAAGTAAATTGTAATATTTTAAAGAATAAAATAACCAAACATAAATTATTGAAAATAAATAACTAAAATAAACAAGTAATGTATGTGTACATTGACTTACCTTTATCATTGAATGGTTATCTATTGTATTTGGTGTTTTGATTATGAAGAGTGCAGAGACTACTTTGAACAAACCCAAGGATAAAAAAATAAAGATAAAATAACAAAAAAAATCAAGAAATCCAAGATAATTGGAATGTTTAGGCATGATGTACTTTGAAATTTAGTAAGATAGTGTGATAAATGTTAAGATAGGACTAAATGACCAATCCAAAAATTAGATTAAATTGGATAATCAAAAATCCAATGATACTAAATGACCAAGAAACTCAAACAAGTATACCTTAAGTAAGAAATATAAATAAATGAAGTTGAATTAATAATACATGTAACAATGGTAATCAAACATCAATGTGAAAGAAGTAACAATCCTTACTTAAACAAAGATGGGAATGTAATGGTAAAACAATATTGATGAGTGAGTAGTAATAATCATAATACTCAATGGAAAAAGTACATAAAATGGAAAAAAATTGGTGAGTGAGAAGTAACAATCCAAATTAACTCAATAATGGAAAAGTACTAAAAACTATAAATGAACATGTTTTTTTTTTTTAGAAAGAAGTACAAAAACATATAAATAGACATAGTTGTCTAAAAAAGGGAGTACAAAAAATATAGAAATAGAAATAGTTGCCCAAAAAAATGGTTATAACATTTTTAAAAAAATAAGATTAAGTAAATTATATAAATGTAAATAAATGTTATGAATAAGATAATCCATATTCACTCAAGCATACTATTTTGTTCTAAGGATAGTTAAAACAAAAACAAAGTAGTGATAACATGTTTTGAAGATGTGAAGAAGAAGGAACACATAAGTTGAGAAAATATATTTAGAATCAATCTTGCCTATTGTAGTCATATAAAATGCTCAAATTGGTAGTTTGAGTGTGGCTCTTGCAACCCAACCCATAGGTCTTTCTTGCATGCTCTCATGACCCTTCTAGATACCTTTTTGCTTATTTCTATTCATCCTGATCTTTCTAAATAGTCATTCCACCTCATCCAGGTAGCATGTCATAGGCCAATCCTATCCCCCTAGGTCTCTCACATATAGGATAGGAATGCCCAACTTGGACTATAGCACTAAACCATAGGGTGTCATATTTTAGTGCTCTTATCCAATTACATTTTGAGATCCAATAGTTATTTCCTTCTGATTCCTATCCTTTATCTTGTTGACCTAACATGAATGCAATCAACCTATGACCAATAGATCTCTATAAAATCCCAATCAAAGTTCATTTAGAAAGAGGATGGAAAATATTTTAAAACAAGTAAGAATATAAGCAAAACCACTAAGGTAAATTTCCCTATTCTCTGCATATAACCATCTAATATAGCTACAATCATATCCAAATCCCCACACAAATCCCTAGACACCATAAGCACACCTAGTTTATAATTTCTACATCTGTATTCGCATTATTTCATAAATCACATTAAGTGGAAGAACTACATATGGATTGATCCTTCTTCAGAGTATTGGTATGTAGGCATCATGCCCATATAAGGGGTGTGGATACATCTTCAATGAATATTAAACATACTAACCCCCCTTCTTTCTCAAGTTTTTTCAAAACATATTGAAGTCTAGGGTCTAAATAATAAATTATCTCTACAAGGAGTTCCATAGACTTTCAATAGTTGAGATTTGATAAGCAAGCTCACATAGGAATAGTGAATGAAACCCAAAAATATTAGCTCTTTATGAGTAGTTTGGACAACAATGGTAGAAGAGGACAATAAAACTAGACTCTAGCATATCCTATTTCAATAGTTCTATCCATTCATAAAATGAAAGTCAGATCCTAATTTGTGACACTGTCCTAATCCTACACATCCAATATCATACCCTATAACAACCATTTCAATTTGTTTTAAGCTAAGTCTAATTTTATCTATATTTATTATTCTTTATAGAAAGGTTAAATATATAAATAAATTATACAAATTATTATTTAAAATATTGAAATATGATTTACTAATTTAGTCAACCCAGACCCTTAACTGAATTAGGAATAAGACTCTAATATTCCCAAAAATGTTAAATCATTTGGTGAACCTGACCTACTTCGTTTACACATAAAAACCCTAAAAACCCTAGGGTAAATTACATGCTAATTTTTATATTATTTTTATTAATTTTCCTACATATTTAAATCATATATTCACTTTTAATATTAAAATTCACCATAGTAATTTTAAAAATTATTTCTTTCAAACCCTAGTTGCCTATACTAGGTCCTAATATTTTTCTAGTATTTTTCTAATTTTTTCTTACATATTTAAATCATAATTTCCAATTATATTATTAAAATTGACCATATTAATTTTTAAAATAATTTATTTCAAACACTAGTTGAATTTAATATGACCCTTTTCTTCTTGAGGTATCACCTTACATGTTTGTGAGCTTCAAATCATAAGTACCCTTAGGGTTTTTCCTTCATATTTTTGTGTAAAAATTCAATTTATAATTTATAATTTTTGTATTATTTTTTTTCACTTATTTTATTAAAATTTATTTTATAATTTAAATTATTTCAATAATCATCAAATATTCTAAAACCCCAACCCTAAACCTCGGATTTCCAAACTAGGTCCTCAAACCCCAAGCCTTTTTACCTTACAATTTTTAGATAAAAATTTTGGATTTTTTTGTAAATTATTTGGTATGTCAAAAATAATTTCAAAATACATATGTTAGTATTAATTTTTATATTTATTTTCTTAATAATAATTTCACATATGCTCTTTGGTGAAATCAATAAAATGGACACTAAGGCACTTTGTCCCTCTCACCCCATAGATCAATTTCTAAATTTTTCTCATAATTATGAAAATGAATGGACAAATTTTAAAAATTACACTTTAGATAAATATGTGTAAAATGATTTCATTTACAATAAATATAATTACTATTTTTTTAATGAAGACAATTATGATACATATGAAAGTGATAGTGAAGTAAAGTAGATGCATCTTCTTCTCTCAAACCTATCTCTTTTCTTCCCTCTTCTAAAGAAAATAATTTTAATAAATGGGAAAGGTAATTTTCACCTCATTATCCTATGCACAATTAACCAAATGAAAAAATTAGTCATGAATTTCCAAGTGAGCCTCTCATTGGTGATAACTTGATACCATTTTGATGTTCAAATTACAATAATATAAATGCAATAGAATCAAATTGCCTATGCATAGTTCAAATGATACATCTTATGTTCTTAAATCTATTTTGTCATCTCAAATAATGTAAAAACAATTTTTAAATGGTAACTCTCTTACTCTTACTTCTCACATTTCAAATGAAAAAAATGCATGTACTCCATTCTTAGATAACATAGGTGCACATAGTATTCCAAATTCACATAACAATTTATTTCATATTAGAAAATAATTAACATCTTCTCTTACCCCTCTCCCTAGTGATGATGGAAGTGATAATGAGTATTCTAGTGAACATACAAATGAATATAAAAATGAGAATGACTATTAATAAAACTCTGATTATGATAATGCATGGAATAATAATGATTATTATGCATATATTGAAGGAGAAAATTCATCTCATGCTTCTAACTCTTCTCTCACTCTTCTCAAACATAATGCACTACAAAATGTTTCTTCTACATCTATGCATGATTCTATTTAAAATGATGCATGTGTTAATGATAACATCACATCCTCTACTCAATTATAATGTCATTCACTAAATTATAAAGATACCAATGAATCTCTCAAGACACCCTCTACTATAGTATCACCTATTTCTCAATCTTCACCTAAAGAGAATGGTATCGCACATCCCTTTACCAAAGTCCAAATTACCATTCCTTCAAAGGTTCAAGTGAGCACACCACCTTTCTATGATCTAATTGTTAAATGTAACATTCTAATGGATAAAATAAATGGTCAAATTCAATGATTAAATTAACCACTTCAAAATACTAATATACCATCCTAGGATATTATTTCTTTAATGCATGTAGTTGGTGAATTACAACACTGAGTACACCTCTTGAATTTGGAAAGCAAGTCTTATAAGTCTTGGATGGATGTCAATGACTTACATGGTAATGCTCTTCAGAAGATATTTGTAAGAACCTCATTACCTAAGCATTTATTAATACCATCATTGCCTCACTTTGATGGAACTAGAGATCTCTTCATGTACCTTCAAGATTTTTGAAAGGTTTTTCCATCTCATATTATTCCTTTGATTCTATTGAAGTTATTCCAATAGACACTTGTGGGTAATGCATAGAATTGGTTCTTTTATCTATTCCCTGTTGGTCCCTTGCATACATATGATGACCTAGATGAATTATTTATTAGATATTACATATCAAACATATCCCTCATGTTACATATGAGAAACTTTCCACATTGCATTACAATACTTCAGAGCTAGTTAGTGATTATATATCATGATTCAAAACTCACATGTTAAGATTGATCTAAAAACCAATAGATTTAAAGATTCAACATATTTTTTTAAGGGGCTTTGTTAACCCCTATTATATCACATATTATATCAGAAAGAGTCCTCTTTTAGGCACTTATTTTATATATTTCTATCCTTGGAGAAGAAATTAGGATTGATTGATTTAGATTTAGTTGATTAGCTCACTCTAGAGTTCATAACATTACCTCCATCTATAGATCCTAACACTTAGCATCCACCATGTCCAAAACAAGATAGGATACCACAACAAAAAAAATAACCAATTAAGAATAGAGAGCTAGTTTCTAGAGCACTACCTATAGTATGCACTAAAAAAAAAGTAGTAGGGCACCACTATAGTTTACTTGAGATATGTATAGAACATATGTCATATTATCAACACTACTACATAGGAAGTTAGTCAGATTGCCTTCTACTCATCATCGAGATCCACATATCTTACACAGATAGCCACATCAACCCTTTTGTAACTATCATCATATCCATAGACATAAAGATAATGACTGTAATAGACTCATGTATTTCATTAATAGATGTGTTAATAATGGCATCATATCATTCACATTGGGGGCATGATATCTCTTCCATCATGGATCTATAGACCTAATTCTTATAGAATAATTCATCCTAGGACATTCCTTCATAGGAATCATTGATTACTCATTGTGAGAGTAATGTGATTATAAGATAGAACCTCATAGGAGATCTCCTATCCCACCTAATTATAGGGTTTGGAGACTAGTCAATGAGATAAGCCTACACATAGTAGTATATTCCATGAAGTACATAATATAGTTCCATATACATATCCAACATAGCAAAGGCACCAAAATAAATATTTTAGGGTCCTATCTCATGTAACAACCTGCTATGGTTATGATTAGATGAACCCACATCATAGAGTAATACTCCAACTAGATATTCACTACAATCAAGTTTTTAGGGTCTTATCTCATGTAGAAACTTGGTATGATTAAGATTAGATAAAACCAAATCATAGAGTACTACTCCAAATATATATTCACTACAACTGAGTTTCTAGGGTCCTATCTCATGTAACAACATTTTACAATTAAGATTAGATGAACCCATAATGTAGAGTACTAATTCAAATATATATTAATTACAACTAAGTTTTTAGGGACCTATTTCATGTAGCAACCCACTAATATTGAGATTAGATGAGTCCCCATAATGGGTTACATCTCCATCTCAATCTATTTATCAATCATACCCATCATGGTAGATGCCACAAGGTGTCATTTCACATAGCAATCCACTACAATTATGGATAGATGAGCCTCCATCATAGCACATAATTTTAGTTGCACATCCATTTAGGTTTCATATTAAATAATCTCCATGTAAAACTAAAATTATTAAACTATAGATATCATCAAATATATGGCATGCTCCTACATAGCATGAGCAATACATCCACTTGTTCAATTGACCCTTAGGATTTAGATAGTGATATAGTAGCCATGGGGTTGATATGAAAAAAGTGATATATTACATCCCCTTCTACTAACATTCATAGTTCTAGCTATAGTATTCACACCCAGGTTAGTATCATTGAGGTATCACGCCTTTACACATAGAGCACATTTTTAGAGATATTTTTCTATTACCATATGGGTCCATAAGAGCCCCATAATTGTATCCAATTCTTAGAGTTATAGGGGAACCTCATAGTTGGTTTCCACTATAGATATTATAGATAATTTACAACATACAAAACTTTTAGAGCCACAGTCTCATCCATCCCATCATGTTTCATGATCACTCATGATCCCTCTCCTTGATATATGACACCATGATATGGTGTCTCTCATGAGACTCATCAATTAGTATCATTTATTCTCAATATTGCTTATACATAGCTTCTTTTCAATTAATTGTACATAGTCTTCTTATGATTGACTATACATAGCTTATACCAAAAATACCAAAAAAAATTAATACAAAAATTCAAAATTCAAAAACAATATAAAGTTTCAAAATACAAAAACATTAAAATAAATCAAAATACCAAAAATATTTTAATTGTATGTATTATCCATGCTCTACATTTATACTATCATGCTAGACTTACAATTTTTTTTTCTATGCTATTGTTTGTTTATTTATCTACATTACCATGATTCACATGATATTCTTTGACTATGTGTAATGACTTCCATATCCTTAATTAATTCAGTCTACCCATTGAGGGGGCATCCTAGTTCATACATTCAAGACATATATCAATATATCTACTCACTGAGGGCATCTTCTACATGACTAAATGATCAAGGTTATGTCATTCTTTCACCACACAGTCTAGTTACCATGTTGAAGTACATTACTTACTATCTTACATAGATTATTCTATTGACACTCACTAGTATATAACTCCTATGTATTTAATAGGATATACCTATTCTTATATTACATGTCTTGTATACTTTCACTACTTGTTTTGATTATTTAGATGCAATTATATTTCTAGTATTTACATCTTTTCCTTTCTTTCTTTGCATAGCTAGATATGATTACATTTCTTAGTTCTTGTTGTATGTCTTGTCTGTGCCTCAGGAAATTTGCCAATGTCCTTTACTTGTACTCTTCTATGTGCTTATGGACCTTGTGCCAACCTTACTTGTTTCATTTCTATGTGTATGTGGCATTTGAACATGCCTTGAATTTCTTATTTTCTATTTTGAGTGACATGTGTGATGTCAGTTATTTGCTTGGTCCCTTGACCACTTTTGTATGCTTCTTGATTCTTTCCTTGCATTCTTGTTTACTTATTTATTTCTTAATTATTTTCTATTCCATGATCAAAATCATGCATTCTCTTTCTTTCTTAGATGCCATGATGGACATCATGCTCCATTCTTCCTTAACAACTACCAACTAATCAGACTTCTAGTTCTAGTTCACTATATTGCACATGATATTACATTGTTACATCTATCTAGGTATACCCTTATTGATCTAATAATATCCATTACAAAACATGCTATAACTTGAGATATCTTATCAATTATCATTATTATATTATCTATTTTTATAGCATAACACACTTACATGGCTCTTTCTTCTAAGGTCAATCATTGCAGGGTATTCATTCCTACCCTTAGAAGAGGAGGCAATAAATAGGGTTTTTTATCATAGATATTAGAGCCTATAATAGGTCAAAAAATTAGCTTTTAGAACACCTAAAATAATAACCAGAGTTTAAACCAAGCTAAATAGACTAGATATATTGTAATAATTATAGAATAGTCTTTAAAATCAATACAAGCTAAGAGCACCAAATTTATACTATAGTACCACATAATAGCATGTCCTATTTTGATGCTCCTATCTAAACAACAAAAAACTACATTTTCTAGAAGAATATAGAAAGGTAAGACTAGTTATAGTTTTGTTATCAATAGTTTAATTTATAATTAGTAGTTTAAGTATAGTTTTTCTCAAAGAATCTAGATATGGGGGGCATCATGCATGACATGATGGATCTTGCTTCCAATTTTAGTTATAGAAGTTGGTATAATTTCAAAATCAGAATCCATGTTATAAACACTAGTGATTGGGGGCAAAGTGGATGGAAAATTTTCCTTCTCTTCTTTATATATTTTTTCATAACCTAAGAATTCTTAGTAGTTATATGCCTTTTTCTATCTGTAGGTGGTTTACCTCATTCTTGAGTGGCTTCCACATGAGCCTATTGCCTAGTTTCAAAGTGGATTTCATACAAGCCTAATATCCACCTTTTCTAAGTGGCTAAGAGTGGCCTAGTTTCCAACACACATTTATCTATCCATTCCACATTGTTAGACTACAAAACATTCATGAGTTTCAAGATCCATCTCATAAAACACACATTTATACTAGTATCAGTTCATAGCTTCACTTCACAAGCCAATGATGGAGCCAAAGGTCTAGCTAGCCTTTGTATTCTTGAGCTACCTAATTAGAGGGATTAGAAACATAGTCCAAACATTGATTAACACATGTATGATCACATAACTTCACTTAGTGGGTGATGATAGAGAAAGAGGGATAGCCTTTGAATTCTTTAGCCACTCTTAAGGACTTCAACACTTATCTCTATTCATGATATTAATTTTTGTAAAACATTATTCAATAGATACCCAACATCACTGTACATCACTCAAAATCACAATAGGTTTTTTATTGGTTCACATACCTGATGAGGTATATTAGTTCATTTCTCTTACGTAGCTTTTGTATATTCTTATTTTAGATATAGTGTATCTAGTAAGAACTGATCTACTCTTTATTTTCTCTTGCAAATTTACACTTCACATCATGCTCTCTCTATGCACACCCAACATAACACATCTTCATGAGATTCACCCTTAAAGGTAAGTTCAGGTACGCTTTCTACTTTTATTTTATCCTAGTATTTTGATTTGATACATCACTAGAATAAAGGGGGCAAATGTAGTCATATAAAATGTTCAAACTCGTATTTTGAGTGTGGATTATGACACCCAACTCATAGGTCTTTATTTCATGCTCTCATGACCCTTCTAGATACCTTTTTGATTATTCATAATCATCTTAAGCTTTCCAAAAGGTCAGTCCACCTCAGTTAAGTAGCATTTCCTAGGCTAAACCTATCCCCATAGGTCATGTACGTATAGGATTGGAGCACCCAACTTGGACTATAGTGACAGATCCTATGGTGTATTATTTTGGCACTTATATCTAATTAAATTTTGAGCTTCAATCATTATTTAATTATGATTCCTATCCTTCATCTTATCAAACTAATATGAATACATTCAAACCATGACAAATATATCTCTATAAAAGGCCATTCAAATTTCATTTAGAAAGAGGTTGGAAAATATTACAAAGTAAGAAAGAGTATAAGCAAAACCACTAAGATAAATTTCCTTATTCTCTGCATAAAACCATCTAATACAACTATAAGCATATCCAAATGCTCACACCAGTGCCTAACCACCTCAAGCGTACATAGTTTAGAATTTTTGCATCTGCATTTACACTATTACATAAAGCACATTAAGTGGGAGAATGATATATGGCTTGATCCCTCTTCAAATAATTTGTATGTAGGTAGTGTGCCCACATAAGGGGTGTGGATACACATTCATTGCATCTTACACACACTAACCCCCCTTATTTCTCAAGTTTTATCAAATCATAATGAAGTCTAGGGTTTGAATATTAAATCATCTCTACAGGGAGTTCCATATATTGTTAGTACTCAAGATTTCATAGGCAGGCTCACACAGAGACAAAAAATAAAACCCAAAAAACTCAAGTCTCTACAAATAGTTTGGATAATAGTGAAAAAAGAGGAGAATAGCTCTAGACTCTAGGGTGTCCTATTTGGGTAGTCCTATCCTTTCATAAAACAAAATCTAGATCCTAACTTTCTAACACTATCCCAGTCTTACACAGCCAATATCATACCCTGTAATAGCCATTTCAATTCATTTTAAGCTAAGTCTTATTTTATTCATATTTATTTTTATATATATAAAGGTTAAAATTATAAATAAATTATACAAATCAGTAGTTAAGTTATTAAAATATTATTTACTGATGTAGTCAACCTAGACCCTTAACTAAATTATGAATAAGACTCCAATATTCTAAAAAAAATTAAATCACCTATCAAGGGGGGAAATGAAATGGGTGGTGGGGGAAATGAGAAAAAATCAAGGTAGATAAACTCTTTATCAAATTCAAGACACTTAGATTGAGTTTGTCAAAATAAGAGGATTGTCGATAGTAAGGAATCTAGAGAACTTTTCCTAACCAGACAAATCTTGGGTTATCAAATGAAGTATGAATATTATCTGATGAAGACTATATGCACAAAAGTTAAAATAGAAATTCCCTATGAAAATGTGTTCCCCTTTGCTTAGGACTATTGGAAGAAAAATTACTAAGAAGGGGGATGAATCAATCTTTAAAAACTTTCTTATCAATTTCACTTAAGTAGTCATGAACCATTCAAGTAAGCATATAAATATAGTTAGTTTAATCACTTATCCACATAAGCATGAAACATAAAAACACATCACATATGTGGGAAAACCTCAATGGGAATAACATTCATTTATATATATATATATATATATATATATATATATATATATATATATATATATATATATATATATATATATATATATATATATATATATATATATATATATATATATATATATATATATTGGTTATATTCTTTACAACAAACAACAACTTTAGTGAATCACCAACTTCACATGGAGTACCAACCCTAACTAGTTAAGCACCAATTCATTTAGGCTTTAGCAAGAACCAACTTTCACAGAGGCTCCAACCCTCTATATGATTTAGCACCATCATAAACACACGATTTATTTTATCACCTTAGAAATAACTTATTTCTCAATCAAATAATGATGACCACCTCTTTAGCTCTTCACCTGCTTATTTTTCTCAACTATCTTCTAGGCTTCTTCTCTTAACTAGCCCTCTTCTTGACTTGATTATGTAACATGAACTTGATTTTTATACACATAACCTCTATAAAATATTCATAAAATTTAATATATGATCTTCATATGGTCTAAAATACCTCCTTTTTCTTACCAATACACTATTTCATTCAATTATTTTTCTACACACTCAAATAGGCCTAAAACTACCTTGTATATATATAAGCCTCTTGTTCATATTTCCACTTAGTCAGCAACAAATCATTAAAATATTAGGTCATACATGGAATATATATTATGAAATATCATAAAAATGAATCAAACATGCTTATATTCCCTTTATATCTGACATATCTTAATTAGGCCTTATTTCATCTTTAGGTCTCATGGAGACCTAATCTCATTAGGTCTACTTTAGGATACTCTAATTTTTTCCTTCCTTAGAAAAATTTAAAATTAAAACATGGTATTAAAATATAATTTAAAAATAAAATATACCTATATTAATCTCATCTAGACTCTATAACACCTTTTAGGTTCAATCACGACTTGAAGCATAACATTTGTACTATTCACAATTAGGCTTTGTCATACATAGAAAATCTATCTTGAACTATTTGATATTAAACAAAAATTAGCTATAAAAAATTTAAATAAAAAAAATAAATTACCTTAGGTTCATCACCATATTATTTATACTTCAAAACTTAGGGCAAAAGGACTCAAACACTTCTCTGCAAATAGTCCACTCAGAACTAGTATAACACTCCAAAACCTAGTCATGAATAAATTAATTTTCAACACATGAAAGAAAACTTAAAATGAATAATTATAATTTAAAAATATCCTTGTAAATATATAGACAAATATAAAATATTAAAAACACAAGATCTAATTTCAAAAATTGGTCTTATAGACCAATCTTTTGTCTTCAGTATAAACAATCAAACCAGAACTAGACATATCATTTTAGCTTCAACATTTCAAACACTTTCACTATCTATAAAACCTTATAAAAATAATTTATATGACATAAAATTACCAAATATAAACATAATTTACATTATATACTTTAATTAAAGGAATAAAGTCTCAAACTCATCACTACAACTTGGTTACCTAGAACTACCAATTTACCTTAAAGCACAGTCATGGTGACAATATCTTCAAAAACCTATATGACCATTTATAGAGAATCATGATGCATATGGATGATATTATTATATAATTATACAATTATTATATAAAAATATAATATTTTCAAATGGAAATATTGGTCTTGCAGGCCAATCTCATAACCCTGAATCTCACTATCTCATCTGAACCAAACAGGTCAACTTGTGAGAAACTTTTTCAATATAACCACTGACCTCAAAAAATTATACCAAAAATTAAAATGTATTAAATTTTTTTTAAAATATATCCATGAACATGGTTTCATCCCTAGTCCAATATAACACATTCCTAAACCTCTTCTCACTATTACCTTGATTTCTCATTATTTTCACAATTAGGCATGTTGGCGACTGGCTAACTTGGCTGAATAGTTTAGCACACTTGGGCACTAGAAAAAATTAATAAAATACTAATTAAATCAAATATGAGTCTCAATATTCAAACTTCATCAATTTTTAAACTTTGACTGCTATATCAAATCTCCAAGAAATATCCACTTTCCTATAGGGTCTACTCACACACCTGACAACTCAATCACACTTGGAGGTGCCTGGAAGATTTGAATAAAACTCAAAATATATTTTCTAGTCATTTTAGACCATTTTGTGCTGTTTTAAACAACATCTTTAACATCAAGTCATTATTTGGGTTCTAAGAGTGTTTAAACACAATTCCATTATTAACGATTGTTCATACATCATAGCTCCTAAATCCAAAAAGTAAAACTTGAAATTTTGAGATAGGACCCTTCCCCATATATCATGAATATATCAGGTTTAAATTCATAGGTTACACTTTCTAATGAGCACTGAAATTCCTTTTTTGGTTTGCATGCCTTCATTTTGTGTAATCAAGAGACCTCAAAACCACTTTTCATACTTTTTATTGAAAACCATAACCTAAAAATTTTGTGAAAATGATTTAAAAAACACATAATACCTCTAAAAACACTCAAATATCCATAATTTCCTTGTAAATATAACCTCATATCTTATTATTCCATACTCTCTCTTTGCTTGCTTAGACCTTGACCTATAAACCACATTAGTACTTGAAACTACAAACCACATTAGGCCTTGAAACTAACCTTCATGCCTCTTTCCTTGTTATCTCCACATCACTCACATACTAAATAAACCTCTCTCATGATAAAATAGTTTCATACATTCTTCATATGTCTTGACAATAGATCATGATCACTCATTAGACCAGACAGGGTCTAGAAATGGTCTAGTTGCAAACTTGAGCTATAGGTCCTAACCCTATAGGCTCACCTTGAGATTAACATGAGTGATAAAATTCCTAATATACATGTTAGATTAACCTCATAAAAATATCTTGTACCTATGTGCATTCATATCATCAATCCATCATGACCCTTCATACACAAGACTAGGCATCCAATGCACATACCTTCTCAAGTCACTTACTAGGATCAAGCACTTGAAAATTTTGACAATAGGCCTTGAAACACTTGTAAAATTATCTATAATTTACTTAAATTATCAAACAAATCCAAAAAAATTCTCACAAATTTATTCTCACTTACTTCACCAAACTTCACTATGCACACCTTCTCATACGGTCTAGACTAGGCTTCTCAAGACACCTTATACTCAATAACTAGTACATAAACATGCTTTAATGCTCACTTTAACTTAACCTTGACATAAAAAAATATAATAATAATTAATTTACCTTCAAATTCTCTATCAATAGAGGATACATTATATTGCCTTCAAATTCTCTCATGTCACTTGGCTTTCTTGTCACATCAAGTACATAGGCTCATACCTAAAATACCACTCACCATGCATCTTTACTAGATTAACCTTGAATTCAATGACATCAACCTTGACATTAATTAAAACCACCTTGACATAAATGATAACACTTTTAAAAAAACTCTCCCTTTTTCATTGATGGTATAACATTCTTCAATCTAATTACTCTCATCTCTTGTAAACATGTCAAACTCCCTTGTTGAAATTTCTCCCCCTTTGACATTAATTAAAAAGGGTCATACATAGTTCAACTTATATAACCACACATCCTTGAAACAAAACCTCAACATATAGAATATGAATCATTACAGGAACATGATCCCCCTTACTCTATACATACTTCCATCAAATGAACTCAGATTACAAGACCACTTCTCAACACAAATTGAACTCATTTAACAACCTAAATATATCCTCCTCAAACCAAAAATCCACCATGATTATTCTAACTAAATAGTGTCTCCATGAATCCTAATGGACTCACCCCTTTCCATAGGGCACTAAAATGACATAATCTCAAGAGATTCTCAAATCTCTATGTTCTCATAAGACTAAATATCCTTTAGTATCCTTTTAGGATTGAATGGAACTATAGGTTTGACCTATTCATCAACCATTTGATCATAAAAATGTGATAAAAATATGCATTCCTAACTTTATTTCTCATTTGAAGTATGCTCTACCATAGTAAAAAGTCCATTTTGGCTTGTATACTGATCATGACTAACCTTTACTATCTTTGGTTTCCACACATTCATTTACCTTCTCTCTTGTACTTTATGGGCTTCAAACCTCTTATTTTGACATGATAACCTTATAAATCTATTAGATCATAATATTTTAATGTGTCCCACACTATGAAAATTGTTTGATTCATACCTCTTAACTGATGATTCTTTTCATAATCCCATGCATATTCATTTTTAGAGGATCTTCTACACTCTATTGCTATATGATAAAACTAATTACATGTAAAATAGTAAAAATTTAATGAATTAGCATACCTCATAGCATTAGTTTTTCTAAGTTTTATTTTCATGTTGACCTTCTTACTTTAATTAGCCTTCTCCTTTACTTGAGCTACCTCTTTTTGGTCTTCTTTGAAATTAAGACCTATCTTGTCACTTTTAGACTTATAATTACTCAAGATTTTATCTAAACTATACATTCTCTTTTGAAACTTCATGAAGGCCTTTAACTTGTTAGATTTTTGATCTAACATAGCTTTCAAGGTTTTCATTTCAGGTCTATACTAGGTGCATTCTTCCTCTTTAGATTTTAAGCTAGTAGTGACTATCTCCATATGTTATTTAATTTTATTGATGATCTCATCATAATCCTTGCATGTGTTACTCAATATCTCCTCAAACAAACTAATCTACTCTTCACAATCCTTAACTAATGATCTTATTTTGTGATTCTTCCTTCTTTCAAACTTTAACTCCTCTAGAGCACTCACCAATTCTACCTAAAGATTCACTTCAACTTTTTCATTTGATTCTTCATCATTCATAAGGCCTTTACCATTTGAGCGACCCTCATCATGTATTTATATATTCATGAATAATGTTTCATTTTTGACATGTTCATTTTCATTACTATCATCATCAATATCAAATGTGTTTGTGTCACTTACACTAGACGTTGGTGTAGAAACTTCTCTTATTTTTGAATGATCCTTTCCTACCTACATACTTATTGAAATATTTTTTTTAAGCTTATATAACTTCTTGTCCTCTCCATGTTTTTCATCATGATCAATCTTAACCTTGTTAGGATATTTAGATGTAAAATGACTAATCTTACCACATTTGAAACATTTAAAAGATAACTTACCCTTATACTTACCAAATACAAACCTTAATTTCCTAGAAAACATGGACATTAGTTCATCATAATCAACATCTGAACATACCTCATCCTTGAACTTCTTGTATTTTTAATTCTTCCCAACTTTGAAATCTTTTTCTTTATTGGGAGGTCTTCATTCATTTATTTCCATCTCATAGGTGGTCAATATGGGATGAAGCCCATCCATTTCAATTTTATCTAAATATTACATCTCTTCTATTATAGACACCTTAGAATCAAACTTAAGAGTTAGTGATCTCAATATTTTATGAATAACCATATATTCCTTCAATTATTCTCCTAATCCTCTAATGACATTTACAACTTCATCAACCTTCAATAGGTAAGATGCAATGGTTTCATCTTCAGAATTTCAAACTATCTTTGATGGGTTTACAAATTGGCCATATTTATATTGGTGTATCCTTAATATATGGTATTAAATTTCTCCTATATTACCTTAGATAACTCATAGTTAATCACATTTATAAACTCTTTCTTTGATAGGCCACATAAAATGGCATTCATTACCTTGTAATTGCTCTCACTTTCCTTCTTACTTGTTGCATTAGTTGGTGATGAGAGAGGTGGAGTGTATCCATACACAACTAAATTACATATGTTATATCACATTAAAATTATATATGTCATCATTTTTATGCTCCAAAAATAATAATTAGTTCCATTGAAGAATGAAGCTTTACTAGTAGAGAAACCACCTTGATCTTGTTGATTAGCCATCCTTTCTTCTAAGATCTCCTTTAGGATATTAGGCCTACTTAAAAGGACCTAATATAATAAAAAATGTTTTAATAAATATTAATAATATAGGGGGTAAATTATTCTTAAAAAACTTTATTATCAATTTTACTTAAGCAATCATGATCCATTCAAGTAAGCATATAGATCTAGTAAGCATAATCACCTATCCACATAAGCATGAAACACAAAAAAAACATCACTTATGTGGAAAAAATTAAAATGGAATAAAAAATAATTATATATGAAAATGGACTAAATTAATATAATAAAAACACCAAATATTCAAATGCCAACTTCATATGGACCACCAACCCCAATTAGCTAAGCACCAACTCAACTAGAATTTAACAAGCACTAACTTACAAGGAGGATCCAACCCCATAATTTAATAAGCACAAAATCAGCACATGATTGATTTTATCACATTTAAAACACATTTTTTTCAATTATTTTATTATTACCACCTATTTTACTCTTCACCCTCTTATTCTTCTTAAATTGCCTTCTAGGCTTCTTCGCTCAACTAGCCCTCTTCATGACTTGATTAGGTCAAATGACCTTGATTTTTATACACAAAACCTATATAAAATATTCATAATAGTTTATATATTCTCTTAATATGATATAAAATACCTCCTTATACCTACAAATACATTATTTCATTCACTTATTTTTATGCACACTTAAATAGGCCTAAAACTACCTTATATATATACAAGCCTCTTGCTCATATTACCACTTAGTCAACTAAAATCCTTAACCTATTAATTTATAAATGGAATATATATTATGAAATATCACAAAAATTAATCAAACCTATTTTTATACCCATTACATCTGACATATCTCAATTAGTCCTAATTTCATCTTTAGGTCTCATGGAGACGTAATCCCATTGGGTCTACTTTAGGATACTTTATACTTTGTCTTTCCTTGGAACACTTTTAAACTAAAAAAATTGTAATAAAATATAATATAAAAATAAAATATACCTATAATAAGCACATATAGGCTCCATAACACCTTTTAGGTCCAATCATCACTTGAAGCATAACATTTGTACTATTCATAATTAGGCCTTCTCATACACAAAAAGTATATCTTAAACTACTAAAGATTAAACACAAAATAGATTAAAAAAAACATGGTGATAAAAAAATATATATAAAAAATAAATTAACTTATATAAATCACCATATTTTCTATACTTCACAACTCAAGGCACAAGGACTCAAACACTTCTCTACAAATAGTTGACTTAGAACTGCCAGAACACTCCAAAACCTAGTCATGAACAAATTGATTTTTAAAATATAAAAATACACTTAACATGACCAATGATACTTTAAAATTATCATTTTACATATATATACCACTTTAAAATATAAAATTTATAAGGTCTAATGTCAAATATTGGTCTTGCAGACCAATCTTTTGTCTTTAGTACACATAGTTAAACCAAAACCAGATAGGTCATTTTAGCTTCAACATTTCAACCAATTTAACTATATAAAAAAAATTATAAAAATAATTTATAGTACATAAAATTACCAAATAACAACACCATGTAAATTATATAATTTAACTTAGGTCATATAGCCTCAAACTCATAACTACAACTTGCTTACCCAAAACTGCTAGTTTACCTTAAAGCACAATCATGGTGACAATGACCTTCAATCACTTGTATGAAAATTTAAAAAGAATCCTAATTAATTTGGATTAAACTATGATATAATTATTATATTATTAAATATAAATATAATATTTTCAAATGGAAATATTGGTCTTGCATACCAATTTCATAACCTTGTATCTTACTATCTCATCTAAACTAAACAGGTCAATTTGTGAGTAAATTTTTAAAAAATTATTAAAAAATTAAAACATCTAAAAATTTATGAAAAACATCTCCATGCACTTATTTTCATCCCTATTCCATGATAACACATTCCTAAACCTATGCTCATTGTTGTCAAGATTTCTCATTGTTTCCACTGTTAGGCCTATTAGAGACTAACTAACTTAGATTACTAATTTATGAAAATTGAGCACTAGAAACAATAAATAAACCAAAAATGACATAAAATATGAGTCTCAAGCTTCAAACTTCATTAATTTTCAAGATTTTACTTGGTCAACTCTAACTACTACAACAAATCTCTAATAAATGTGAACTTTTTTGTAGGCTCTACTCACACACCTAATAATTCAATCACACTTGAATGTGCCTACAATATTTTAATAAAACATAAAATATATTTTATATTCATTTGATACCATTTTGGGTTGTTTTTAACATCTTTAACATCGGGTCATTATTATGGTTCTAAGAGGGTTTAAACACACTTCCACTATAAACAATTATTCATACAACATAACCCCTCAATCCAAAAATTAATTCATATAATTTTTATCTAGGAAACTTTCCCATATAACATTAATATCTTAGGTTCCCATGTAAAGGTTACACATGATAATGAGAACATGTAAGTCCTCATGTTTGCATGCCTTCATTTAATGTAACTGAGAGACCTAAAAACCACTTGTCATGTTTTTTATTGTAAACAATGACCTCAAAATTTTATGAAATGATTTAAAAAACATATAATACATATTAAAACACTTAAATATCCATAAATTACTTGTAAATATAACCTCATACCCCATTAGTCCATACTCTCTCTCTCTTTGCTTGCTTAGACCTTGACTTAAAAACCACATTAGGCCTTGAAACTAAACTTCATGACTCTTTACATGTGCTTTAAACCTAACTAAAATACTAAATAAACCTATATCATTATAAAAAGTGATATACATTATTCATATGTCTTGATAACATATCAGGATTCCTCATTAGGCTAGGTAGGGTCTAGAAATGGTTTAGTTACAGACTTGATCTGTAGGTCCTACTCATGTAGGGTCACCTTGAGATTCACATAAGTGATATAATTCATCATATACATTTTAAATAAACCTAATAAAACATCTCATTCATATGTTCACTCATCACATCAAGCCATCATGACCCTTCATACACAAGACTAGGCATCTTATGTACATACCATCTCAAGTCACTTACTAGGCTCAAACACTTGAAAATTTTGACAATAGGAATTGAAATAATTATGAAAGTATATATACTTTAATTAATTGATCATAATATTTTTCTCACTTACTTCACCAAACTTCACTATCCACACCTTCTCACAGGGTCTAGACTAGGCTTTTCAAGACACCTTATACTCAAAAACTAGTACTCAAACATGATTTAATGTTCACTTAACCTTAAAATTGACATTGGACAATAGAATAATCATTAAGTTACCTTAAAATTCTCTCTTAATTTAAGAGACATTAGGTTGCCTTCAAATTATCTCATGTCACTTGGCTTTCTTATCACATCAAGTACACAAGCTCATACCTCAAATACCACTCACCATGCATCTTTACCAAATTCATCTTGACATCAATGACATCAACCTTGACATAAATTATAATAACATCGACATAAATGATAACACTTCTCAACAAAGACCCTTTATAGATCCATCAATCTATTATGAAGATTGGGTACTTGCAAGAGAAAGTTGGTTGCACTATAGATTATTTTGAATTATCTTATCCCAATATACTATACTACCACACCAAAATGGACCTCAAGTCTAGCATGGGGCCAACTATGGAGTTTTAAATTTGATTAGAGATAGGATATGTGCTATAAATCACATTTTTTGGTGTGATGTTGCCTTTTTGATTTTTAAATTATCTTTTGATCATTTCATTTTATTTGAAATGATTTGGATTTTAAATTTTGATGGATTTTTCTATTTCTCCATAAAAATTCAAAAAAAAACATGGGTTATAAAAATTACTATCATTTGAAAATTTTGAACTTGGTAGCTAAGAAAGAGAACTTAGAGAGCATGGTGTCTAAGAGTTTTGTTAATTCATGTGAAATAAAAGTGTTATCTAGACTTCAACCTTATTTTATCCAAAGTAGAATGAAAGGAAATTAAATTAAGGGTAAATGAACATGAAATAACTTGAATTACTTTAAATCTCAATAAAATGTGATAAAGTGAAAAAGGGATACAATGATAGGTAAGTATGACTCCTTATAATAAAAATGTAAGTGTAGGTAAACATGCTAACTTAGTTTATTGTTTAAGTTATATCTACAAAAGAAAAAAAAATCAAAATTTGAGATTATGTGATCACAAACTTATAACCATTTCTTAACATTATAAAAAAAGAAAAATCTATTAGTAAAGGTGTTTTGAAATAATATGGTTATATTATGAGGAGAGCCTAGTTCTATCCATGGTCTTACACTAAAACTAATAAAATATAAACCCAGTTGGGTACAAAAAATGGTAATAGTTGTATTTTTTCAAGAGAGCTTGGTCATATCCATGGTATTACACTACAACTAAAAACATAAAATCCCAAATGGGTGTAAAAATCATTGGAAGATAACAAAATAGATATGAAAAATCAATGTATGAAAGCAAGAAGGAATTCATGAGGAAAATTGGGTCCTATCCATGGTATTACAATGCAAATCATGAGAGAAAGAAACCAAAGGACCAAGGGAAGGAACTAAGGTTAGTGTAAAAATAAACTATTTTAAAGGATGAGATCCATGTAGAAAACTTAAAATAAGTGTTATTAAGATAGTGTATATGACTATGATAAGAAGGGAAATATTTAAGCAAAGTATTGCTTTAAAAATTATGCATTAGTGGGTTCATTAAAAATATCACCTTCATTAGTTTCTAGGTGATAGGTACCAGACTAAGAATGTATTTTATTAAATAAGGGTGCCACCATTTGTTTGCATGTTTTCCTTATTTATCATGTGTATATTCTAGCTTAAGGACTAGATAACCAACATTGAAAGTGTGGACTTTAATATTTTTATTATGTTGTTTGCTGATGCAAGCCTTGTATTGGCGATTATGTTAAATAGTGGCTAGACAATGTTCATCTAGAATATCAAGAGCATGAAGGTGAGCTTCATTTAATGATTCATTGGTAATGATACCATTAACAAATATATGTAATGAGGTAAGTTCAACTTCAAATGGTAAGATGAACTCAGAACCATATACTAGTGAGAATGGTGTTTCCCTAATGGTAGTATGTATGCTAGTATGGTATGCACAAAGTGGAAGATATAAGTGAAGATTCCAATAAGTGCATCTTTATCATATGGTATTTTGTATAATTTTCTTGATAATTTTGTTAGTGGCCTTAGCTTGTCCATTACATTGTGGATGGTAAGGTGTGGAAATTTTTTGGGATATTTTAAATTTAACACATAATTATTTTATGTCTTTATTTTTTAAATGGTTTCTATTATCAGAATGGTGGTATGGGGAAATATAAAGTGAAAAATAATTTGGTTAATGATAAATTTTTAAATAGTGGTTCTCATGACATTGACAAGAGGCATGACTTCTACCCATTTAATAAAATATTCAGTAGCAGTAATGATAAAAACATAACCATCTTATGACCAAGGTAATTTTCCAATAAGATCTAATCCCCACATGGAAAATGGCCAAGGAGACTCCACAATTTGGATCTTAGGTAGTGGTGAATGGATTAAATTTTCATGAAGTTGGTAAGGATTACACTTTTTGGAATAATTGATAGCATCCTTTTCTAAAGTAAGCCAAAAGTATACCATACATAAACATTTTCATGTTATAACATGTATTTTATAGTGACTATCACAAATGCCCCTATGTGCCTATTCATGGAGAGGAGGAACCTCTTCTTGTATGAAATAGTGGAGTACTGTACTTTCTATATTAATAATAAAGGGTGTTTAATTAGAAAACATATTTAAAAGCTTCTTTATGTATTCTAGTCTTTTCACGAGAATCCATATTTAGAGGATAGGTTTGATGTTCAAGGAATTGGATGATGTTTTTTACCATTGAATTTATTGAATAGTGACAAATTGAATGTGACATATGAGTTAATCCTATGATTGGATAGAATATGGTGAATTTATTATTTGTATAATAAATTGGGATTCATTAAGTAATTCATGAGGATAAAAATGGGATGTTAAAGAAGTAAGAGAAGCAAAGATAGAGTTCTAATTTATTATAATTGGATCAATGTTAAAAGAGGAAAATTATTTTTTGAGTGTTGTTATAATTTAATGATAATCAATAATATTTTAACTTTGACATTGGTAATCACCTTTAACCTAGTAGAAGATAAGTTGGGAATAACCCTAAGCATGTAGATAATGGATATCTAAGTCAAGTTCCACTTTCGTACCTAAGATGAGAGCTTCATATTATTAAATTTTATTAATGACATCAAACGTTAGACTAAATTCCATAGGGATGGTCTTAATATAAGGGTTAATAATAATACATCTTGCTCTATCTCCTAGGAGGCATTTGGCATTCATCAAAGTGGAGGGTCTAGGTGTCTTCATGTAAATAAATGGTGACTTCAAGAAGTTATTTGATAAATTCATTGGGATTTATTAGTATTGAAAATTATATTGGTATCTTCTTGATTATTTTCCTCTAAATCAATAGTAAAATTATGGAAATAATATTTAAGAGAGATAGTTTGACTAAGACCTTCAATATAGGGAATTTTATTTTTAGGGAGATCATCTTGAAGGTGACTATTATGGGTATAGGTGCTACTTGAAGTTGGTTGGCAATGACTTTCCATTTGACATATTTTTTTGTTATGATGTGAAGGTAACTTCTATTAAGAGAACCATCTATTTTCCAATTCTACGTCTAGGTATAAATTATTTGGAGAAAAAATGAAGTGAATCAAAATAGACAATGAATAAGGTTTTTGATAAAGCATATAGTGACAGAGATTTTAAGCTATAAATTAGGTAAAAAGGAAACCATGTTATATTTTAGTAATTTTTTTTGTAAACAATGAGGCCTTGACTAATATATTAAATAGTGTATTCTCTTTTGATATCATATTATTGGGAAAACATTGACCCAACTGATATAAGAGTAGAAGAGGTGTACAAATTTAAAGGATGATCATTAGAAGGTTGATGAAGGGTGCAAGGATGAATCAAGGTCTCTTTCATGTTGTAAAATTCTTTATGATATGGATCAATCCATTTTAAAGAATTATTTTTTTTAAGAATGGAGTTAACAAAGTATATGTAGTAAGCCATTTCTCAGAAGAATTGTTTGATTGACCTAAGCTTGCCAAGGTAAGTGTGAATGTCCAAAATGGAGTGAGAAATGGGCATGTTAAATATAGCATTCATTTTTGTGGGATTTAAATCGATACCACAAAGAGAGATTAATAACCCTAGTATTTTACTAGATCTAATTTTAAATACACATCTATATGGGTTGAGTCTAACTTTTTACTTGATTATTCAATCAAAGATGATGTCTAGATCCGAGAGAAGAGCTGTGCAATTTTTTTTATTTGGTAATGAAGTAATCCACATAGGTTTATACAATTTTTTTGTATATTATCATTAAAAAAGTGAGTCATGGCACATTGATAGGTATCTCTAACATTTTAAGGTAGAAAGGAATTTTAACATAGAAATAGGTTCCTAATTTTTTAGTGAATGGTATTTTGTGTTGGTTTTTAGGGGATATACAAATTTGATTGTCAAATAAAAAACCATCCATGAGTGACAAAATTTAATATCTAAGATTTAAATTTATGATGGAATCTATTGAAGGAATTGGAAAATTATCTTTGGGATAGGCAAGTTTAAGATTGTAAAAATTGATGCATATACAGATGACCATGTTGAATTTTTACAAACAAGAACAATGTTTGACACCCATTTATAATATTCAATAGGTTTAATAAACTTGTCATATAATATTTTGATAATTTATTTATGCCATAAGATGAAAATTTTTGGTGTAATTATTTTGTTATTTTTGTCAAATGGGTTTGGCATCTAGGTATGTGATGATGTTATGCATAATGACACTTAGGTCAATACCTAGCATGTCCTCATATGAACATGTGAAAGTTTCATGATATTTATTGAATAATAGGTTAATCTTATCAATATCAATCAATTTGAATTATCTAGAGACTATTATGGGTCAAGGATATGAAAGCATGCCACATACTATTCTCATGGTTTCTTCAGTAAGAATAGCATTTTTGTCTTGAAAATGATATGGATAATTGGGAAGAGAAGAAATGGGATTAGTTTTGGGATCTAGTTTAGCAATAGAGTTATTAAAATTAGGAGCCTTTTGTTTTAAATTCCCATGTTTTTGATGTTATCATGGAAGTTGAAGTTCTGTAGCATGTAGTAACTCATGTATGGATTCATTGCTATGTATCATGGGTAAGGGTCCGTATTATTACACATAGACTTCAAGTTCAATAATTTTAGTACCATGGTGATCATATTTATAATATATATGGTATACATCTATTACCTTCACATTAAAGGTAATTTTAGGTGTAAGTGGAATTGTTGAGGAAGGTTGATTGGATTTAATTGGGTTGATAACAAGTGTCTATAGAGGAATATTATAAGGAGATACACCTACATCACTAAATTTTAGAGGTGACATGATTAAATGGAAATGAAGTAACTTGGCCACTCCATATTCATTACATGCAAAGTCTCTTTTATGTAATATGTTTAATGTGCATTACATGGAAGAGGGAGTTTAGTGATTTCATCGATGAGAGGGATTATGCAATCTCTGGGTAACAGGGAAGGAGGAAGCCACTCTAAAATATAATGAGTTATCTTAGTAGTATTATAAGTGTTTTACAAGTAGTTTGTCTCATCATTATTAGAATCATCAAGAGTGACCTGGAAATTTAGATTCATATTGATGAATTTAAGTAAAGGTGCACTATTAATTCATGAAATACTTAGAATTTAATAATAATGTTTATGGTTGGGAAGATAAATATTTCATATGTTAGAATCATCCTAATGTTTATAACATTTACTATTATGAATAAAGTTGATACATTGGCTAACTAAAGAGGCAATAGCCCTCATGCGATGCTTCCATGGGAAACCTAGAAGTATATTATAGGATTTTGATAAGTTGATAACCATGAGCTTGGTATACATATTTTTAGTTCCAATATTGAGATGGAGCCAAATACAACCAAGTGGTTTTTTATTGGTATTATAAAATCTATGACATGTTATATGAGTTTTCTTATGATGATCTTTATTATACCCAAGTTGTTAAATTAGCCAAAGAGATTTCACATTAATTATTGACCCTTCATATACTAATACTTTTTGACTAAGGGTGGTATTAATGGTGATATTAATGAAGAGAGCTGGGTTGTCATGTTGAAAGAGAATTTCATCACTGATCATGTCTTCTTCAAGGAACCTTATGGAAGGTTTTGGAGAAGGATAAATCATTTCAATAGTATGAATTTCTATTAGTGAAGGCTTGTGAGGAGGTTTTTCCACTTCTAAGGAATATGGTTATTCGATTTCTTGTAGTTGTTACATTATAAATTTGTGATGATATGGATAAGTGTGAACTAACTCCATCAGATGGATTTTACAAGGTATAGAGTTGAGTTCCTCTAAGAAATTCCAATGAGATTATGAAGATGAAGAACTACCACAAGGCTTAGAAGGTAAAATATTTTTGGTAAGAAGAGAGGTAGTTTGGGGTTAGGATTGAGGAAATTTTTCCTCATTAGTTTTTGAAGGTATGTTAGTGGTAATATTTCTATTACATATTTTCACAAACTTAGAACTGAATAGTACTTCACATCAAAAGGATAATCAACTTGTAATTTAATATATTCAATAAAAATAAAATAGAGATGAATAAAAATATATAGCTCAATGATACCATACAAACAAAGAGTTAAGGCTATAATTCAATCCCAAAAATATCTCAAATCTATCTCCTAATATCTCTCCCTCAAGCCTATTCTTTCTTACACACATAGAATAACTATGTGATTTGTGACTACAACTCACACAATAATATATTATCCTAATATTATGAGTAATCAAAATAACTCATCAACTATTAAAAATAATATTTACCCAAATACATAAATGTAATCACTAATGTTAGGCTATTCTTAACATCCCCCCCCCCTTAGTGCAAACATGGTGAAAACATTATCCTATACTATAACTTCTACCAAACTCAAATGATGGTTTTTCACTTAGATTACTAATAACTTAAAAATAAATGATGGTTTTAGACTCAATTTAGCACCAACCTACAAACAAACAAGATGATTTTATATGTTATTCACCAACAACCAAAACATCTAGAAGCTTTTAGAAGACAACCAAGAACCTATGATGTCCCAACACTCTTTTAGTCCTCATCACTATCTTTACTTGAAGGGAAAATACAAAGATAAAATATCACTTATTTCAATACCTAAAAAAGAGTATACTTATATTCTTTATTTGTAAACACACAATTGAAATATATGAAAAGCAAGAACCACATAAAAGATGTCACCAAATCATTTGGGCCCCACTATTGGTGACTGATGAGAGACTCTAGAATCTCTAGCCTTCATTTCATTTATCTTTCAGTGTCTACTACTTACTTATCCAATGTGTCGATGAAGATCATGTCATTTTGAAAGGAATAGGGTCCCCACACAAGATCGACATATTCAACATTTTAACTTAAGATGTTGCATACAAGAAATAATTCATCCTTGTACTTTTGAACACTCTTCACTTTGACTTTGACACTTTTGAGACTTTTAACATTTTTACAATTTTAAAAAAATCACTATAACAAGATGATAAACTATAAAAAATAATTTTGGAATACATTATTTATCAACTTGACTTAAAACAAATACCTCTCTTGACTCTTGACTTGATAAATAAACTAGGTCTCAAGAAAGACTAACACTTTGGATTTTGGATAAATAACATCTATGACATATATATTATTGATGTGGACTAAATAAAATAATCAAACATATTGACTTATTTTGAAATGACCAAAAACTATTACACTAAATGAGAATACTCTAACCCAAACTTATGAGGTGACTCAAAGCTAAAAGACTACATAAAATAACTTTCTATATTATGAATCTAATCAAAAGACTACATTTAAACTTTAACTTCATTAAAACTAAATTTTAACTAAAAATCACCTAAAATAAATTTAACTCACTATGAACATAATAATATTAACCATGACTCACAACTATACATGATACATACTAGAAACTTGATAAATTTTTTTGACTAAGTTTAACTTGATATTATATATCTAGATAAGACAAGAATAATGACTTATTTTAGTTACACTAGTTATTGATTTGCCATTTGTTACATGTATATTGCATATAAAGGAGAAATTTAATCTTTTCCAATCCTATTTGATATTGATCATGGTAGAATTTAGACAGACAAATAGACCCCAGTCATGGCACATGGTCTAAACTGATCATTAGATGAATGAACAACACTAACATAAAATGTCAGTGTATCTACACCAAATTGAATAATGTTTAATGAAGCTCTAATATTCATAATAAATAGCTCCACCCTTTTTTAAATCTTAACTATAGGATCAAAAGGTGATGTTGGAGAGAGCTTCAGTGAATGATATTATATCTACAATGCATTCATAAAAAATAATTCAAATTAGTATATTTCATGATGGGATATTTATTCAATGACATGTTGCTTATGATGTCCAATGCTATGTCAAGATTAATATGCACTTAGCCTACACTCTAAAAATTATAATATCTAATTTTTTTATCATGCACAAAAATAATATGTAGATCCAAATAATGCAAAGATGTATTCTAGTGTAGACATTTGTGCTTACACATTAGATGTCAACATGATCAGGTTATATACTGACTTATAGGAATATATTAATTATGCAAGGTGTGATCATAGTTGATGTCAATTTGAATGTAAAATGGCTTTCCTTTCCTCCAAAAACTTGAACTACATAAGACAGATCTATGAATTAAAAATAATTTATAAGATAATAATTATTCTCATTTAATTGATATGTTTAAAAAATGCATGGATAATAATATTAATGAATAGTCATATAATGCTAAATATGGTGCATATGTTTCCATTATTCATATGATATTTTCACAAAATGAGATAATATCAAGATATGTCTTTTTATAAAAAGACTTCACTATCTATGCATGAATTGACATGAAAATATAAAGACACCAATATACCCTAAAATAACTTCTTTTCTATTACACACCATTATACAAACTACTACCATTACTTTGATACGAGATAATATTTATGGTACACATTTGTAAAAATTTAACATAGAATAATACTTCAAATCAAATGAATAATCAAATTTTACTTTAATATATCCAGGATGCATACAATAGATATAAATACAAATATATATCTCAATTATCCCCTACAAATAAGGAGTCAAAGCTATCACTCAATCCCAACAATCTCTCAAATCTATTTCCTAATATCTCTCCCTCAAACCTATTCTTTCTCACACACCTAGAATAACTATGTAAGTTGTGCCTAAAACTCACTCACACAATAATATGTTATCCTAATATTATAACTTTTCACAACAACTCAAACTATTACATATAATATTTACCTAAATACATAAATGTGATCACTAACATTAAGATATTCCTAATAACTGCTAGTGGTATCTTTGAGAAGTTGATCTTCAAGTGATGGTTTATTTGTATTTATGATGGGATCTTTGTGGTCATATTTACATCAATAATTGATCTTAACTATATTCATGTATTGAGAACTGGTATAGTATTGATCTTAATCAACATTAATTACATAAATATCCTTGTTTGAATGTTTGGTTTAGATGTGTAAAATGTTTATGTTGTTAGAGGAAGAAGGATTTAAAGCTTGTTTATTTTGAAAGGTGTTAACATAATCATGATGATGTATTTTGATCAGAGCATCATGATTTAATGTATCTCCTATCATAAAATAAATGACAATTTTGGTAATCCAATGAAATGTTTCATGGGAATGACCAACATTAACATGAAAGCAACAAAATTTGTTAGGATTATACCATATAGATGGATTATTATCATATTTGAATGGTTTATAAGGCACTAAAAGTTGTTTCATTTGTTGAAAATTTTATGGCATATGTGAAGTTTGGGTATTATCCATTTTGGATACTCTTGGTTTTATTTGAGGAGGATTTATAGTGATTGTATTAGTGTAGTGTTGGAAAGATCCCTTAATGGTTTTAGTGTTTAGTTCAAAAAAATTTATTAGAGGATCTTGATGCTTAGCTTGATCGATAACATTATTTAGAGTTTGGGGAACAAAATTTTAAACCTTGTATTAGAAGGAAGGTGTTAAATCAATCATGAAGAGTTTGAATAAGTTATCATCAGTCATGTTATGATTGGCTTTCTAAGCCAAATATTTCTATGTTTTGTTAAATCCATGATCTAAATTAGAAGGGGATTGTTTAAAATTAATGAAATGACAAAGAGAATTTTTAATAAGATCATTATGTTTAAATTCCTTAACTAGAGGATTGATTAAATCCTCAAGTTACCATAAATCCTGAAGTTGCCATATAAATTTTTTGGAAAGTTCATTATACCATTCTAATATGTCACCTGTGGATATTTTAAATTAAATTTTCGTAGTAGAAAATTTATTAGTTTGAATCCACTCTTTAGAAATATTAATTAATGCTTTAAGGAAAGATGAAGGGTCTTAAGTACCATCATATTTAATAGTGGGAGATATAATGCCAATATCAATAGATACAATGAAGGGGACCAAAGGTTCATTTTGAATGTGTTGTAGCATATTTTTGTGAATAATAGGTTGTTGAATGATATTTCATGTAGAATATTTAAGAGGTGGATGGATTAAATTTTATTTATTTTAGGTAATAGGAAGAGGAGGCTGATTAGCCATGTTTATCAAATGATATTGTAATTGCATCATTTGAAAGGTATTAGATGTTTGCATGATGGTCATTTATTACACTATTTTTGTAATAATTTGAGTGGTATCAATTAGTGGATTGGTGTTGGGAGGATTATTATTAGGATTATTAGGAGGAACATTCCTTGAATTGGTATTAGAGGGAGGGTTACTAGGAGGTAGATTTATAGGAGGTAGGTTATTGGTGTTGAGAAGGTTTATTGTGGGGTTGTCTTTTAGGCTTGTGTCAATTTTCCCCATAGTATAATAAGGTGACTTAAAGAGAGAATTATGTTGAGAAATGTAGAATGGATCTCATTCATCAATCTCATCATTTTGAGTAATTTGGACCATATTAGAGTCCAAAGATGAGGGATGAGTAAAAGTGCTAAAAGACTAAGGATCGTTTTAGGTGACAAAGGTAGGGAGAAAATAACATACCATATATCATCTAAATGAATTAAGGTCATCAAAAAATATTTTTATAGTTGATTTCATGATTCTAGAATGCAAAATGTGAGATTAAAAAAGCAAAGAGTAAAAACATGGACAAAGTTAGTCAAATACATAATAGTATCATTTAGGAGGTATAAATTCGATTGGGTTGACAAAGTTTGGATTAAAGTTGAATATAATAAGATGTAAAATTCACAGTATAACTACTCAACTATGTTTTATAGATGGTAAAAGTGAGGAAATCTAAGAGACACATAGTCATATAGGTCGACTATCTACTGAAGATAAATAGAATAGGTAGCCTATAACATACTAAGTTGATGGGGTTGACTATGTTGTAAAAATAAGGGAAAAAATCTACAAAATAATAGATAATAAAATTTAATTGAATACAAAATAAATTAGATCAAATGTGTTTGATCTAATTGTATCAAATAAAAGGAACCTTGTACCAATGTTGGTTAATACAAGTTTTGTAATACCAAATATAATATACAAAGAGTAAGCAATAAAAGTGTAATTTAAGTGGTCATTATTGTATGTTGTTAAGTTGTAACAAATTTTAAAATTAATGTGATATGGAATTGGCTATAAGAAGGAACTAGAGAAGAAATCTATGGATAATTTTAGGTATTTTAGGCTTAAAGGGATTTGTATTGGTGATGATACTAGCTTGGTATTGGGGCCTACCCCCTTATTTCTTAATCTCATAGTGATATGGGTGTCAAGTGATTTTTTAATATATACCAAGAACCACGTATTTATACTTCACTAGAAAACCAAGTTGACTTCCCCCTTGGTGATGAAATACAATTAGGTAGACCTTGGGAAGAAACATGTTTAATATTTATTGGTGATAAGTGATTTGGAAGTTTGTGAAAAAGATAAAAATAGTGTGACTATATTGGTAAATTAAAAACCTCCTATTTAGTCTATGTTTTTTACTCTAAGAAAGTAAGTAGAATAAATGAAAAGTGAATTAATTACTAATAAGATATGTATCATAATTCCTTTGTTTGTTAAGAGTACAAAGTCAATTCAAGTGACACTATATGAAAAAATTATATAATAGAGTCAATAAGGTCACTTCTATCTATGGAATTAATATCCAAAAAAACATAGTTGAATAGGTCGAATGAGTCTTATAAAGATAAATTAAGCTATAGAACTATGTTGAGCTAGTTGACACAGTTTGATATAGGTTTAAATTTTTATAGACTAAAAATTGTGAAAAATAGGACTATAAATGAGAAACAAAAATGATTAAGAAGGTAAGAATGAACCTTGATAATTTTTAAAGATGTTTGATTTTATATTTTTATGTTATGTTTCTCAAATGATAATTTTTATATTATGATAACAAAGATGATTAGGTCAATGAATTCTACAAAACCTATATGATGAAAATAAGTTGTAAAAAAATTTGACTAGGTCAATGAAGTCAACAAATCTTTATGATTAAAATGAAATGCTAATAGAGTCAACTATTTAGATTAAGTCTCCAAAAATGTGGTTAAAAATTTAACTATGTCAAGTTGATCTATCTAGTTACCTATTCTTGGAGAAGACCTACACAAAGAAATACAAAGTCGATAGGAGTGGTTATGTGTTGAACATACTCACCAAATTTTAGATTGTATCAAATGGTTTAGAATAGTATTATAAAAATAAAAATTTATAAGATAAAATAATAACTGAATGTGTGATATAAAATATATAAGGTTTAGATTCATGTTGGCTTCACTAGAATTTATACAAGGGAAATTGAATTTGATCTACAAATCAATCCTAGCTCAAAGAAGATAAATCACAACTACCCTTTTGCTTGTTGTTACATTTATATAATTGAGGTCATGACCAAGATGGATCTACTATACCTAACCAAATGGTCCTTTACCACAATAATGTAACTAAATAGGTTTTTGAAGCCTCTATTCATGCAACACCATGAGATAACCCTATCTAGGTCCTATGTTTTCCTATTCACAAAGTAAATAAAAAGTAAAGTAAAATCTAACCTATTATTAACCAAAGCATGTGGCATACAATGGGGGTAATAAACATAAAAGTAAGCATACATAAAATTATTATAATTAAGTCTATATATATATATATAACATTAATTCATAGAGAGAAATATATTAAAAATACATTACTTATAGCTACTAAAATAGAGGAGTAAGAGTTATATATACTTATCATGAAGATGAACCCATCGAGACTCAATCTCTCCCTTGGCCAAATGTGCTTTGGAAAAGGTTTTTGTGGTTTTTAAGGATCACTAAGATAACCCAAAGTATCCAAGACTTTTTCAAAAGATAATATTATTATCCAAGTGTAAACACTAAGCAACAACTCCTTAGAGTATAATAGTGGAAGAAAAGATTGTAAATAAGCACAAATGAATGATTAAATTAATATCTCTATAATAAATGGAAGAAAAAATGTGTATATATAGATAGATATAACCCTAAATCCTTCTAAAATTATAGCTAATAGAGTCATCCCTATTGACCCTATATCATTGATTAATAAAATAAAGTTAGGTCCAAAACTAGGTTGGTCAAGTCTGACCTAGACCCATAACATTATAATATATTTTAAGTATAAGGTTGTCCCAAGCCAAATTTATTCGGTAAATGTCAAAAATAGTATTTAGCTTAGGTAGGTGTTGTTTGAGGTAGTAAATTTCTTAGAATAATGTGTAAGGGAGGTGTAAAATCTTAATGAAGTGTATAAGAGATGTTTTTAATGGTTAAAAGTGGTGGTACAAGGGACAAAAATCTTGTGAAGCACCAATAGTCTACCCACCCCTTTCCCAATGCACCCATTAAGGCATGTAATTAGAGAGATTGAGACTCGACAAGTTACTAAAAGAGAGAAAGGATCAGTAATTGATAATGTTTGAAAAGATTATGTGTATACTATCACATCCTTTTTAGTAGGTATTTTGTATAAGACACTTCTATCAGGTTTAGATATTAGAATCAACATGACTAACCCAAGCTAATGCTAGTTTCCACAAATCCAACTACACCCATTCTATATTTTGATGACTATACCATAATCATATTTTAGACTATTTCATGCTTGTTATAAATTTACAACTACATTAACATCAAAACTAGATAAGTACATTAGTTATTGTCATTTTCATACTTAGCATAGCTATATTTACTATTTTTAGCCTATTTGAATTTAATAAATTCAATATATGTTTATTCGAGTTTACCATCCAATAATCCTACTTTAGAGAGAGTTTATCATCCTTGTGACCTAGGCTATATCTACCCATATAACCCTAGATAAATCTAATCTAGACATCATTTTAGGGTTAAACATTTGGTGAACCATCTTTGAACTCCAAACCCTAGGTAAATTAGGGTTTTCTATTTTTTTTGTTTTTGATCCTTGAATGCTATAATTTTATAGTCATGTTTGATATGGTTATATATATATATATTAGTTATTTCATATTCCAATACCTTATAGTGTTTATTACTTGGTATATCTCATTCCTAATTAAATTATTATAACCTATAAGGGATTCTAAACCTAGATTCATGCATACTCCTTATTTTAATGTTTATAATGAGCATTTATCTATAACTACAAAGTACCAAAGGGAGTGCATGAAAAAATCATCCTCCTCATGTAATGTTACTACCCAATCCAAGGATATTACTACCAAAACCTCACACTTGGAATTTTTAGACCATTCATCCCATTATAAGGATGTCCTTTTGGATGCGTTACATATGGCTATACTCCCTTATAATGGTGCACCATTGTATGTGGTATCTATCATAGATTCCACCAAATGGATAGATAATAATATATCCTCTAAAAATGATGATTTATAGCTTTAATATCTTATAAATAACTACTTTCGAATCTACATCTTTGTGTGCATTTATAGTAAAATGGTAAAATGAGTTATTGTGTATAATGGTTTAGGTATCAACATTTACAACATGTATTTTCTCTCCTTAATTTAACATTGGACCTTGAAATTTAGAACCATGTAATATGAGTATCAATGGATTTAATAATATTTCATATGATTATTAGGATATATAATATTGAATATAAACATGGGTCCCCATAAACTACCCACTTTGTGATATGTTATATCAAATTATTTGAATAATAACATTATCTTGGGACTATCTTAGATACATGATATATATGTTTTTCCCTCTATATTACATGCTTGATTAAAATTTGGTCATTAAATATCCATTTACATATATCCAATGGATAATAATCCTTTCAGACATTGTGAAATGGTGTAATAACCCAATAATACTACACCACAATCTTGTAATCCTAATTTTAGTTCTTGATATTCGCCCAAATATGGATATAAGGACAAGTGTTAGGTAAAAATGATAAATGCATCACTCAACCTATTTATCCTAAAAATAATAAAAATCAACAAGGTTTGGGTTTTTGTTAAAAAGATATAATAAAAAAACATATCTCTAAGAATTTAACTTGTTTTAGAAAGGTCAAAACATAAAGTATGAATACCTAAACAACTGAGTTCCAAGTGGTCAACCATCATATAATTGATGACGGTCCTTGAACATAAATTTTTAAAATGGATGAGTTCTCTAATGATGAATCATTACAAGAGTAATCGGTGGCATATGATTATATATCTTCCTTATATCATAATAATATGTCTCCTCATGCCAACTCTACTCATGCTTACTATGCTGAGAGAGATGACAGTAATGTCAAACATAATGTATCAAACACTATTCCTACCACACCATTTATTATAGAAAAAGATACCTTGTTAAATGAAGAAACAATCAAATATAAATTTTGAATGGATAGGCACCATCAAACATTTTCACTTGCAATAATGATTTAGGATGATGGATAAAACTATCAACATGTCCTTCATGATTTTCCCAAACTCTTTGTTTGGGATTACTCAGATATACCTAGGATTGATCCATCAATTATAATGCATAAAATATTATTTTACCCATATAAAAACATAGTAAAATAAAAAAAACTCTAAAAATGCATCATAAAGCGGTGTTATTAGTAAAAGATGAAATTCAAAAGCTCTTAGATGTCAACTTGATAAGATCCATTGCACATCTGACTAGGTGTCCAACATTGTCTCTATTAGAAAACCCAATGGTGAAATTCATTGTTGCACTAATTACCTTTATTTAAATAAGGCTTGTACTAAAGAGTATTTCCCATTACCTAATATTGACATGATTATATAATCTACACCTAGACATGAGACATTTTCATTTATGGATGGATTTGTGGGATATAACCAAAAAAAATTAACCTCTTATATAAATAAAAGACCACATTTACCACTCCTTTGGGTACATTTTTTTATATAGTCATGAATATTCGATTTAAATTTTGAGTAACTATTAAGGTTAACATACCCCCATATATAAAAACAGGGGACCTTTGTTTCAAATTATGCAAACTTGTACCTTAAAATTGAAAATTCACTTGATCAGAGTACTAATAGCATATTTTCACATTATATTTACTTTAAAATCATCCACACCTAATTCTCATTTGGATTTATTAACATATTTTCAAGTGATCATGGTTTTACCCCTTCTAATTTTTCTAATGATTATTGTGTGTATTTATGTATTGCAGGTTCAATGGAATCTCATTTGGGAATGAACATGCTTAGGGGTTTGTGCTTCAATGTTAAATTGATATTTTTCTATCCTTTTTTTTATAAAATATTAATTGAATCTATTTTAAGACATGTTAAAATCCTATTCTAATGTTTTAAACTATGTCTCTTTTGAATTAAATTCAAATTTATGCGATAACAATTTACATGGGAACAATTATTTGTGCCATGGACTTAGTTTATTTTTATCCTAAGGCTTAGTCATGTTTTTCAAAATGACCAAACCTTAATCTAAAAATATTATTCTTTGTCCCTTTATGTCTCATGACCCCTTGGTCTACTTTATTATTAGTTTGGTTTACTTAATCACATCGTCCCTTTCATTATGTTCTAACTTAGCCTAAAATTTTAATTACATTTATTAATACAATGAAAACTTTAAGATAAAACTTTATGTCATGTCTTTTATCATTAATAGGGTCCCATTTATTATGTTTTATAACTTATCCTAAAGATTTTATCCTAGGTTTTTACCTTGTTTATCAACATAAATAAAACCTTAGTCTAAAATATTTAACCTAAGTTTTATATATTCCTTGAGCCTAACTTAGTTTTATTTTATTGACTATAGGATCAATGGTATGCATTTTCTCAGGAAATATTTATATAATGGTGAATATTAAGTCAATGATTCAATGGATCCCAAAAATGAGTGAGAATGTGATAAGTGTCACCATCATGGGAACCCTATCAAAAATCTAATGGTACATAGCAAAAGATGATTTGATGGAACATGATTGATTAGTTAAAGATGATCCGATGGTGTGAGATCAATGTTTAAAATTTAAAGGAAATCATATATTACATGGAGATGAAACATATCACAACTATGGGGCACAAATTAAATCTTGAGCATCTTTCAAAGATTTATAGCACATGGTCTCACGTACACATTCTGATCAATGATCCATGGAGTAGGGAACATAATTTAGTAGATCAAGATCAAAAAAGTACATTAATCTTGGTAGAGATAATCCAATGGTGAAATATTGACATTGAAATTTCAATAAATATCAAGACAAATTTTAAATTGACAAGTATCACAACTACAAGGAATATATCAAAGCAGCCAATAGTGTTCAATTCCTGAGATCGAGATTAATGAACCACATTAGTTTGTGCAAACATATCTAGCAATGTGAAATAAAGGTGAATTTTCAAAGGGTTTAAAACTAATGGAATGATGAAATGTGTCCCAAAATGATAAATGGTCATATTTAAAATATTCATGAGTAAGATGCCATGTTGATGCCACATTGAAACCATATAAGCAAGATATGTCAAGTTGAAGATTTTGTGGACCTAGGGAAATGTAAAGGTATAAATAATTGATTTGGAGAAAATATAAGTCAAAAATTCACATTGTTAGAACTAGATGATCACCATTAATTATATGTAATAAAACCTTCACAAAAACCTAAGCACATGCGAAGCCCTAGTTTGACCTTATGACCACTATAACTAAGCCAACAACATTGAATTGTCATCTATGCAAAGATAATTCAATCCAGGATAGAATTATGATCCATTATTAATAAATTTTACCAATTCACCATCCATGAAATATTGAAGATGAATTTTAAAATAAGATGTGGGACTTTACTTGACCTTAGATGTAGAAGGGAGAATCTTCAAAAATATAGAGTTCAATGCTACCGCTATGAACACTAGGGATAATAATTAGTTGAGGTTATTATAGACCACTAAAGAATAACTAGATATTAATAAGGAAGAAAATAAGAATACATCAATAGAAAGGATCTACTATGACATAGTTTCCATTCAAATGATGAGCTTCCATTATGCTCCAGCAATATGATAGGTACTACAATGTATTGACATTCTCTCTCCTATTTTTAAGGATGATAAAACTGATAAAGGCATGTTAATTAATGAACACACTCATAAAAGTATAGCTTATAGCTATTATATATATTTTGAGAACTATTATAAGTTGTCTAAACCCCAAGTAGAACAAACCACAATTAACAACTGGGCTAAAGAGAATGATTTGAATAATGTCATTTTCTTATGGATATATTCTAGAAACCAAGGGTTTTTAGACATCAATAACAACATTAACATCAACTAATTTAGACCTAAGATTAGGATGATCATGACTATGATGAATAGGTTATGTGTAAATTCAACCACTACATATGTGGAAAACATTTGGTTACCCTTAGTATATTTTATTGTTGAGAAATATCTCACCCCTCCTCTTGGTGAATTTATCAGCACTTGTTTGAGTAGATAGATTATTGTAGTCAAGAAAAGGAATAGAACCCAATTCTATATGATTTCATACCTTAAATATGCCCTCCTTTCCATAACCAAGATTACTAATATTAGAGAATGGTCACCCAATAAAACTCAGACAATTTCACAATATCATTCAAAATTTTACATATTCAATTATAAGGACCACATACAATTCATTTGTGACTATGTTTATCTAGACCTAACTGAGGCCATCACTAGGAATCCAATGTCAAGAGTTAGTCCCTTAATAAAAAAGACAATTGATTCCATGGGAGACATATAGTTATACCCGGATTGCACCATCATCAAAATTAAAGGAATTTAGGGCCAACCCCTCTAGCTACCCATCCATGTTTCCAATAAGATAGTAGAGTAGGAGGTAGCATATCAATTATTCCATGAAATATATGGTTTGTACAAAATCAAGAAGAAAGGGATCCTCTAAAACCTCCTAATAAATTTTGGGAGGACCATATTTAAATAATGGGAAAATGTTAAATCATCATATAGACACAAAAAATCTTTTAATTTATAATTGGATGAGCTAAGGAAATGGGATACCCAAGATAGGGTTAAATGACATTTGAAAGCTAAAGTAATAAATGTGTCTTATGAGTACTAGCCTGGCCATTATGACCTAATATACACAAAGGCATTTTCATTCTCTAAAATCATGGGGAGATTGAAGAAATACAACATCAAACTTTAAGCTAGGATGATAAGGGATCAAAAGGGAAGTGATGACATATGGAGCCTAGGGCCAAGGCAATATAACTTGTTAGGCAGTGCACCTTTTAGACCTCCTCTAGTCTAATCACAAGTAGAGACTAAGATTGAGGCACAAATTGAGAAAAGGACAAAATAAAATTTTCCTAATGAGATAACATCATCTTTAACCTAGGTTGAGGAACAAAAAACACTAGTTGAAGAAATTCACATGGTAGCATTAGACCCTGGGAATATAATTCAAGATTTTTTGAAGACGTTTTCTGGTTCCTATGGGTCTAATGAGGAAGTGGAATATATGGAAGAAACAAAATAAGAAAAGGGGAAATAAATATTGGACCTCATTCCTGTGGACACCCCTAAAAGATAGGCTAAGGTGGAAATGGTCCTAGTGAAGGCTAAGATGCCTAAAGTGACTTTTACCCATCATTTGAATAAATTAAACCTATTTATTGAAGATAACTTGATTTATGGACTTGTCATTCCATAATGGTTCATCTATGGTAAGTTTTAAAAGATTCCTACTATGTAACATTCTTGGGCCATGATGAAGGCCATTAATATCCAAATGCATGAAGAGGTCAATCCATGGATAGTTGTCTTGAAAAAGGAAGAAGAGTATAGGATGGCTACTTCAGGAGTGTCAAGTGGAACACAAGTGGATATTTCAACTCCATAGGTGATAGAATCCTTAGTTGGCGTCAAGTTTGACCCAACAACCACCAATTTATAAAGGGCAACTATGAAAAATGCCATGGTTAGTAGAGAGGAGTTGACTTTCCAAAAGATGGAACCTTTGGTTGGTTTCACTCTAGTTGGAGGACAAAAGCCTTGGGAGGAACCAATGTTTGAATAAAATTTTCTTGAATTAGCCTAGGCTCAGTTAGATCAATTTCAAATAATGATCAATAGCATCTTATAATAGAACAAGAATTTGAAAGGACAAGATATCTTATCCATCCCAAAGGATAGGTTCCAATAAGCTGAAGACCACTAAATATTGAAACTTTTCATAGGTTTCCATATGTCTTCTATGGTTCTCATGTTGGTCTAAGCACCTCACCTATCCTTATTATAGCCTTATTGTAAGCTTAGCTTCTTTTTACTTAGTCTTGAAAAGTCAAATATAGTCAACAATGGTCCAACATGGTCAAAGGATCAAATTATTTTATAAATGTTATAATAGGGTCATTGAGGTATTCTAAGGTGTCCCTAAGTCATGTATTTAAACTTTGATATGTTTTATATGCTACAAGTGTCTTTTGGTCACATTTTAGGCTCATTAAATGACTTGTAAATATTTTTTCAAGGAATCAATTGTCACCAATGAGGATTATAAATTTTATGAGTTCAAAGGATGTCAATAAATAGTCATAGGTAGAACATAAGTGGTTTCATGCACTGAAATAGGGTAATCACCTTAAAAATGGGTTATTAATGGCACTTATATAGACTTAGAGAGTCCACATTTAGGTGAGAATGTGGGAATAGTGTATTTTGAGCTTCTTTAAGTCTTCCATATTCTTTATGTGTAGATAAAAATTTAGAAATATCAATTTTTTCTTCTTCTACTTCTCTCTTTCCTTCATAAGCTAAAAAGGGTCAACTTTAGATGTTTGGTGTAGGTCATAAAAGTAGTGTTGGGGGAAGTGATCTTGGGAGTTGAGAGAAGTTTTATTTTTATTAAAATCCATGGAAATAAGTTTTAGTTTCATTTATCCTCATTTATGAAACATTGTTAAGAAATCAAGTAGCTTCTTATGCTTTTGCATCCATGAGGGGTCCTTGTATGAGCTTGTTTTTGAAAATTTGGATGCAATTTGATAGCTTTGGTTGTTTCATGTGGTTCTTAGGGTTTTATAAGGACTCTCCACAAGTTTTAATTTGTCTTATTGGATTTTAGTGTTTCATGAACTCAAAAAGCCTCTTCTAGGCTTGTTTGTACTTGTAGACTGGTTCCTTCCTTCATAAAGAACTCCACTATCTTTTGAGGTCATCTGAAGAATTTGATTATAGGTGTATAAAAAATTTTAATTTGTGTGAAATTAAAGTGATTATAGACAATTTTTAGAGGGATCCTAATCTCCTAATGGACTATTAGGCCTAAAACTTGCTCGAGGGAACAATCAAGTCTGTGTGTGGGTAGAGACTTTGAAGGCACTATGAGGAACATGGAAAGGTTTGAAATGTGTTATAAAGTAAATCAAAATAAACAAAACCTAATTTTAATAAGTCTTTCTCAAAGTTGTGATAGTGAAACCAAAGTGATAAGAAATATGCATCACACTCAGAAACACACACCTATAGGTGTTTAACAGGGGTCTAGAGGTTTGTATGAAGTCATGGGTAGTAGGTGTTGATCTTCATAAGGTCTATGAAAAAAATTTATATCTTGGTGAGCATGAATAATCCTTTGGTATCCCACTATTCATTGAGAAAATATCCCAAATAGATAATCTAAGTTTTTGGGAACTTGTCCCTAAGATGGCAAAACAAAGAACTCTATGTTTTTAGCAATATTGGATAGGTATGAGAGATGATTTCTTGTTAAACCTTAAGATCTCCATCTATTAGCCCTACCATGAGGGTATATTATTGAAATATATGGAAATTGGAGAGTTCAAGGGACATGATTTTTGAGACCCTAAAGTCATACTTTCACACATTGAAATTACTTAGTGATATCTGCAAGAATAAGATCCAAATGACTTTTATACTCTCAAGGTGACAATATGTAAAGACTTGCCACCATACTACATGATTTAAATGAAGTGATATCACACAAATTTATTAAATACCATCTAAAAAATGTTTAATTAAAGTTAGAGAAGAATGATATAAGTCTAAAGTGGCTAAGATAACCTATAAGTCTCCTTTTACATACAATGGAGAACCTACAGTTGGGGACTTCACCTTAGGATAGAGCTTGACATTTTAAGGTGATTGATAAAATATATGGGGTAGAAAATGCATGAAAAAATTTAAAAGATCACTTTTAAAAGCTTAAGGGAGAGGGGATAGAGATGATTTAGGGGTCTAAATCCACATGAACACTCACAAACACCTAGAGGCAGAGTACATCAATCAATTTAGTGGACACATTTTTTAATATTAAAGAGCATGGGAAATATTGATAGGAGTTCAAACATGATGAGGCATTGAGTTACCATCTTAGTGGGGTGTGGGTGATATCACCAAACTATTTCAAGAAGAAGAAAGTATTTAAAAGACCCCTAAGACCCAAGCAGACACCTATAACTAAGGCAAATGATTGTGGTAATAAGTAGGGTACAAAAACATATAGTCTCAATAAATTAAAGAGTTAGAGGATCATATGAGATGACAAAGGGATGAAATTTTATCAATAGGGTCATTGATATGTATAAAATATCATCCAATACTTATTTTACTCATAAAAATAGGGGTAGTATCCCCTATTTTATCACTAACATGGGGTACTCCCCTCAATGCATAGACAGGTAGTTTTGAAGAAAGAGGGGTGATGAGGTGAATTTAAAATGACTTATACCTTGGAGAGATATGTGTGAAATTTATTATGACTATGAAAAACAAAACTATCATAGAGGAGGAAAATCAAAAAATATGACCCAAAATCATAAGTTTGTAGTTAGACCTACTTAAGCAAGTTTAAGCATAAGACCAAAAGGGAGAACAAGGTCACTTTTGGCCTTAGACATGATCTAAAACCTAGTGGGATACATTAATGAGGTAACAAATGAGTTTAATATTTCACCTTGTAGAGTAAACCTTGGAGATGCCATTTTTGGTTCAGAAGCCAACTTGACTTACAAGAAGAACAAGAACAAGCCTGAGAGGCTAGGTTCAAGACCTCACATCTCTCATGAGGATCTGTATGGGAGACATAGGAGTTATGGGATTTTATCATGGGTATTTAAGGACAAATTAGTGTAATTTTTTTTAGTTTGGATGTTCAAACTTTATAAACCAACCTCAAGACCAAAAATAGGCCTAAAGCCCCACTGAACCTTTGCCAAGGACCAATTTTGGGAAATGGAGTTAGATAGATATTAAAATGAAATATATTTTATATAATTATGATTTGAGGTTTTATAGGACTCCCTCAGGATACTACACACCAAGATGAGTTGTACAAACCTATATGGATGGGTGTAAAAATAGGGTTTTTCTCACTATTTTATGTGTTGTGCAAGCTACAAGAAGATTTAAGAGTTAAAAAAAAAAATTGGATGGAATATTAAGATTTAATATAACTCCTAACATTAATTTAATTCCATAAAACAACTTATAATTTATCTAATTAAGATATTCAACTCAACTAGTCAAATCTAGCATATTGGACAAGCTAGTGAAGAAGATTGAAAACTTCAAGTGAGATGAATTTAAGTTGTCCCTAATGATTATAATGCCATGGAGGGCCTTAAAACTTTTCATTAACTCCCTTCCATATATTTTAATGTACAAATGTTGAAAATTTTGAGGTGAAGTGTTCAAGGTGCGTATAAGGGTAGTTTTTTGGACAATAGATGATGATGTCTAACTTTCAAAGGTTTGTAGAGGACCAAACACGAAATAGATTCATGGAGAGGAATTTATGAGAGATTTAATTTTTATTTTAATCATTTTTACTACTCTTCATTAGTTATAGGATTTTCAAATATCTCTAAGCATGAAGGAAATTTTTTTGTACAAAATAGAGAGTTGTATGCCCCTTTTCATGAAGTTTATGACTTGGATTAACACTTGTAACTTCTGAACTTTCATGGTTCATCCCATACCCTATTCAAATTCATAATTAAATCTTTGTATCAGCTTTACAAGTGTCTTTGTGACCCTTGGAATTCTCTTCTTCTCTCTCTCTCAAGTTCTTTAAGAATTACACATTTTAGCATCATATTGGATGCTCGACCTAAGTACGGAACATATCTACTCATTTTTATACATTTTGATAAATAAAATGAATAAGTTTTACCTCTTCCATGACTATTCATATTTTTATTTAATTTAACGTTGAATTTTCTTAGTGAAAACTATGAAATCCTTAGCAAGTTATCACATTCTCTCACCTATTTGCAACTTCCTCTTGAAAAGCATGTGATGTATTCCAATAAATGTCAAAGTTTAAGTGAGTTAGTCTATTCATTAGTGATATTCAAGGCCTTTTTTCTAGTCCCCCTATATTTCTACATTCATCCATAACTGCACAATGTAACATTGATACAAGAAGACATAGATTGGAGAGTGTATGTTTAGTTGTCCTTTGATTTCAAGTGTAGTATGTATATGGTTGGATGTCATCAGTCAATTTGGTGTTTCACCTCCCTTATATTAGTTTTATTTCAATTTTCTCTCTCCATTTTCACCCCCTAAAGTTAGTAGAAGTTATGATTCTAAGTGGTACATCAATGGAGCTAGCCCTATCTAGAGGCTCACCTCATTCCTTAGGATGCCCACAATTCTAGAGGTGATTCCATTGTGCTAATTGGATGAGGAGAGCTTTGAATCTCCTCAAAGGGTGAAAATATAAATGAAAATAGTTCCTGGCATGCTGAATGGAACTATTTGTCAAAATATTTGGAGAATTCTTGGTGTGTTCTTCAACCAATTAGCCTTTTGGAGGCATCTCAATCAACACCAATGGTGATTCCAAGTTGAATCAACTATTCAATAATCCATAGTGCATGAAGAAATCAAACTTATGTATGTAAAATCCTACTTTGGAGCAATATGGATCTTATGTTCCTTCACATAGCTTTGATCAAGCTCATTTTGTTCATGGAATCACCTCAAGTAACTCACCTAATTGTCCTTCTCCTAGTCAATATAAGAGTGTTAGAGAGATAAGTTTGGAGTATGACAAATAAATGATGGAGGTATATGGTCGAATGAGTGAAATAGATACAAGAAAAAGCTAATGTATAAAGAGGAGTTTTTTTTTAAGTAAGCTCAAGCCATGCAATCCATGGAAGAGAGACTAGTAAGATGGAGGAGTCAACCCACCCAATGCAATTATCCTTGTGTTCTTTCTTCCATCCCAAGATAGCCTTCTCCCATGTAAAAGGAACCCTTTCTTATCCTTGACCTCATATAAATGGAAATTACCTATCAAAAGAGGATAGAGGGATCTTCCATTCTACCTAATAAGTTCTCTCTTACATCAAGTGATCATCCTTATACCACAAATCCCTTTTATCAAATTACACTTGTTCACCAAAATAAAATGAGCCAACCTTCTAGTACACCCAAAGCATTCTTTTATATACCTAATTAAGGTTATCTCACTCCAAATACTTTATTCTAAATATCACTTTCTCATAAAATAATAATAAATGAATCTACTAGCCCATATAATACATCATATCCTATGCCAAAAAAAACTCCTACTTTTAATCTCTTGAATTCAAAAATCCAAGAGCAAAGGAGATTAAAACAACCTTGTATGGGAACTAACTTCTCCAACTTCCTAGGTTATGAGCTCTCTTTTGAGGAAATCCATCCTATTCCACATGAAAACCAATTGAACCATATTCAAACAAATCCTCTTATTCATGTGTAAAACCTACCTAGCCTCTTTCAACCTCCTCAAGCCCTTCAATCTGATCTCAAGATCCCAAGTTGGAGAAATGTTCACCATGAACCAACCCAATACTTTGAAAAGGTGAATGAAATTAATTTTTATCATCATGAGGAGACATATGATATCAAGATCCTAAGTTGGAGGAGTTCTCATTATGAATCAACCCAAAATCTTGAAGAAGAAAGGAAGGAAGAATCTATGTCTATTAGTTTCACATGTTGGAAGGATGTCTTTCAAATGCAATCATAAAATAAAGAGGAAAATAAATAAGAGGTTGATGAGGCTCATATGAATAGAAATGTAGATCTGGTAAGTCATCCTACTATCCCTCAATTTGAAGTGGATTCAAGTGATGGATGTTTTCCAATCTTTGATATGATAGTTTCAAGATATAAAGAAGATAATAAAGATACTCCAACATGATTCAAATCAATCAACGAATTTTCTTACCCTCCCACCCTATCCTTTGATAAAGGAGAACGTGCTTTGTGTAAGGTGGAAGATAAAAGTTCAAAATGTGAGGCTGAAGAAGATAATCTAAATGGCGAAGAAGTAGAGTTTGAGGACTTGTAGTGGCATCATGGTAACTTTAAAGACATTAACTCTCTTGATTCCTTTGGCTCTCAATGAAGATGAGGGAAAGATAACTCTTGAAGACTTTGTAGATGAAAAGGAGACTTTTCCAAGTGTGTCTGATGAGGATATTGACATTTCCAACACTTTTCAAGTCCAAGAAGAAGAAGGAATAGGTATAGAGCCATGTAGGCATGATGAGTTTTCACTATCTCTACTTGTTGAGATTACATTTTGTTTTGATGAAGATAGTGAAGAATCTATGGAAGGTGATGATGATGAACTCCAAAAAATATGTCATAAGAAAGATGACATATTGGTCCTTAATCAAGAAGAAGAGAAATTATAATGATATGGTTTTAACATTAAGGAAGGAGAAGACCTTGAGCATATTAAATAAGCAAGTGATTCTTTTTGGGATGAACTTGAAGATTAGTGTGCTAGTTACAACATTAAATTAGAATCCCTTCCTTATGAGATTAATGAAGAAGTTAGGGATTAGATTGTAAATATTCTTGAAGAAATAGAGAAGGATGAATTTGCTTAAGACACATACCAAGAAGGATATAAGCCAAGTAAGCCTATCAAAGATGATATTGCAGTTATAAATATATTGAAAAGTTACACTAGCATGAAGGATCAACATAAGACATGCCTCAAATAGAAAGAGGAATACATATACATTGGAAATATGTTCAAATATGATCCAATTTGATACCTACCAATTAAGGTGACAAGCAAGAGGTATGAGTCCCCAAGATTCTAATTTAACAAACCACTTGTTTGGCACCATGATTATTCTTTCCATGGAAGAGACCTAAGAAAAATCCCCTTTGATCTAGGAAGTAGAATAAAATATCAGGTTAGATTTACAATAATAGTTGGCTTCCAATTTTTTTGTGTTTTTTAAGTATCTTGTTTACACGTGTGTGTTTTTTTCCTTTATCTTGTGTGTGTTGTGATATTTTCAAGTGTTGAGATCAATCAATTATCTTGTTAGTCAAGTAAATATTTGATCTTTCTATTTTTAGAGTGCATCTGACTCCCTTTACCCAATGGATAAGATAATGCCATTGATATTTAACATAACAAGCATATTACCCCTAGGAATTACCAAAAATATTGACCACATTTGAATTTTTGTCAAATTGGGTCAACCCATACATATTTAAGATTTTCATATATTTCCATATGCCTTATAGGGGTCTCATGTTGGTCTAAGGACCTCACCTATCCTTGTTCTAGCCTTAGTGTAAGCCTAACTTCTTGGTACTTGCTTAGTCTTAACAATTCGACTCTGGTCAATAATGGTCAAACATGGTAAAAGGATAAAATTATTTTATAAATGTTATAATAGGGTCATTTAGGTATTATAAAGTGTCCCTAAGTCATGTATTTGTCCTTTGTTATGTCTCATATGCCAAAAGTGTCTTTTAGTCACATCTTAGACTCATTAAATGACTTGTATATATTTTTTGAAGGAATCAATTGTCACCAAGGAGGATTCTAATGTGTATGAGGTTATAGGATGTTAAGAAATAGTTAGAGGTATAAAATAAGTAGTTTCATGCACCAAAATAGGGGAATCTCATAAAAATAGGCTTTTAATGGCACTTGTACAGACTTGGAGAGTCCACCTTAATGTGGGAACATGGAAAAAGTGTCTATTGATATACTTGAAGTATTACCTATTCTTGGTGTGTAAATACAATGTAATAAATATTTAAAAATTCTTCTTCTCCTTCTTTATTGCCTTCACAAACTAAGAAGGGTCAACTTTAGATGCTTGGTGTAGGCCATACAAGTGGAGTTGGGGGGACTATTCTTGGGATTTGAGATGGGTCTTAGTCTAATTCAAATCCATAGAAATAAGTCTGAGTTATATGGATCTTCCTTTAAAAATCATTTTTAAGAAGCCACATAGCTTCTTATGCCTTTACATCCATGAGGGGTCTAGGTATGAGCTTGTTTCTAAATATTTAGCTTTAGTTTGATAATATTGGCTATTTCATGTAGTTATTTTTTTATATAAGGATTATCCATAGGTTTTCCATTTTCTTATTGGATTTTGGGGATTCATGAACTCAAGAAACCTCTTCTGTGCTTATTTGTGCTTTTAGACTGGTTTCTTCCTTCATAAAGAACTCCACTATATTTTGAGGTTATATAAATAATTTAATTATAGGTTTAGAAATACTTTGAATTTTTAAAAATTCTAAGTTATTCTACAAAATTTCTAGAGGGATCCTAATCTCCTAATGGCCTATTAGGCCTAAAACTTACTTGAGGGAACAATCAGGTTTGTGTGTGGACATAGACTTTAAAGGAACTATGAGGAACTTGGAAAGGTTTAAAATGTGTTATAGAGTCAGTAAAAATCAAACAAACCTAATTTGAATAATTCTCTCTCAAAGTTGTGATAGTGAAACCAAAGTGACAAGAAATCTGCATCACATTCAAAAACACACACCTACATGTGTGTAATAGTGGTCTAGAGGTTTGTATAGATACATGGGTGGTAGGTAGTGATCTTCATAAGGTCTGAGAAGAAAATTTGTATCTTGGTAAGAATTATTAATCCTTTGGTATCCAAATAGGAATTGAGAAAGTATCCCAAATAGACAATCTAAGTTTTTTGGAAGTTGTCCCTAAGATGGCAGAATAGAGAACTCTGTGTTTTTAGCAATATTGGATATGTATGAGAGATGATTTCCTGTTTAACCTTAAGAAATCCATCTAGTAGACCTACTAAGAGGGTATCTTCTTAAAAGATATGGAAATTAAATATTTCAAGGGACATGAGTTTGGAGACCCTAAAGTCATACTTTCACACACTAAAATTACTCAATGTTATCTGTAGGAATAATCTCCAAATGACTTCTAGACTCTCAAGTGAAAATATGTAAATACTTGCCACCATAATAGGTGATTTTTGTTAAGTGATATCACAAAAATGTCTCAAATACCATATAAAGGAGGTTTCTGGCAAGTGGGAGAATAATGACCCAAGTCTAAAGAGGCTAAGAGAACCTACAAGTATCCTTTTCCATACAATGGAACATCTATAGTTGGGGACTTCACCTTGTGATAAAGCTTGACATTTTTAACTGATTGATAACATAGATATGGTATAAAATGGATGAAAAATGTTACAAGATCACTTTGGTAAGATTAGGAGAGAGGGGACAGAGATGAGTCAACAGTATAAATCCACATGAATACTCACAAGAACCTATAGGTAGAGAACATTAGTCAAGGTAGTGGACTCATTTTTCAAGATTAAAGAGCATTGGGAGTATTGATAGGAGTTCACACATGATGAATCATTAAGTGAACATCTTAGTGGGTGTGGGTGATCCCAAAAAACTATTTCAAGAGTAATTAAGGATTATATAGACACCTAATACCCTAGCAGACACCTATAACCAAGGCAAATGATTGTGATAACATGTAGGGTACAAAAGCACATAGTCACAATAAATTAAAGAGTTAGAGGGCCATATGAGATGAAAAAAGGATAAAATTTTGTCCATATGGTCATTGTTAAATTTAAAATATCATCCAATACTTATTTTTCTTAGACAAATAAGGGAAGTAATCCCTATTTTTTCATAGATAGGGGCACTCCCCTCAATGCATACACATGCAATTTTGAAGAAAGAGGGGTGATAAAATGAATTTCAGATGACTTGGACCTGGGAGAGAGATTTTTGAGATTTATAATGATTAGATAAACATAAAATACCTATCACAAAGGATTAAACTCAAATAAGATGAGTCAAACTCTTAGGTTTACAGTCAGACCTACTTGAGTAGGCTTAAGCCATAAGACCAAATAGGAAAAAAAGGACACCTTTGGCCTGAGATATGATCTAAAACCTAGTGAGGTACAATAATGAGGTCACCAAAAGTGTTTTTAAGCTTTCAATATGTAGATGAAACCTTGGAGATTCCATTTTTGGTTCAGAAGCCAACTTAAACTTGTAAGAAGAATATGAACAAACCCAAGAGGCTTAGTTCAAGAGCTAACATCTCTCATGAGGATCTACATGGTACCAAAAGGACTTAGGGGATGTTGGTAGGCATCTTAAAGGCCAAATTAGTGGAATTTTATTATAGTTTGGACGTCCAAACATTATGAACCAACCTTAAGACCAAAAATAGGCCTAAAACCCTACTAAACCCTTACCAAGGACTAGTTTCAAGAAATGGAGTTGTATAGATAATAAAATGAAATATTTTGTCTATAATTATGATTTTGGGTTATATAATACTCCCTAAGTATACTACACAACAATATGATTTGTATGGAATTGTACGAATGGGGGCAAAAACATGGTTTTTCTCACTATTTTGTGTGTTGTGTAGGATAAAGGAAGATTTAAGAGATGAAAAAAGTTTTTATGGAAGATTAATACTTAATATAATTCTAAATATTCATTTAATTCCATGAAATAACTTATAAGTGTCTCAAATAGGTGATTCAACTCAGCTAGTCAAATCTAGCATATTGGACAAGCTAGTGAAAAAGATGGGAAAATTTAAGTGACATGAATTTAAGGTGTCTATAATGATTATAAGTCAATTTATATCCTTTAAAATTTTAATTCACTCCCTCCCACTTATTTTCATGGACAACTGATGCCAATTTTGAGGCAAACTATTTAGGGTGCATGGAAGGGCAATTTTCTAGACAACAGATGATGATTTCTCACTTTTAAAGGTTTTAAGAGGAAAATTAATGCAAAAATACATTTAGAGTAATTTATTAGAGACTTACATTCCATTCCAATAATTTATATTTTTCCTCATCAGTTATAGCAAGTTGAAATAGATCCAATCTTGAAAGTAGTTTTTATGTGCAAAATGAATAGTTTTATGCCACTTTTCATGAAGTTTGTGACTTGGATTGAAAATTTTATCTATTAACCTTGCATGTTTCATACCATAACCTATAAAAATTCACAATTAACTCCTTGTATCATCTTCACAAGTGTCCTTTTGACCCTTGGAGTTTTCTTATTCTCTATCTCTCATGTTCTTTAAGATCTAGCCATTTTGGCATTATATTGGATGTTCCACCTGAGTATGGTGAAGCCCTAATAATTTTTATACCTTTTTATAAATAAAATTATTGTGTTAACTCGTTCATGAATATTAATAGTGTGTTTTACTTGAATGTTGAATTTACTTAGTGAAAATTATGGAATCCTTAACAAGTTGTCACATTCTCTCACCTATTTGTAGCTTCTTCTTGTAGGGCATGTGATATATTCAAATAAATTTGAAAGTTTAAGTTAGTTATTATATTAATTATTTCCACTCAATACATATTGTATAGTCCTCCTAGCTTTGTACATTCATCCATAACCCCACAATGTCACATTGATGTAAGAAAACATAGATTGGAGAGTCTATGTTTAGTTGTCCTTTGATTTCAAGTGCAATATTCATATGGTTGGATGTGATAAGTCAATTTGGTTTATCAACTCACTTATATTAGTTTAATTTCAGTTCTCTTCTCCCTTTTCACCCCCAAAAGTTAGTAGTAATTGTAATTCTAAGTGGTACATCAAGGGAGCTAACCCTATCTAAAGACTCACCTAATTCTTTAAGCTGCCCACAAGTATAGAGGTGATTCAATTGTGAAAACAAGATAAGGAGAGATTTTAATATCCTTAAATGGTGAAAATACATGTGACAAAAGACACCATGGATAGTTTTTTCAATTCCTTATAGTCAATTATGACTAGGCAAGAGACAATGAATAAATAAAGTATCATGGCTACAGGACAAGTTGGCCAATGGTAGGATTCAAGCTACCAAGTGAAGTATTTGATAAAATTATTGACTATAAACCAAATCCATAAGTTTAGTATATTTATCCTATCCCAACTAAATATGTCTATGGCTATATTAATTGATAAGATCAATACCCTTAAAAACTAGTCCAACTAGATAGAGGACAATTCTAAGGACCTCAAACAATAAGAGGGTAAGATATTTCACATTTTGGATAGATTAATAAAATATCCCACCACTCTTATCCCAATATGAATTATTAATCATGATTATTTCAAGCATAGAACTACTTAGTTCATGAAAGAGGTGAGGAATCAAATATAAGGGAAAATAGGAGATGATAACAAGAAGATCATGGGATTGATTTTGTCATCTAAAAAAAAGGTAGGAGATTCCAAAAACATCAAAAAAAATTTACAAAGGGTTGAGAGGGATCTCAAGGGCCTATAAGATCAATAAAATTAAATGTTCATGAGACCTATTGTTGATTTCTAGTCGATCAATGAGTAGCATTATATGATGAAGAACTTGCAAGGAAGACAAAACACTACAGTAACACAAGTGTCTAAAAGTCAAGCCAATTGACTTAGGATATTATATTGTATATAAACATTGTATATTTTTAAAAATATAATATTATTTTATAAAGGCATGTTTAATTTTTAAAGAACACTACTTATAGGTTAGTCATTTGGAGTCTTTGAAAAGTTGTAGAATGATTGTAAAAGGATAACTATCCTTAATATTTTACATGACTGATCAGCATACCTCATGAATTATCTATATAAAGAGGTATTGAAAATTGTAATAATGGGGGAATTTTTTGAGATAATATTATATTTTATCTTATGAGCAAATTGATATAAGTAAGGAGTTCTACAACATTTGTCCACATTCATTTATGTGAATTGTTATCATGGTTTCTCTCTCATTTATTTGGTCCTATTTTTATATTTTAATGGTTTTTATGAATTTTAAATGTGAATATTTAAATACATAGTTGAAAATTTGTGATAATGATATATTAGTTAAAATTTATTAGGTTTACTTCACTTTCTTTTCTCTTCTTGTATCTGGGCTAATGTTGTTTGCTTGCATGGGTGAAATTGTTAAAGTAAATCCTATTATTATTTACATATTTTCATACCTTAGTTTTTTGTATGAAGTGTGAGAGGATTTGAACTTATGATACTTCACATTGCATATTGTTTGACTAAATGTTTAGATGAAATTAGAAATTTGTCATAATGTTTGAAATAAAGATTAAAAACACCTCTCTTTTCTACCTTGCCCTTCCTTTTGCTCTTTTATTTTACCAATTCACCTTAGAATAGCTTAATTGTGAATGCTCATCTTATTTTATCTTTATACTTATGTTTAATCATAATTCACTTAAATTAGAATAGGATATATTCAATATCAAAGATCAACTATTAAGCCATGGTGGCTCCCAACCACTATCTAATATAAATTTATGAAATAGTCCTCTATTCTACTTATATTACACCAAATATAACAACATTATCATAACCTACAACTCATGAATTAAATTTTATGGATTCAAAAATGAGTAGTGTTTCTTATACATGAATAACCACCTATGATACACATTTAGGCATCAATAGGGAATTTGTTCTTTTAGCACTAGAAGGAGGGCCCTAGTTAAATCTTTGAAAATTTGATGTATATTTTGTAATTTTGGTAAACTATTTCAAAGGTTAATGTATTATTTATATATTTGTGTTTCTTTTATAATATTCATGTAAATATCATTTATCTTAATAATTTTAGACTAGTCTTTATGCTTATTTACACAAAGATAGATAATCTTTGAAGTGTCATGAGTGATTATGGTAAAGATAGATTAAGATATGTGAATCCAAGGTGAGGTTATTAATAGATATTTTATTCAAATATTGATGTATCTTTGAAAATTTGATTTTATTTAAGCTTGAAACATGTAATTATCACTCATACTTACATATTTGGGCATATTGTTGAGCTAATTTAGTTAGGGATTGATGTCCTTTTTCATCCTTTATACTTATGAAAAATTTGGTTAATGTGTGATGATTATCATCATTTTTATTTAAAAAGGTAAGATTTACACATCATATTTCAAATAGGGTTTAAATATTTAAATATGTAATTTCCAAAGATAACTACCAAGTCACATTCAAAGACAAGGGTTCCTCTTCTTTCATTAGAAGTTCATAGGAGAGTTAGGCAAGAAAAAGGTAAGCACAAACTTTCAAAGTCTCAACCAAACTCACCAGTTTAGGGTACTCTCATGTTCAATACCTATCAAGGTATGGCTTGGATAAGAGATTATTCAATCATTGTGTTAGGTGTGGTACATGACCTTCTGCAAAATCTTATAAAATATTTACCTACTTTTAGTCCTAATGGTGTTGTGACTACTGAAGAACACATTAAAAGTTTCAAACCTACTTTAAGAATTTTGAATGTTATTCATGAAGATGTAGAATGTAAGTTATTTCCTTTTACATTTAAAGATGTTTCATATGAATATTTCCTTAACTTTATTGAAAACTACATATCCATCTAGAATGATTTTAATAATTACTTTATTGATCAGTTTGACAAAATCATTAGTCCATGTGTCATGTACCAATAGCTTAACACTATTAAAAGAGACTCATATGAGCCTATAAGAGCTTTTAATTCCATTTTTCATAAAAAATTTAGTAGAACCATATCTCCTTACAAACCTTATGAAGCTTTAACCTTAGATATTTATAAGGATGCCTTGGATCCCGTGACTTTTATATTTCTCAAAAGATCTATTTAGGTCATCAATACACTGTCCCTAGATTATTTTAAAGTTGTGATCATTAATGATCAAATGAAACCTCAAGGAAAAATGACATACATTATTCCTAACATTAATCCAAATTTTCCTATACTAAATGTCATTCCCAATGCCAATCAAAATTTGCCTGCCCTAAATCATCTTCTAGTTTTGAACCAATTAAATTTAAATCATGTTCATCCTAGCCAAAATATAGGATTCTTGAATAATATTGCTAGTGGGTCTCATCTACAAGACCAAATATATTTGGTGCCTATAGCTGGTAGTAATACCCAAGTTAATAATTCAAAGGCTCTAAAGAGTGAGAATGACTCTATCTTGAAGATGGTTCAAAAGCTAAGCATTGATTTCCTTCAGCTACAAAATCAAGTTGGCAATACAGGGGAATTATATAATAAGAACTTCTCTTTCCAAATTTTTAATAAACCTTCAAATAGGTTTAAAAATAACAACAACAATATCCATAATAATAAGTCATCTACTAATACAAATGTGCTTAATATAAATCTTAGTGATGTAACTTTGCCTGATTATTGTAGAGTTCATTTTACTTCAAAGCATGGTGAATTAGATTGTCTAGAATTTTGTAATGATTTTAAATATTTTCAATAAGAGTTAGATACTTTTTAAGTTTTTCATAATAAATACAAGGGTGTAGGTATGTTAAATTCTTTTAGGTCATCTAAATCTTTTAATTCAACTCTCATTATGGAAACATTTGAGTTCCCATTTCAAAAAGAGAATGAGCCTGAGGATATCCCTAAAGAGATTCATGTTTTTTAGAAATATCTAAATAAGACTTATCCTTTGAGGAATAGATAATAGAATAAAATTTTGACCACCTCAACCCCACCAAATAACTTTTACACTCCTCTTGATACTACATCAGACAACAATCTGGAGCCTCTCAAGGGAAGTACCTCTACACCTAATGCTGATGCATCTAATTATTCTAATAAGACAAGATATAATATAGTAAAATACATGAAAAATAACAAATCTAACATTAATTTGCATTAGTTAACCCAAATAACTAAACAAAGGGATTAATTATTGGATTATTTGTCTAAGGAACCTATCAAAACATAAAAGGTTGCACATGCTAATGTTGTAATTCACAAGAGTAAGGAAGATGTTCCACATTTCCTTCTTATAGTCAAAATATTTTGTAATAATTTTCATAAGTACTTATTATATTATGGTTCATCAACAAATATCATGCCTAAAGATATTTTTGAATAACTTGGTTTGACTCCAATTAAATTTGATAGAGTTGTAACTCAATTAGATAAATCAAGAGATAAATTAATTGGTGAATTGTTGAATATTCACATGAAAATTTATTCTAAACCAAGGATCCAATAGTATATTTACATCCAAGTGGTAGACATCCATAATGCTTATGGAATGATGTTGAGTAGATATTGGACTAGAACCTTAAATGGTTACATGTCAACTGACTATTCACACATGTGGTTACCCTAGAAAGGAGTTCCAAATGAGATCAAGATAGAAAGGGAACCCAAGATGAAGCATATGATCACTCATTACAATTAAACCAATGGAAGGGTCAACATGGTTAAATTATATCTAAGTGTTTACACTCTTGACACCCCAAAGGTATGTAACTCCAAAACATCTCATCTTATGCTTGGATTATGGAAGTTTTATTTTGATGGTGCCAAATGTAAATAAAGTAATAAATTAGGAGTGGTATTAATCAATCCCATTACAAAAGAATACAATTCCTATTACAAACTCCAATTCCCATGCACCAATAATTTGGCTGAGTATGAAACACTCATTCTTGGATTACAATTTGTAATCAAACATAAGGTCAAAGAACTATTAGTTTTGGGTGATTCTAAACTAGTAGCTAATCAAATCAAAAGTATCAATGCAAGTTATCATATCTTAAGAAGTATAAATTTAGAATGTGGGAATTAATTTAATATTTTGATGTTTTTAATATTATGTCCATCCCTAGGGAAGAAAAAAAGACTGCTTATGAACTTGCTTTAGCTACAACCAACCTTATGCCCAATGAAAGTTCCTAGTTACAAATCCTTATTATTGAACTAGTCCTTTGTCCCTCAGTGCTAGATAATGTTAACTATTTTAAAGTATTCAATGATGATTAATAGATGATAGATTTCATGACTAGCTTAGGGATATTTAAGTCTCACATAATTGATGAGGTCAATGAAAATACCTATGATGATGAAAATTTTGAAGGCAATCTTGATGACAAGGTCATTCAGCTAAATGACAATAAGATCCCCAAAGAAATGATTTCCCTATAAAGATTATTTGATTTATACAAACTAGCTGAGACTGTCAGGATTCCCAAAGTGAATGGGAAGGATTACAATGCAATTTACCTAGGTTCCTAAGGTCATCCTATTATTACATAAAGATGTAATAGTATGGTCCTATAATTACTTAAATATCTTTTCTCCTAGATTCATAACCCACACCATACCTTTCAAATAATCTTGTAAGCCTTTTATATAAAAACAAAGGCTAGTAAATCTTGTCCTAGAGCCAATGATATATAGAGAAGTTAGGAAATTACTAGATGCTAAGATAGTGTTTCCCATTAGACACTCCACTTGGGTATCTAACTTAGTGATAGATAGGAATAAAAATGGTAAAATAAAATTGTGAATTAACTTTAGAAACTTGAATAGAGCATTTAAAAAGGATAATTATCCCATACCTTATATTGACCAAGTTATCCAATTTATTTATAGTTTTGATATGATGTCTTTTCTTAATGGATTTTTAGGGTATAATCAAGTGGTAGTGAATAAGGAAGACAAGATTAATACTAAATTTACTACTAAGTGGAGAACTTTTGGCTATAAATGGATTCCCTTTGGATTGATCAATGCAGGTGTAACCTTTCAAAGAGAAATGGATCATGTAATCTAGGGACTCATAAGTAAGTCCATTATTATATGCATAAATTATTTGAATGTGTTCTCTAAAAATAGGTATGATCACATTATGCACTTGTAATAAGTATTTGAAAGATGTAGAAGTTATGGAATTTCCCTCAATCCCAAGGAAAACATCTTTTGTGTAACTGAGGAAAAGATATTATGACATTTCATTACTAAGTAAGGGATATATATTATCACTGATAGACTAAATTCAATATCAAAATTAGAACCCCCAAATAGTAGGAAGGAACTAAAATCTTTATTTTACAAAATTAACTTTGTGAGAAAATTCATTTCTAGTTTTACAAAGATTATAAAGCCATTGAATGACATGTTGAATAAATATTTCAAGATTACATTGAATGAAGAGACCAAAAAATATTTCAAAGACATCAAAGAAGTAATTAGGCAAGCTCCTACACTGATAAGTCCATATTTCACTAAAGATTTATATATTTATTTCTTTGACTTTAATCATACAATAGTTGTTATTCTAAATCAAAATATAGATAAGTGTGATCACCCCATTTATTTCATGAGTACTAACCTCAAAATGATGAGTTGAATTATTCTTTTATTGACAAATAATTATTTGTTTTAGTCAAGGCAATGAATACATTTAGGCATTATATCCTTAGAAATAAAGTACATGCAATACTAACAGACCCTGCCACTAAGCTAATGTTAAGTCAATGTGAACTTGGGGAGATAAGAGGTAAGTGGATGTTTATTCTTCAATAATATGACCTAGAGATGAAGACTACCAATTTAATAATATGCCAAAGTTTAATTTAGTTAATTTATAATACTAACCCTAAGCTGAGTGTTATGTAGGTTGATCAAAAAAAATTAACCTAATGATTGGTATGATCTTATTGTTCATTTTCTAATTAATGGATATTATCTTACATGGTTAAGTATTATATATATATATATATTTAAGGCTCAAAGTAGCCCATTTCCTAATAAAAGGGTGGGTACTATATATAAAGAAATTTTAAAACATTTGACCTAAGATGTGTTTCTGAGGAAGAATCAACTAAGATCCTAAGCACTTTTCATGAGAAGCTTGGAAGTGGAAATCCTTATGGAAGGAATAAAACCCAAAATATACTTAGAGTTGGTTATTAATAGCCTACTATATTTTAATATGCTCACAAGTATGTGAGGGAATATCACTCATGTCATATTTTCAACACCAAAGAACCCAAACTAGCCAAGCCATTAAATCCAGTGATGATTGACAAACCTTTTTCTGAATGCAAATTAGACTTCATGGGGGTCATCAACCCCAATTCCTCTAATGGTTATAAATATGTTCTGATTACTACTGACTACTACACAAGATGGAATAAAGTAGTGGAAACCAAGCAATGAAAGTATGAATAGGTGATTAAATTCATAGAATAAAATATATGCAAAAGGTTTGGTGCACCAGTGTCTTTAGTCTATGATAATGGATCTATTATATCCATTAAGATGACTAAATGGGCATAAGACAATAACATTATACTCAAGTTATCATCAAACCATTACCCTCAAGGCAATGGAGTATCTAAATCAAGAAATAAGAACTTCATGAAATCCATAAATAAGTCTATAACTAATAAACTAATAATATGGCACAAGATACTTAAGTATGCCCTTTGAGAAGATAGAACAAGAGTCAATCAAGCCCTCAAAGAATCACTATTCCTTCTAGTATATGGTCAATAACCTATATTTCCCATCACACTCAAGTTTTCAACATATAGGTTAATGCAAGATTACATGGAGGAGGATTAGTAATTTTCAATTTCAATACTACTTGACATCATGCATATTGAAGATGTAAAAGAGGAAGCTTTTGCCAATTTCAATTGACACCAAACCATAATTAAGAGGTGGGTTGATAAAAATTCAAAGATAAAGGTGTCTAGACAAGGAGACCTAGTTATTCTTTGGGATAGAGCCTCATAACCAAAAGGAATGCATGGGAGGTTCACACCTTTGTGGATTGGTCCATATCAAATTGTTAAAACCCTAGGAGATAACAACTTCAAACTAAAAGACTTATAACGAGTAGAGTTTACATTACCAACCAATGGTAAATACCTAAAGGATTATATCTTTACTATCCCACCTAAAATATTCATTGAATGAACTATAATACTGGTTAGATTTAGTGTAGGTAGGTTTATCTTAGTTTCTTTCTTGTCCCTTATTTATACATAGTGCATGTATATATTTATTTTCTTGTTTCCTTTAATTTCTATTGGTGTGCTTTCTATTTGGTGTGTTTGATTTTCCTAATTTGTTATTTGATTTTAATAAGTCTATTCTAGATATCCCTCAGCTCAAGATTCATATGATTTCTTAAAAAACCTCATAGTTTAGGAATGCAGGTATGGCCCCTCAGCATTGGTCAATCATGGATTGTTGAAATTTGAGCATGAAGTTATAGTTTGTAAAAACTGGTAAGTACTAATAAGTAGGTTGATTATTCCTTGATATTTTAATCCTTATTTTTATCTAAACCCAGTTTCAAGAAGGATTTCACTTGTAAGATGAAATCTTGAATTATTAGTAAAAATTCATGTTTACACTTAAAAAATATTAATTTCCTAGGACAAAGTTTATAACCAAGGATGGCTATCTGAAGATCAAACATTTGACCAAATACCAAGTCCTAGATAATTTGGTTCCCAAACTTTACTAGAGAGTAAAAATATATATAATTCAAAAATAATATATTTATTATAAAATTCAAAATCTTTCTAAGGATAGTTAATTTTGTTAATCTCCACCAGGGCTATGGATGCCTAGCTAGTAGTGGAACAAGGCCTTGAGTGGAGCCAAAGGTATCTTTGTCAAGGATATGGGCACTTTAATAACAATAGAGTAATACCCAATCCCTCCTTGAGATAAATCACGGTTCTTAATGAACATACAAATATGTTATAATTCAATGTTAATGGTCAAGGCCATGCTTCTATAAGTTTTACTCTAAATACTATGGCAATCAGTAAGTGGAATCAAATAACACACACAACATAGCTATGTCTTGATGTTTGATACTAATTATATATGTTCAAGACTTATTTTAACTATGAATTGATCTTAATAATGTTACTTGATAAATTAAAATAAATAACCTAATTATCAGTCTAAAGTAGAGTCTTTGAATTCTAACATACTATTATGTTTTCCCCATAAGTCACCATTTGTTGAGTTCAACATACCCTCATTTCTAAAAAATGGGGACCCTTATTTCCAAATTTGAAAAATTTTACCTTAAAATTGAAAATTTACTTGATCAAATTACCACTAGAATATTTCAACATTATATTTATTTTAAAATCATTCACACCTAGTTCTTATTTGGATTGATTGACATATTTTCAAGTGATCATGGTTGTACCCCTTCTAATGTTGCTAATGATTGTTGCTTGTGTTTCTGTATTACAGGTTCAATGGAATCTCATTTAGGAATGAACATACTTAGGGTTTTGTGCTTTAATGTTAAATTGATATTTTACTAACCTTTGGTCTATCAAAGATTAATTGAATCTATTTTAAAACATGTTATAACCCATTTTAATGTTTTAACCTAGGTCCCTTTTGAATTAAATTCAAATTTGTGCACAAATTATTTATGCAATAATAATTATTTGTGCTATGGAATTAATTTATTTTTATCCTAAGGCTTAGTCATGTTTTTCAACATGACCAAACATTAGTCTAAAAATCCTACGCTTGGTCCCTTTATGTCCCATGACCCCTTGGTCTAGTTTATTATTAGTGTGGTCTAGCTAATCACATGGTCCATTTCATTATGTTCTAACTTAGCCTAAATCCTTATCCTAAAGTTTTATTTGCATTTATTAATACAATTAAAACCTTAGGTTAAAGCTTTATGCCATGTCTTTTATCATTTATGGGGTGCCATTTATTATGTTTTTTAATATAGGCCTAAAGATTTTATCCTAAGGTTTTACCATTTTTATCAACATGAATAAAAACTTAGTCTGAAATATTTAACCTAAGTTCCATATATTCCCTGAACCTAATTTAGTTTTATTTAATTAACCCCAAGATCAATGGTAAGCATTTGCTTAGGAAAGATTGATCTAATGGCAAATGTTTTGTCAAGACTTAAATAGATCCCTAAAATGAGTGAGAAGGTGATAAGTGTCATCATCATGGAATCCTAATAAATATCTAATAATACATAGAAAAATATGATTTTATGGAGCATGAATGATCAACAAAAGATTATCTAATGGTGCATGATCAACATTGACAATTAAAAGGAACTCACAGCCAATATAGAGATGACACATGTCATAACCATGTACCATAGATTAATACATAAGCATATTTTGAAGATTTATGGTATGTGGCCTCGCGTACACATTCCAATCAATGATCCACAGAGTAGGGGACATATTTTAGTAGATCAAGATCAATGAAGCACATTCATCTAGGCAAAGATAATATGATGGTATGAGATTGACATTGACATTTCAATAAAACTTAGGAAAAATGTGTAAGTGACAAATGTCATAACCATGAGGAATATAAGAAATCAAAAAATGCCATCTAATTCTTGATATCAAGATCAATGAATTGCATTGGTTCATGTAAATAGATCTAATGACACAAAATAAAGGATACTTTTCAAAGGGTTTAAAACCAATGTAATGATGATATGTGTCCCAAAATGACAAATGATCATTTTTAAAATATTAATGAGGATGCCACAATGATGCCACATCAGAACCACATAAGAAAAATATGAAAATTTGAAGGTTTTATGGACTCAGGGAAATGCAAAGTTATAAATGATCAATCTAGATCAAATCCAAGTCATAAATTCACATTATTCAAATTAGCTGACCACCATTAAAGCTCTATAAAAAAACCCTTTACAAAACCCTAAGAATGTATAAATCCCTAATTTGACCTTGTAACCACTATAATCAAGCCAAGGAAGATTGAATTATCATCTGTGCAAAGATAATTCAATTTGTGACTAAATTGTGATCCACTGGTAAGTAATTTGACCAATTCACTAGGCATCATATATCGAAAAGGAATTTAAAAAGATGTGGAACTTTACTTAACCTCAGATGTATAAGGGATAATCTTCAAAGATATAGAGATTGATGCTACCACTATGAACACTAGGGACAATAATTGGTCAAGGTTATTCTGGACCATTGAAGAATAACTAGCTGTTGCCTAGAAAGAAGAAAAGAATGAAAGAATAAAAAGAATATACTATGACATAGTTTCCATTTAAATGAAGGGCCTACATTATGCTATATAAAAACTAGAGGTACTATATTATAATGATGTTCTCTCTCTTATTTTCAAGGATGGTAAAATTTATAAAAGCATGTTAATTAATGAGTACACTCACAAAAGTATAGCTTATATCTCTGCTATATCTTTTGAGAAATATCATAATTGACCTAAAACCCAAGTAGACCAAACCATAACCAACAAATGGGAAAAATATAATTATTTCAAGAAAATCCTTTCCTTATGGCTACATTTTGGAAACTATGTGTTTTCAGAATTTAATAACAACATTCCCATAAGCTAATTTAGACTTAGGATTAGGATGATCATGATTATGATGAATAGGTTATGTGAAAATTAAACCACTACCTATATGGACAAAATTTTGGTGCCTTTAGTCTATTTTATGGTTGAGAAACAACTCACCCCTTCTCTTGGTAAAGTTATCAGCCCATGTTTGAGTAGATAGATTTTGCAGTCAAGAAAATGACTAGAACCCAATTTTATATGATGTCATACCTTTTGTATGCCCTCCTTAGCACTAATAATATTACCAATATTATATAATGGTCACCTAGAGGAACTCAGATTATAATATTATTCAAAATTACACATATTCAAGTACATGGACCACATCCACTTCATTTATAACTCTAATTATCTAGCCATAACTAAGGCCATCACTAAGAATCCAATGTCAAGTATCATACCCTTAATAAAAAATTTAATTGAGTCCATGGGAGAAATATGGATATAACCATATTTCACCATCATCACAATCAAAGGAATTCAGGGTGAACCCCTCAGGATACCCATCCATGTTCCAAATAAGCTAGCAGATCAAGAGGTAGTATATCAATTATTCCATGGAATAGAGGGTTTATGTATAATCAAGAAGAAAGTGTTCTTCCACAACCTCCCAATAACTATTAGGAGGACCATATTTAAATAGTTGGAAAATGTTGAAGCAACATATAGAAATAAGACATCTTTCAATTTATAATTGGATGAGCTAAGGCATTGGGATCTCTAAGATAGGATTAAAGGACACTTGAAATCCAAAGGAATAAATATGTCTTATGAGAATTAGCTTGGCCCTTATGACCCAATATACACAAAGGAATATTAATTATTATAATTCATCTAGAGATTTAATAAATACAACATAAATCTAAAAGCAAAGATGATGAAGGAATAAAAGTGAAGTGATGACATATAGAAACTAGGGCTAAGGTAATATCACTTGTTAGGTAGTGCACCTTCTAGGCCTCCTTTGCTTGATCAAAATTAGAGCCTAAGATTGAGGCAAAAATTGAGCAAAGGCTAGAAGAAAAGAGGCCTAATGAGATAACATCATCTTTAACCTAGGCTAAGGAACAAGGATCACTAGTTGAAGAAATTCACATGGTAGTGTTAGACCCTAGGGATATAATTGAAGATGATTTGAAGATATTGTCTAGTACTTATGGGTCTAATGAGGAAAATGCACATATGGAAGAAACAAAAGAAGAAAAGGGGAAATAAATATTGGACTTGGTTCTTACAAACACCCTTAAATTAAAGGCTAAGCTAGAAATGGTCCCAGTGAAGGCTAAGAGGCCTAAAGTGACTTTCACCCATATTTTGAGTGAATTCAACCTCTTTAATGAAGATAAATTGATTTACTTAAATGTCATTCTAGAATGGTTCATTTATGGTAAGTTGCAAAAAATAACTACTATACAACATTATTGGGCCATGATGAAGACCATTAATATCCTAGTGCATGAAGAAGTCAAGCCATAGATGGTTGACTTACAAAAGGAAGAAGATAATAGGATAAATACTCTAGGAGAGTCAAATGGAACATATTTGGAGACCTCAAATCTAGAGGTGACATATTACATAATTGGTGTCATGTTTAACCTAACAATTGCTAGTTTATAGAGGGTAACTAAGAAGAAGGTCATGGTTGGTGGAGAGAAGTTCACTTTCCAAAAGGTAGAAACTTTGGTTGGTTTATATCTAGTTGGAGGACAAAAGCCTTGGGAAAACCCAATGTTCTAAGAAAATGTTCTTGAATTGGCCCAGGATCAATTAGATCAATTACAAATAATGATCAAGGGCATATTCTAGTAGAATAAGAATTTTAAAAGACAAGTTATCTTGTCCATCCAAGAGGACAAGCCCAATAATTTGAAGACACCATGGTTAACTTATTCAATTCCTTAAAGTAAGTTAGGACTACACTAGAGACAATTAATAAACAAAGTACCATGGTTATAGTCCATGTTGGCCAATGGTAGGATTTGATCTACCAAGTATAGAATTTGATGAAAATATTGACTAAAAATCAAATCCCTGAGTTTAGGCTAGTCAGCCTAGCCCACCTAAATATGGTTATGGCTATATTAATTGATAATATAAAGGACTTGAGTAGTTGGTCTAAATAGATGGATGATATTTATAAGGACCTCAAATAGTAAGAGGGTAAGATATTACACATTTTGGATAAAATAATCAAATATCCCACCACCCTTACTCCAATAGGTCTTATCATTGATGATGAGTTCAAGCATAAAACTACTCAATTAATGCAATAGGTGAGGAATCAAGGACAAGGGAAAATAGGATCTAATAACAAAAATATCATGGGTTTTCTCTTTTCATCTAAAGAAAAGGTAGGAGATGCTAGAAACATCAAATAATATTTAGAAAGGGTTGAGAGGGATCTCAAGGGCCTAGAAGATCAACAAAAAAAAACTATTCATGAGACCTATTATTTATCTCCAATTGATGAATGAGCAACATTATATAATGAATATATTATAAGGAAGACAAAACATTGTAGTAGCGCAAGGGCCTAAAAGTCAATCTAGTTGACTTAGGATATTCTATTGTATAGAAACATTATATTTTTTTAAAAATAGAATATTATTTTGTAAAGGAATGCACAATTTTGGAGTCTTTGAAAAGTTATAGAATGATTATAAAAGGAAAACTATCCTTAATATTTGACATGACTAAGCGACATATCTCATGAATTGTCTATATAAAGAGGTATTGCCAACTATAAGAAGGGGGAAGTTTTTAAGCAAAAATTATATTGTAACTTCTAAGAAAATTAATATAACCAAGGAGTTCTACAAAATTTGTCAACATTTGTTTATGTGAATTTCTATCATGGTTTCTCTCTCATTTGTCTAGTCTCATTTTTAGATTTGAATGGTTCTTATGAATTCTAAATGTGAATATTTAAATGCATAGTTGTTAATTTGTGTTAATGCTAGATTGACTAAAATTTATTAGGTTTACTTTGGTTTATTTTCTCTTCTTACATCTGGTCTAATGTTGTTTTCTTAAAGGGGTGAAATTCTTAAAGTAAATAGTGTTCTTATTTGCATCTTTTCATACCTATCTTAGATGTTTTCCTGATGTGTGATAGGTTTTGAGCTTATGCTACTTCATGTTACATATTTTTTAAATACATGTTTAGATGAACTTGGAACTTTATCATAATGTTTAAAATAAAGATCAACAACACCTCTTATTTCTGTGTGACCCTTCCTTTTGCTCCTTTTTTACCAATTCACATTAGAATAGCTTGATTGTGAATACTCATCTTAATTTATATTTAGACTTAAGTTTAATCATAATTCAATCAAATTAGCACAGGCTATCTTTGAAATCAAAGATCAACTATCAAGCCATGGTGGTTCCCAACCACCGACTAATATAAATTTGTGAAATAGTCCATTTTTCTACTTATATTCCACCAAAGATAATAGGATTATCACAAAATGTAACTCATGCATTGAATTCTCTAGATTCATAAATGAGTAGTGCTACTTAAACACTAAGAACCACTTGTGATACACTTTTAGGCATCAATAGGAACCACATATCAAAGGGTCATGACTCATATTTTTTATGATTTTATACACAAAATTATTGAGGATTATGTTGATGATTTAGTAAAAAAATCCAAACATCTCTAGGAACATGCTACTAATTTATGAAAAAATATTTAAGTACTTGAAAAAGTTCAATGTTCAGTTATATCCCAAAAATCCATCTTTGGGGCATCTTCAAAAAAGATCTTAATAATTTGTTGTAACATAAAATTACACACTAGTGAGAGGGTTCTTCTAGAAATTTCACTTTTGAATACAAAATAGGATCAACCCTAGGTTATGGGTATCCTGTGGTGAGGTTGAACCTCCAGAGAAGGCTAGTTATTCTTGGTAGATCACCTAAACTACTAGCTTCTACTTAGAAAAGGGATATAAGGGTTGAAAAGGATGAATAAAAACATAAATAATATGATGTAAAAAAATTTAAAACACTCAAATTTTCATGAAAATAACACTAAGGTAGATCAAAGATGACCCTCACTCACACAATCTCTTAAACTTGTCAGTTTGCATCAATATTTCTTAAACTAGGCCCACTAGGCAAGAGATGAAGCATATAGGAGTATCAAAATCACAAGTTTATACCTAAAAAATGGTGGAATACCTTCAAAAAAAAGAAATAAGGATAATTACCATGGAAGAACACCTCTCCACAAATCAATCATGCAAAAAATGACTATAGCACTAGATGTAGGCAAAAGATAGGCAAAATAAGTTATCTTATTACTTCAAAAGGTTGTTTTTACAATTTTTGACAAGGTTTATCCTTTTAAAATGAGAGTATCTATTTAAAAATGGGGATGAAAAGATATATATATGAGAAAATGGAATATAGAAGAGAATAACTCTCATAGAATTCAATAAATGTTAGTCAAACACTTTCCATGGAGTCTTAACAGCATTCGGATTACTTAAGCACTAACCCTCTCTTACCAAACTAACCCTCAAAGGCCAAAAGGGCATTTAAGATCTCCCATTTTCCTAAAAGTGTACTATAAGATAAAAAATCTTTGATGAAGATGATGTCACACTCCACTAAATTTGAGATAAGTCTTCAAGGATATAGAAGCCTCCTTAAATTCTTCATTAATGTTTGAGAAAAATATCAAAATATCTATAAACTTCCTTAAATGCTCCATCAATGTTCTTCAACTCTCCAAATATATAATCCACCATATCCAATTGGCTTGTGTTGGGCTAACATTTTGGGATTTCTTCTTTGTTCCTATAAATATCTACTCCTATATTCCTTTAAAAGACACCATGGAACTTGCAAATTCTTTGGACTCCATTAATGGAGGTCTTCAAGCTCGAGCCATCTTCAGAGGTCTTCAAGCTCGAGCCATCTTCAACTAGATATCCTAAAACCTAGTTTCAAGGCCATTTTTCACCATGAGATCCATTTTTGGACCTGTATAATGCTTTCATGCATCCATATAATTCTTATGAGGAATTAAAACGAAGTTTTAGGCCACCATCAAAAAACCTAAAATAATGGTGGAAATCTCCACTAAACTAGCAACCAGTCACAAAACATTAGAAAACTTGGGTTTTTGGACTTTTAGCTCAACACATTATCATATAAACCATTTTTAATGGATCCTAATTCCATATAATGATGATTTAGGTCCCAATAGACTTCTTCCATGCATTTATACATTTTCATCCTTTGAAAACCTATAAAATGGGCATTTTTAGGCCATTTTCAGCCTCTTAAACACCCAAACATGACATTTTATATAGTCCTCTATATTATATAGGTTTTTTCCAATTGATTCTAGGTCATTTAATGGGCTTATGAGCTCAAAAACTCAATACTAGTCAAAATAGGCTCTTTGGTAGCTTACCATGGTTTTAGGCCTCTCCATGGTGCTTGGAATATTGAGATTAATTTATTATAAATAATATTTTTATGGTTCATAACCTTCCTTTTATACCATTATAATCCTATGATTCACTTGTAAACTCTTTAAATTAGATTGGGAAGGTCTACAACCTTATAGGCTTAGGTAGGTCTAGGGGTGTCTCTTTACTAATTTGATCAACTTTGAGTCTTTATTTCCTTTTCCAACTCACTAAAAAAATATAAATTGATATTAAAAAATATATTTATCAATTTTTTATACATAAATCCTCCTTTTGACCTCGGTTAAAGGTTTCTTTAGACTTGGTTTTGAGCACGAACTCCATTAATGGAGATATGAAAACTTGGATTTTTATCTTTAAGTATATTAGGGGAATGAGATAAATTGTAAAACTTAAATTATACAAAAAAATACCTACACATATAATTTAAATTCATTTCATTTATTATAACTCAAAACATGCATCTTTTGGGGTTGCCTCAACTTGCCTTAACAAATTTATGAGCGTGTGTAGGTCTGAGTTTTGCCATTTTATCATGTTTTATGAGGTACCTAAACTTAATATTTTGAATTATGAATATTATGGATAAAAAAACTATTCAAATCTTTATTTTCCCATATTTAAACATTAAAACCAACTATAATGTCATATTTAAACCCGTTGCACACTCGTAAAATAAGAACCAAGAAACCTAAGAAGAGAGAAAAAGGCATATCTTGATATTTATAAGGTAATAATACCTCATTAATTTTTAATTATAAAATTTAATATCTATTTAAACTTATCAAAAAATTATATTTCATCATTAAACCATTTAAACCTCTTTAGAATGATTTTTTGACTATTTTCATTTACATGACAAAATCATGAATCTTGTAAATTTGAACTTATCCACTTTTAGACTTGAAATCATGAATGTGATAACTCTCAACAGGTTTTGTAAGAATTAAAATAACCCTAAATTTCCTTAAAAACTCTCACATGAGGTTCAAACCATCTATCATACCTTAAAACCCTCCAACAAATATGTCAAGCTCCATGTTGACTATCAATAGATAAGAATAGGAATGTGACAAAATAGTAGATGATTAAAATATTAATGGGACTTAAATAAGTTAATTTAAACTTATAAACACTCATTATAACCACCTATACCAAATTTAATATCTAAATTATGCCTATAGAGGCCTTAAAACTCATTTTTCTCAAAACTTGCTAGTGGATGCCTAAGGGAATGAATGTGTATGATTTCAAGAGGTCTGTAAAAAATAAAAAATGATGAAAATATTTATAAGAGATAAAAAATACCATTATTAGTTATAAAAAATAATTATTGTCACTTTTACCATGTTTTAAAATTGGATCTTGCTTCTAGATACATGTAGATGCATTTTTTTTCAAAACTAGATAGTGGGATGCTTGTGTGAATGATGGTTCATGACTGCAGGAGGTTTGTAAAAAAAATTGATTATTACACTAATCATGTGTCATTAATTATTTAATATAAATATTTATCTACTCACCATGATCATACATAAAAAAATTAGAACATAACTCCTCTTGTAGATGCTCCAAAATCACAAATTTCTCAAAACTAGCAATGAGTTGTCTGTGTGAATGACTTACAGAGTGCCTCAAGTCTATAAAAAAATAGTGGGTATATCTCTTGTTATCTAGGCTACATTAATAACCATATATATTCATATTTTTGGTCATTATTACCCTCCATATAAAATTTGGATGTTAGATCACCTCTTTGTCATCCTTAACTCTTCAAATCTTCTCCAAATTAGTCCTCAAGCTTATGACTATATGTATGGTATAAAACCATTTGATCAACATTTTCCATGCTTTAATTATATATTTTTGTTGTTTTTAGTTTTATTATATCACTCTTGAGAGTGGTTTTAACATATTCATCTAGTTATACAACCCTATAACCTTCATAAGGAGATCTCCATATGATGCTTGTGAGAGCACACTAGGTCAATGAAATTATTAACACTATTATGTGTATATAACCCTTGAGAGATGATCATAGTGACTTTAAAAAATCATAAACACATTTTTAAAATTTAACTCAACCTTAAAATGTCTTATAATTTCCAATCATTATGCTATTCATCTCACTATATCATGGTTTCTTCATTGCATAAGCTAGTAACCAAGACTTTTCATCAAAGATGATTGTAGAGGCCTAAAATAAGATGGGTAATCCACTCAAAAAGTTTGAAAACATTGAGTAGTTTCATGAATCAAGTCTTCTCTTTACACCATTATATCATCCATTTCACTAGGACTATATCTTATTTTGAGCATTTTTGGAGCTGCCTGGAACATCTTCAGAGCATCTTTGGAACATAATATTAGATTATTTGAAGCTTGACCAAATTGTTGACACATGAAAATGCACCTAGTGGTAGGAAGTCAAATTCTTGCCTTCTCCTCACAACATGGAAACTCCTCTCTCACCTGTGGGATGGCAAAGTAGGAGAGGAGAGTCTCTAGGTAAGGGCTAGCTCCCTTTGATGCATCATGTTTGTTTTAGGTAGTGGAAAATATAGATATAGATAGCTATAATAAAGGGGGGATAAAAATGGAGAAGAAATGCATGGAAAATAAACTACCTACTCTAAAAGAGGTGATGCACCAAAATAAAGGTTGACCTTCACACATCTACTCTCAGAATCAGACAAATGCATACATACACTACACACTTGGCAGAAGGACCTGGCTGCTAAAACTGGCAGGGAGGCTTTCATGAAGGCACAGGAGATAGAAAATCACTAAGGTGCTATGGAATGCACACTGTAAGTAACTCCTATCTATTCTGGGCTTTTCAAATTTCAGCTCTTTTCCTTTTAGCTACAACAATGGCACCTTGTAGACAACAAGTCTACTGGTGTTGAACCTATAAGAGCATCAAAAGACAATGACTGGTCACAAGCAAACATTCAACGCATACACAGAAATGTCTATCCAAATGGAGGTAAAAAACTGCATTTGTATTGATCTAGGTGAAATTTTATAGAGCTGCACCCTTTACAAGTGTGGAAGATTCTTACAAATGACCAAGTTCTCAAACTTATATAGAAAAAGACAAGGAGACTCTTTTGGTTCTTTGCTTGCAAGTGGCCTATCGCATCCTCATTGAGAAGAATAAAAACATTGTTGGTGCATTATCTTTCCAAAAGAGGCTTATTGGAACCATGTTGGTCACTTGTCCTTTTTTCATTTTTGTCTTATCTACTTAGTTGGCCCCTGGGGCAAACTTTCTTGGCGGGTCACTTCACTTTGGCTCCTTTTGGGTTAGCATTCTCCTTGTTTAAAAAATGAAATGGCCGTCTTCTTTATCAATCTTGATGTCCACTTAGGATGTCCTCGTGATTTGCTGGCTTCTGGCCGCCTGCTAACTTCTTCAAGGCACCCTTCCCTTAACACCTCAATGGGTTCCTTATCTACTGACCTTGATGGCTTGCTTCTGTGGACTATCTCTCAGCTTATATGTTTTGCATCGAGATTTTGAAAGTCCCACAGACTTTGTATGCTCCACAGAATTTTTGCGGGCTTTAAATGTTCCATGGACAATTTCCCTGTGGACTTTTATTCGTGGATGTTTTCCCATGGACAGAAAGTCCAAGGATATTCTATTTGCATTTACTTTGTTTTAATCCATGGGCCTTTGTGTTTTTTTACTGATCCCAGCCCCTTTGCTTTTGTGTTATGCCGTGGGCTTTGGTTTTGCTGCACCCAGCTTTTGATTCTTTCCTTTGTATTCGAAGCAGCCCAAATTCCTTGAAATTGTTGAAGTATCTACCCTCTAGAAGGGCACTTTAGACTTAGACTTACTCTTCAGCCAAAGGTCTTGAACCAAACCTATTGAACCAAAATTTGTTTCAACGGTTCAAGGTTCAACCATTGCACGCTGATTTCCTTTGAACTGAAGCCGATGAACCGAACCTGTTGAACCAAAACTAGTTCAATGGTTCAACTAAGCATGCCAATGGAAAAGAACCAAGCCCATTGAAATTTAAACTTTGAACCTTTTGGTTGAACCTATCGGGTTGAACCAAGATATTGAACCATCTGCTTTGAACCAAGCCTATTGAACCAAGCCGTTGAATCAAGAATGGTTCAACGGTTCAACAGTTCAACACTTGGTAATGTTGAGCTCAAATATGGACCCTTTAAACCAAAAGGCCACTGAACCACTGAGCCAGGCCATGAACCAACTCATTAAACTCACATCACCTAAAATTAATTGGCATTAAATAGCAAGGGAGAAGGTGACTAAAATTTTGCCCATGGGAAAAATTGGTCAACAGATTGGCGACTTATAGGGGAAGCATGTCTGCTATGCTTAGAATCTAGTTGCCTTGCTATCCATTGGGTGCAGAGTCAGATGCAGCTATGAAAAGTTAATCAATAGCCCCGAAAAATTTTAGAATCAAACATGAAGCTTTCACCCCCACATGCAAAGGGAAACACACAAGGCTAAAAATAACTAACTGTGTAAACTGCACTTAGGGAAAGTAGGAGAAGAAACTGAAACAAACTATTATGTACAGCTAACCAGGCATTTGCCTCCCTCCTAGATCAAAAGGAAAACTTCTTAAGTCCCCTTCCTGGCAAGAAGACTTATGGTGGTAGACAAGTAGCTGAAAGAAAATGAGATTTGGTGACCTGTTCCTCTTGCATGTCACTTGAGTTGGCTGGTATCTGAGAGGATCAAAATCGAACATGCCTCTGACATATATGTAATTTGTTTGTCCTTGGAAGCTTACTGAATGCTGGTCCCTGATATTGGTGCTCTTCACCAAGAAATCAATGGCTGCTGACTCATTGTCATAAGCCCCTTGATCTGCACAATTCCTCTGCAATGTATCATGGTCTGATTTGTTTTCTTTAGCCTCATTGAAAAACTTGTCAGACTCATCCTCTACTTCCTCTTGGCCTTCTTGAAGAAGGTTGACTATGGTGGTGTCTAAAATGGACTCACAAAATGATTTCTCATCCCATAGAACATCACCTCTCTATTTAAAACTCTCTTCTTCAAAGCATTCCTCTAAGAAGACAGACCTCTCTTTTTTCTCTTTGTTGATCAAAATTTCTAGATTTTCAAACATATCCTTCTAATCTTCCTCTAACTTAGGGTATTCAATGTAGTCATCCTCATCAAAATAGCAAGGAAGTTCATCAAACAGAGGGGAAGAGAGTTTATCATGCATTTTTCCCTCTTCGTATTGCTAGAACATCTGCATATACGCAAGACCTACATCTTCTCTACTACTCATAAGGTCTTCATAAGGAGCATCAATGATGATTTCTTCTTTGTTGTTGCCCATGACAGCCTCTTGAAGACTTGTAGATTGGATCTTTTGCTCCTCACCTACCTCTTGAAAAATAGGTTCTTCCTTGAGAAGAGGTAAAGTGGAGAAAACATGTAGAAGAGGAAGTAGTCCTTGAGCTAGAATCGAATGATTCTCCTCCTTCCATTTGATCAGCACTTCATCAATATCAGGTATGGCCTAATATTTCTCTTTAAAATGTGTAGGTGGGGTGTGTTTAGACATAGAATGTGTTATTTGGTCTGAACCATCCATTACACATTGGTTGAGGAATTTCTCTCTGGATTCCAATTCTGCTATTCTCTTGGCCAGATCTTCTTGGAAATGCCTTTCCTAGAGGTCTCCATCATCAACATCAGTAGGTGAAACTTCAACTTCTTTAAGGTTTTGAGAAAAACCTTGCTTCTCTTTTTCCTTGCTATCCCATGATTCCACTATTTTCCCCCAATTTAGGATTTTGAAATTTGAATTTTGCTCCTATGAATAGGCAACAACTTTGTTTTCCACAAGGTCTTAGGGCTCTTGTGCAAGGTCTAGAAATTTTAACTCCCTTTCAAGGAGCAGCTTCATCTTGGCCTCTAAAACCTCAATTTGTTTGGCTAGGTTGTCCTAAAAGAGTCTTTCTTGGAGGTCACCAGCATGATCCTCTCCAAAGCTCAGAGTTGGTTCTTAGCATTCCTTCCTCCAACTTAGAATCTGCGTATTATGCTAAAGGACTTGGGGAGGTTGGGGAATGTAAGGAAAACATTGGTGGTGCATTGGAGGAGTCTCTAGAAGAGGGACATGCTAGCTGGTGGTACTATTCTCAATGGATAATTTATGATTTAAGGAGCTTAGAAGATTCATCTCCATGGGAGGCCGCTCTGATGCCATCTGGTGTTGGAAAGCCAGGTGCACAAGATTGGGAGCAACTGTATTTGATGAGCTGGAGTGAGCAAGTGCAATTTGATAAAATAGATTTGGTGTAAAAGAGGGGGTTTTATTCAAGATAAGAGGGGGCGCATAAGGCTGACTACCTTGAATAGATGGATTTCTCCATTTTTTTACCTCCTCCTCCATGGACTGCAAGGCTTGTGCTTTCCTAAATAAGCACTCCTCTTTATACATTAGCTCCTGCTTATATTTGTATTGCTCTTCTAGCCTATTAATTTACATTGTCTGCTTCTCAAATTCCAATGCCACCTCCCTTATTTTTGTAGGGAAACTAGGAGAGCTACTTGAGGTGATTCTCTGAATATTTTGAGTCTAATCAAAATTATATAAAGGAAAACACAACCCATAATTTTGTGCAAAAGAAGTATACATACAAGACATGATTTCTAAAGGCACCAAGCTGCTTAACTATCAAATTAACTTGGAGTCACCAGATGTTGAAAATACTCAATTTGATGTAACAGGACCAACATCAATCCTGATACCTTACTGCATTATAAAACTGAGTCCCACTAGGCATGCCAAAATTGTTGACACAGGAAAATGCACCCAGTGGCAGGAAGTCAAATTCCTACCTTCTCCTCATAACATGGAAACTCCTCTCTCACCTATGGGATGGAGAATAAGGAGAGGAGAGTCTCTAAGTAAGGGCTACCTCCCTTTGATGCATCATGTTTGTTTCAGGTAAGATATAGATAGCTATAATAAAGGTGGGGATGAAAAGGGAGAAGAAATGCATGGAAAACGAACTACCTACTCTAAAAGAGGTGATGTACCAAAATAAAGGTTGACCTTCACACATTCACTCTTAGAATTACATAAATGCATACATATACTATGCACTTGGCAGAAGGACCAGGCTGCTAAAACTGGTAGGGAGGCTTTCATGAAGGCACGGGAGATAGAAAATCATTGAGGCACTATGGAATGCACACTATAAGTAACTCCTATTTATTCTGGTCTTTTCAAATGTTAGCTCTTTTCCTTTTAGTTGTAACAATGGTGCCTTGTAGATAATAGGTCTGCTGGTGTTGAATCTGTGAGAGCATCAAAAGACAATGATTGGACACAAGCAAACATTCAAGGCATACACAAAAATGTCTATCCAAATGGAGGTAAAAATCTACATTTGTATTAATCTAGGTGAAATTCTGTAGAGCTACACCCTTTACAAATGTGGAAGATTCTTACAAATGACCAAGTTCACAAACCTATATGGAAAAAGACAAGGAGACTCTTTTGGCACTTTGCTTGCAAGTGGCCTATCGCGTCTTCATTGGGAAGAATAAAAACACTATTGGTGCATCATCCTTCTAAAAGAGGCCTATTGGAACCATGCCGGTCGCTTATCCTTTTTTCATTTTTGTCTTAACTACTTACTTAGCCCCTGGGACAAACTTTCTTGGCGGGTCGCTTCACTTTGGCTCCTTTTGGGTTAGCATTCTCTTTGTTTAAAAAATGAAATGGCCGTCTTCTTTATCAAACTTAAAATCCACTTAGGACGTCCTCATGCTTTTCTAGCTTTTGGCCACCTGCTAAATTCTTCATGGCACCCTTCCCTTAACACCTCAATGGGTCCCTTATTTATTGACCCTGACGGCTTGCTTCCGTGGATTGTCTCTCGGCTTATAAGTTTTGTGTCAGGCTTTTGAAAGTCCTGTGGAATTTGTATGCTCCATGGACTTTCTGTGGGCTTTGAATGTTCTGCAGACAATTTCCCTGCAGACTTTTGTTCATGGATGTTTTCCTATGGACAAAAATTCTATGGAAATTTTGTCTGTGTTTGCTTTTGTTTTAAGCCATGGGCCTTTGTGTTTTTTTACTGATCCCAGCCCCTTTGCTTTTGTGCTACACCATGGGCTTTGGTTTTGTTGCACCCAGATTTTGATTCTTTCCTTTGTATTCAAATCGGCTTGAATTCCTTGAAATTGTTGAAGTATCTACCCTCCAAAAGGGAACTTTAGACTTGGAATTCCCCTTTAGCCAAAGGGCATGCCTTTGAACCGAACCTGTTCAACCAAAATTTGGTTCAACAATTCAAGGTTCAACCATTGCGCACCGATTTCCTTTGAACTGAAGCCTATGAACCGAACCCGTTGAACCAAAACTGGTTCAATGGTTCAATTAAGCACTCTAATGGATAAGAACCAAGCCTGTTGAACTTTAAACTTTGAACCTTTTCATTTAACTTGCTAGGTTGAACCAAGAGATTGAACCATCTACTTTGAGCCAAGCCTATTGAACCAAGCTGTTGAACCAAGAATGGTTAAAGGGTTCAACGGTTCAACACTTGGTAACGTTAAACGTGAAGATGGACCCTTTAAACCAAAAGGCCACTGAACCACTGAGCTAGGCCATGAACCAACTCATTGAACTCACATCACCCAAAATTAACTGGCATTGAATAGCAAGGGAGAAGGTGACCGAAATTTTTCCCGTGGGCAAAATTGGTCAACACAAACCTTTTTATCTATTCTTCAAAGCATATTTATAGCTTCTTCAAAGCTCAACTAGGAAAAAGGTCATTGAATGGTCTAGGATAGTTGCCGAATCCATCTAGGTAAAAAAATTTTATGTAGGCCAATTTTGGCCAATATATACACTATTTCTTAGCAAGGCATTGAGGTTAATCCAAAAAATTTAATATCCACTTTATAAATCCCACTACCAACCAATATAAAATAGGTGTGATATTTTTAATCTAAATTTTGTATACTTCATGTTTAATATCATAGTTGGATGATAAGATAAATCCTTTCACACATTTGATTAAAAAAAAGACATAATTTGTATAAATGATGTGTGTAAACAAAGTTTTAATAAAATCAAAGCATATTTGTCAAACTCACTAGTAATTATGCCTCCTATTCTAAATATAACACTATTTCTTTACATATCAACCATTCATGAGGCTCTTGGGGCCCTATTAATTTTTTTTATGATACTCACAAAGAGTGTTCTATCTATTATATTAGTTTCCATCTAGTCAATTATGAATGCAAATATACAACAATGGAAAAAATTATGTTTAACCTTATTTTTTGCTACTCATAAGCTATGGAATTATTTGCTTATTAATGAGGTTCATGTTATAATTAAATAATATCCATTAAGTTTCCTTATGAATAAAACACACCTAACTAGTTGCATCACAAAATGTGTGATAAAGATTACAGAGTTTGATATAAAATTTGTAGCCTAAAAGTCAATAAAATGTCAAGTCATAACCTATTGGTTGGCTACAGGTTCCTTACTAGCTTATTTTTTCTCACTAAATATTTTCACGATGAGTTCAGGGCATATAATATAACTTTCAATCCATGGAAAATGATATTCACTGGGTTAAAATGTAGAATAGGGGTGGGTATTGGTATTATATTTTGTACACATAAGGGTGCATACATACCTTACTCTTACAAATTAGTATTTTCATGCACCAACAATGTATTCAAATACAAGGCTTTGAGTATCTTATTATACTTGGCACACAAGATTAATATAAAATACATCCATTTTTTTTGTGATTCCCAATTGGTTGTTAATCAATTTACTAATTATTACCAAACTAAATAAGAACATCTTTGACCATCTAAAGAAATAGTAGATAAACTCATAGAGATATTTGATAAATTTTCTATTGATAGTATTCCACCTAAATATAACTACCATGTATATTCCATGGGAAATGTATAATCCTCAATGTTTTTTATATTAATGATGATCATATAGACTTTATTACATCACAATTATTATATCTTTCCATTTATTCTGATAAAATGAATACCTTGGTCATTTTTGTTGCTAATTGTAGTATTCTAAACATAAAATGGTAAAATTATATTATAATTTTATTTATTTATCCTATATACAAGACCATTTTTCATGAAATTATAAATTAAAATCATAATGTGAATCACTTTGTTGTGTTGTTATGCAAAATGATTTATTTGAAAAAAGTTTTTATGGACAATTATTTTCATACTTAAACAAAGATGAGGCCTACACTCAACTCTTGAAAATGCATGACATTGAGCGTGTTTAATATTTATTTAGATGTACAATGTATCAAAAACTATTACAATAAGGCAATTATTGGCCTACTAGGGAATAAGAATGTATCAAACATGTAAAACTATGTTTACTATGCCAAAAATACATAAAGTTGAATCATGCACTATCACATGAGTTACATCAATTTATTTCACCATGGATTTTTTTGTTATTGGATTTTAACTTAATTGGAAAGGTAAATATAGTCTTTTCTTGAATTTACCATAGGGGATTACATATATAGGTTTCTGAAGACCAATATAATTTTCTATTTTGGCATACCTTTAGCTATTATTTTTTATAATGGAAAATCATTTAGAAACAAGATGATAACTTTTTTTTGTAGTAAATACAAGATTAAACAAACCTTTTTTATATGTTATTACCCATATTGCAACAACTAGGTAGAGGTAACCAATAAGATAATTATCAAAATACTTATAAAATAGTGGAAAGATATAATACTGATTGGCACCAGTAGATGGTATATGCCTTATGGGCATATCAAACTAGTGTCTACATACCTACTTCGGCTACACCTTACTCTTTGGTATGTCTTATAGAGTCCATTTTATCAATTTAATTGAATATACCATCTTTATGTGTTTATCTTAAATAAATTGTCAAATATAATGAGTAACATGAAAAGAGATTACATCAGCTAGAATAGCTAAGTGTAAAATGCACATAGGCTATTGAGCACTTACATTTTTATCAGGACCATGTCAAATGAGCATATAAAAAAAAGGTTTGGACATGTGACTTTGATGTGGGTGACCTATCACTAAAATGAAATCAAAATAATATGAATGTTGAAAAGTAAAATAAATTTTAAACCAAATTGGTTGGGACCATTCACAGTTATAGAAAATATGGGAAAAGGTGTATACCACCTTGATACACTTTATATAACATATTTAAATAGTTTAATTAACATCATTTACTTGTGTAAATATATTATGTGAGAACTCTTAAAACATTATAAATATACCCAAAAAATCTAAAACATTCAAAAATCCAAAAAATATTTTTGGTACCTACATATTTTACTAGCTCCTTAGAATTTATGTCTTAGTTACATTTCAATGGATGGATATTAGTTACTCCTACATACACATGTGTGTCACGTTTATACATGAGTATGATGCAATAATACATATATACATGATTTATTCTTATTTTATATGTTGGGATATTCTTCTACTTATGTCGTATGGACATTGGGGGCATAGACCTCTATGATCATGATAATTAGAAGTTATATCATTATATGGTCACTCTAAATTATAATGTTTTGAGCTCATATATGTGCTTACACATGTCTTTATCTATGATTATATATAACATAGGGTACTTGATATGCTATACACTTGAATTTTTTTTATAACACATTAGATCCATAAGATATTATGATATGTTCATGTTGGTTAATTATACTTTCCTTTGTGCACTTCCTTTAGTGTTTTTCCTTGCTATTGTCTTGCTTATTCCATCATTTTAATATGCTATTTTATTTATGGCCCATGTGCTTATGTGGGATTTCTTTGTTATTTTAATGTCATTGATTATTATATGTTCACATTAGAATATGTCATTTCTTACTTTGTGTACATTTGACTATGTCATGTGCCTTCTATTATGCGACATTTAACATGCCCCTTATTTTTAGTCTCTTAGGACTAGTGCATGTTGAATTAATTTTGAGTGATACTATTTTTGTGATAGATTTTATTTTTGAACTTGTACTATTACTATATAGACATTTACATGGTATTTATCATGCAACTTATGCCTTCATGTGATTAGATAGTCCTATGCACTTCAATGCTACATTTGCCTAGACATGTATTTTTATATGCAACATGGTTCCATTCACATATTATATAGTTTTCGTATACTTTGAGGTGATGTAAAAAATGTTTTATATTATTTCATCACCTAAAATGGGGGGCATATTAGTGGGGGCATGTTAGTTGGATCATGTCATAGAGGCATGTACTTGATATTTGGCACTTATATCAGTTCCCATATTTAGTGGGGACATGACTTGGAATCATGTTCTCCACACTTATTCAGTATTTGACACTTAATCAATTTTAAAATTTAGAGGGGTAATGTCATATAGGCATGGCTTCCACACATTCACATTTTTTAGATTTAGTGGGGGTATGCTTTGGAATAATGTTATCCACACTTATTTAGTACTCAGAATCTCTAGATTATATTAGGGGAAATGTTTTGGAAACATGTCCTCCACATTGGTTCCTATTTTCATTTTTATATTTATCCATATATAGTAGAGCCATTCTTTGGAATCATGTTCTCCACACTTACATAGTTTTTGAATTGTCTAAAGCACACAATTATATAATTTAGATTCAAATTTATGGTATAATTCTATAAATTGGTACCATTGTTATACATAATTTTACCATGAGACATATCTAAGGTGCATATGCTATGAAATGTGCACATAATATTGTAAAATACAAATTATTTTCATATTTGAAAACACTCTCAAGTATTATCATCACCCACTAGGATGTACTTTTATGAACTATATAAAACTAATCTATTGTATCATTTGGTTCACTTTTTTTATGGTTGAGGCGATTAACTAACTCAATCTTTCCAAATTTGTGGGTTAGACTTGATTGTATCATTTAGACTTATGAATTTGATATTATGATTTGACTTTGGTTAACTCATGCTCACTAGGTTACAATTATGTTTAGGTTGCATGATTAAGCTAATCTCAACTACCAATGGAAAATAACTTTTTCTCTAAGGTTAGGATCATGTGCCTTTGAATATCTCTCTATATATCTCCTTATATATGTACTTTCCATATCTATACATATTTTTCCTAATATCAATTTTAGAGCCTTATAATGATATATCTTTTCAAGTCAACTTTCCAATAAACAAGGTAATTAAATTGATACATAGGTGTACTCCTAAACCTTGTTCATTTAATTAAAATATTTTTAAATGATTTTAATTCCAATTTATATGAACTGATTATATAATATAACATGCACTTGGTTGTATTTTAGTCACCAAAAAGGCACTCAAGTTAGACTCTAATAAAGGTAGGGTGTGTTATACACACCTAGGTATGCATTCCCTTATTTTAAAATATAAATTTAAGTATAAGATAAAATGGGGGGGAGGGGAAAATGTAGACACTATTTTATGGATCATATAGCACCTTAGTCTTGTACACTTGGAAAACTCAGACCTTGGTTGTTCCTCTTAGTTATATACCTTTCCTAATTTCATAAGTCTTTAATATTTTCTATCTTATGACCCTTATCCTATCTTTTTCTATGACCAATATTATTTTGATTACCTATAGATTATACCTTTCCCAAAATTATTAAAACCTGTTTATCTTCCATCTCTATAAGTTCTCAATCTTCACCTACTTTCTTGTTACTTGGACACTAGAATCCTAGATGGACACCTAAATCAACATAGGTGATTTGATTTGATTCAAGTGTCTAATTACCTAAAGTCATCCAATTTGAAAATGAAATGTATCATAATGGTTGGCCTAAGTACATTAATGTGAGTTAATTATCCAAAGGTATTGATATAAATATAAGATCAACCCTCAATCTTTCCTCACCTATAAAATTATTACCAACTCACCAATAAAATTACAAAATGCATTAAATGAAGAACTAAAGTGAGAAAATATTTCTTATTTTCTCTTATTTACATATAACTCATAGGTATAAAAAATACATAGGTATAAACTATTTACAAGATAGGTCAATATTGTATATGCTTTTGTAGATATTATGACTCACACATAATGTAACACATAGGGGAGAACAACATTAGTTTGAGTCCCTCTTTATAGTATTTGATATGTAGGTATTTATCATTTACTTAGGTATATTTTGGGTCAAATCAACATATTGTTCCCACTAATCCATTTTTCCCCTAAGTCACTATGAAGATGAGGAACTAGGGTTTTGTAATTTCATGAGGAGTAACATCCATGACCCTAATCTGAATGCACCAAAGTGAAGGAAAAGACAAACCCAAAATAATTTATGTTTTCACATCCTTTTATAGTAGGTATTTTATATAGGACACCTATGTTAGGTTCATATCGTACCATCAATACAACCATCCCAAGATAATGCTAGTGTTTGTAGCTCCAAAATCACCTAATCCAAAATCTGATGACTATTACAAAATCATATTTTAGTCTACGTATTGCCTATTCTAGATCTAAAATAAAATTAGGATTAAAACTATCTATCTACATTAGTTATTTTCATTTTCCTACTTATCAAAGTTTTACTTGGTATTTTTAGTTTATCTTAGTCTAATAAATCTAGTATATCTTTATTTGAGTTTAGCATTAAATAAGCTTCATTTAGAAATAGTTTATCATACTTGTTACCTAGGCTATCTCTACCCATTTACCCATATATAACTCTAATATAGACATAATTTTAAGGTTAAATACCAATACTCTAAAGAGGGTTCAACCTCCATGTAGTTCTCTTCTGATACAATGATGTGTGAAATATTAATGCAAAATGATAGCTTTGGGTGTAATCCTAGGGTGATTAAGTGTTTCAACCATGACTTGTGGCCTTAAAATTATATTAATACTTTATTTTAGGGCTACTAGGGATATATGTAATTATAATTAGGATAAATGAGGAATTCACCCTTAATGTGTAAATAGAATTCTAGTGATTTTTAGTGTGGAAGGATCTCCTATGAATAATGGTTTGAAATGTGGATTTATAGTCATATTTTTTGGATTCCTTTATATGGGGTTTCCTAAAATTGTGGGCCAACCCTTTCATGAAGTTTTAGTTTTAGAAATTAGCCATTATTTTATAGGAGGACATTGTTGGTAGAACTAAAAAATAGCAAGGAACATTATTATACAAATAGGGAACTATTTTCCTAGGTGCAAGACTTGATAAATTAGAAGTGTGGGTTAACACAAAAGGGATATTTGGATACTTATGATATTGGATAAATACATGAAATAATTATTTCTATTATAGTAATGAGTCTTCTATGTTAAAAGTGAAGGAAAGTGGTCAAAATTCCCTAGAATAGGTCATGAGTTGTATGTAAAAAGGGTGGTCATAAGTGAACTATTTAATCTTAAATGTTAATTTATGTGTCTACATTTACACCCCTTTTATTCTAATAATGAATAAAATAAAAATTAATCGAGTAAAATTAAAAGTGTGTGTTGGAATTTACTTAAGAAGTGCAGTATTAAATGTCAACCATAATGTTGAAATCTGGTTCACGTAAAATTTTAATGAAACATGTATAAAGTCATTCCTTACTTAAGAGGATATAAATGAGGAAATGAAATAAACTTATATATATAATAAAAATGAATGAATTCACTTGATTTGGTCTGTTAACCATTGTGTTTTCCTAGTGAAAAAATTGGTGGTTGTAAAAGGTATAACCCATGGAGATTTTATCTAAATTTGAAATATTGGATTGGACTATGCATTCTCTAATCATAATTTATAAGAGAGTGTTCTTTAAATATCAAGGTGTTATTGACTCCATCATTACATTCCCAAATTAGTGAAGTAGTTTTAAATCACTATATGAAATCCAATAATTTTTTTTTGGTGTAAAAACTATTGAAAAAGGGTGAACCAACTACTATAGATGGAATAAGGTTCATTTATAGTGTAAAATTGGTGAATAAATTTTATAAAAACTTAGTATAATCTAGATATAGTGTATAGATAGTAGATAATGACAAGTGTTTCCATTCCATCTTTGAAACTAGTGAAAAACTAAGCAAAGAGGAAGCCATATGTCATGCACATGGCCCAAATCTAATATCGAATGTGTATGGTTTTGACACTGAGTAATAGCAAATGATATTATGAGTAACAAATGAATTACTAAACTAAGACACATATCATGCATTATTCCCTCAAACTAAGAAAATCTAAGATAAAACCTAAGCATTTTATAAAAATTGAAACTATGTACTTGTTTTATACTACCCTATACTACCTAAGATTTTGAGAATTTTAGATATTGACTATTCTCTTAGTAGTGGGACAATAATTCCCTATTTTGGTCAATAATTAGGTGGGATCCTATCCAAATGGATCAATCCTATTAAAAAATAATTTATGAGTGATTTTTGGTTTTATTCTATGACCCATTATGTGAGTTATATATAATTATGTTTGTGTGCTATATTTTAGGGGCTTAGTCTCAAACATAATCCACTATGTATGCCCCTTATTTTAGGTGAGTTGTCGAGCCACTATAATAACTTAACTCAAAATAAAAATTCATGTGATAAATGTTATGTATAATAATTAAATCTAAGTAATGGTAATAACATGGAGGATAATGGCATCATTATATATATAAATTGGGTAAAACAATAATGTGATATACATGTAGAAATAAGCATACATTATGTCATTGTCAAGATAGATTTTAGTAGTGAATAACTCAAAATAAGTAATCCAAATTGAATATGTAAATATAAAATAGATAAAATTATGGAGGGATGAATGATATCCACCATGACATTGAAAGGCTTGGAAGATGCGTGATTTCCATTATGTCATTGAAAATGGAGCAAACTAAACAAACAAGTGTCATGGCCATGACACACACAAATAAAGATCACATGTAAAGCACACAAAACATGTAATAGAAGGCCAAGTGTACATATATAAGGGACATGTTAAAATGTCTCTCACAAGTCCAAAAACATATAATGAAGGCTTAAATAAACACAAAATGACAAGTTCAAATGTCCACAAGTGAAATATAAAATACACACAAGACATGAAGCAAGAAATCAAACTTGAGAAACATGCATGTATACATGTAATTGATCAACATAATAAGTTTGAAACACTGATAAATGGAGTAAATTGTGTAGCCAATAATATATCATTATGTTATTAAGTGATAAATATTTATAGATTGTGTGCCATGTAAATAAATAAGCTGTGAATAATAATAGAAAACCAAAGAAGGATAAAACCTATGTATAATATTCCCCCAATGACCTTGTTGATGTATTTGAAAGCTATAGGACATTGGTGTCTTGTTTATATATTTTAAAACATATCACATTATCACTAGTAAGATATCATGGCAATAAGATAATAACATGGTGTGTGCTTATTCTAAGAGGATTCTTTTGTCTATTTGAAGTTTATAAGTGTAAGACTGGGAAATAACCTAAAAATATGTCTCATAATGTCAACTTTTATGTTTATCTCTTTCCCATGTACACTTTTGAATCATATATGATATGAAACTAGATCTAAATAAGCACTGAAAAACTATGCACAAATTAACTGATATAAATGAATTAAAATATAAACATGCATAGGTCTTGATTTTTGTACTTTTGTATATATGTGAAGAATATTATAATCTTAAAATAAAAAACACATCCAATGGATGTGGATAATCAAAAGTTAGATCTGGTAGAATATCATAAAGTGTTGTATTTTGGATCTTGTCTAAATCTCATAGATAATCATCATTTTGGTCATCATACCAATCATGCTCTATAATTCTAGTCTTATCTTTGGTGTTGTTCTAAGTCATGTGCATTTGTATGGCATCTTTATCTAATATGTAAGAGGCTTCATGTGAAGTTTTAAAATAGACTAACTTTGAACCCCTTTTCTCATTTTTTAATTTGTGAATGTCATCTTTACCATAATGGACAATATGGATTGTGTTATCCACAAATTTTAATGTGGGACATTATTGTAACATGTCCATTTTAACTTCCTTTTCATGTAACCAAGTTTTACCAAATGTATATTTTATCTATTTTTATATGTTCATAACAAGATTAGTGTATCCACCATTTTAGGAGCACATGTAATTGGTATTATGATGTAGCCTATGGAATATTGGAAATAAACATCTTTATACAATTCATTTTGATCATGCCCTATATGTTAAATAAATGTAAATGTAAATCAATTTGGGTTTGTGTTCTCATTTATTCCCACATGTTTTTTATGTGAATTATCAATGAAAACTTGAATATTCAAAGGATTACTTATATAATGCTTGTAGTTTTTATGTATGTGATCTTATTATGGATCCCTAGTAGGTTATGGTGTGAGTTGTATAGTTTGAATAGTTCCTTTATCCTTATATTTATAAATTCTATACTATAATGTTGAACAATTACTTTTAACATGTCTTGTGATTCTATGAAAATGATAAAAGAGGTTGCCCTCCTGATTTGACAATCATCTAGTGGATCTATGGCAATTAATTCCTTATAAATTGACATATATAAAATTGTGGTCTATATTTTTCATTTTTTTTCTTATATCCTAATAGCTGGATCAAAGTCCATAAATTACACAACATCTACTAAATATTTTAATGGTCACATATTGGTATATATAGTGCATTGATAATTTTGTATCTAATGGGCTCTATAAATTATAGAATTGGCAAAAAAAATAGTCCTTGGAACATGTGATATAATTTTATGTGTTTTAGTGTCTATTTTTAAATAAAACTTCTTTCCTTTATTTTTATATGAACTAATTACTTTTTCCTTACCTTTATAAATTAGTATAATTTCCTTAGAATCATCTCTATAATCCCTCATGACAACTAGTGTTAAATTAAATATAAATAAATAATCATCAAATATTAGTGGAATCACATTAGTACCATCATCATAAGTAGTATCAAAATCATCATCATCATCATCATCATCATCATCCTTTATGGATATTAAATTTGGATCTTATAAATTGAAAAATTAAGGTAAATGTTGTACATGTTCCTTATGGTCTACCTTTTGAGGTGATATCTTTGGTTATAAGTTATCAATTAATTATGGAATATGATTATTTATACTAGACTCACCTAATTCATATGTGTGCATTTATTATATAATAATTATTTATGGTGGTGTAACTATAATACATTGAGGTGCCCCCAACTATTATGAACTTTGAGTAGTATATTTATAATATTAAAATATCTAAATGGGTGATGTTCATATATGAAAGTATATAAATATCCATCATCAAAATCATTGATATTATATATGAATTTTAAATGGTATCTATTGTAATGCCCATTATCTAAAATAATTTAAATTTAAAAATCTTTAACCTTAAACCACATCAACTAGAACATTTATTATTGCTTTACTGTTGATTTAAACTTGTATATATAATGATATATTCTGATAAATAGTTGAATGTCAAGGTGAATCCTAATTGAAAAAATTGAAAACATCTTCAATATCTTTTAATGTATTTATAACATATTCTAAGTAAAGAGGGTCTATGTCACGAGGCATAGATTTTTTAATCAATTATTTTTATATAATATTCTTGAAAATAATATCCTTTTGAAGGAATAATATCATCAAAATGTTATCTAGTTAACTAGTCCCATTACATTATATTGGGAATGATGAGGAATTGAATGAATTTTTTATTCTTATCTTGGTTTAGGAAGCCCCTGAACTCATCTAGTAACAATAACTTAAACTAGATGGTATACTATAATCCCAGGGTGAATAGTAGAGGTGGGATACTATAAAATATAGTTGTGAGATCTAGGTGTAGGAGGAACAAAAGGAACCATCTGATCCTTATGACATCTAGTAGTAACAAATAATAACTCAAACTGAGTCAAGCAAAAATAATCAACATATAAATTTTCATTATTAATATCTTTTATAATATAAGATGTGATATTTTATTTGATGATATGTATCCATGGGATTATATAAATTAAAATATTGTATAATATATGGGAAAGTAGCATGTAAATAGAACCAAGAAATTTTGAACAAAAAAATAATAGATAGCTTTAGTCATTATAATCATAATGAATAAGCAAATCAGAGAATTAAAAAATATGAAACCCTATGGAATTGATATATAAATTATTAAAAAACTAATGGACAACTAGGTTTTTGGTAAATGTTAAACAATAAGCAGGTTTACAAATATGTTTTATCATATTTTATCAAATTAGGGAAATAATTACCTAGTTATGATAAACTATTGTGTAAAAAAAATCCTCATTTATTTAATAAATGACACAAAATAAATTGTAAATTGATAAATATTTAAATATAATAAATACATGAAGTAAAAAGGAAAATATATACATAACTATAAAACTAAGATGCATATTTTTTCTAGTTTTGAAATTGATAAGGAGGTTGTTGGCTAAGAGTGGATCTAAAATAAGAGTTGGCAGGGATACAACAAATAATGATATGATTAGACAATATAGAGGTAAATTTTTGTGTTTAGGAAACACTGGTGTTTTGAAGGAAATAGAGATCTAAATATTTTTGGGTAGGTTCACCATCACCTGTTTGTTTTGTGCACTATGTGAATCCTTTTGGTCTAATGCAAAAACCATTGTGTGACTTATTTTCACTTGTAACCATATCTCAATAAAATATAAATATGAATGTAATATAATAATAAAAAGGTATTATATATTAAATTTATGTTTGTCTTACACAAACCCTACGTTGAGTGTAGCCTACATATGATTACTCTGAAGAAGGATCAAACTCTATGTAGTTCTCCCATGCTATGGTGTTGTGTGTGAAAGACTAATGGAAAGTATTATATATTGGTGTAATAATAATATGATTATGTAATTAAACCATGAATTGTGACCTTATAAATTTATTTATACTTTATCTTAGGGATATTAGCATTGTGTGTAATCAAAATTGGGGAAAGTAAGAAACTTAGTCTCAATGTGTAATTAGAATTCTAGTGATTTTCAGTGTGGAAGCCTCTTATTTGAAATGTGTCTATATGTCATTATAGTGGTATATTTATAGATATTTTGGATGGGGTTTGATAAAATTATGATCTTTCCCTTTCATGACTTTCAAATTTTTGAAATTAATCATTATTTTGTGAGAGGACACTACTTACAGAACTAGATAATAGTGGTGAGTGCTACTATCAAAATAGGGCATCACTGTCATAGGAGCAAGAATTGTTGAACAATAAGTGTGTGTTAGTATAAAAGTAAGCTTAGGATAATTGGTATGCTTAATATATACATTTTCACATCATTTTTTTATTATATTATTGATTAATCCATGTGGAAAGTGAAGGAAGGTGTTTAAAAGGCCATATAATAGGTCAAGAGTTAAGTGTGTAAAAAGTGTGGTCATAAGTACATTATTTTATATTTTATGTTAGTTAATGTGTTTAAAATATCATACATGGAACATATATTATTAATTTTCAATTACATATTATAATAAAATATAATAAATCCTTGCATATATATAAAGTGTTTCAACATAATAATAAAAACATCTCAATACAACAAGTCACTCAAAATTAGGGAAGTAAATAACCATCTCCCTCTACATATAGATCATCGACACCATCTCACAACATGGGGTATCTCAATCAAGAGGGACCACTATCATCTCATTTCTATCAAGACCATGATCAACTTCTCCTCTCTTAATCCTCATATATGGATTATCTCACTTGAAGTATTTGTTCCTCACATTATAATCAAACATACTCTTAATAAAATATAACCTAAACTCAATTAAAAAATTTGGGGCATCTTATTCATCCTAGATAAGATCTTAAATTATCATGCTCAACTCTAAGCTCATCACACTTAGATGAATATTTCACATATGTGGTAGTATATAGTGAATTTTGATCAAATCATGGGGCATGCACACCTTCAATATTTGTAGCTCCGTCAACAATACATATAGTAACCACATCATTGGGTAAAAGTCTAATCAACATGTAAAGTGTATAATTTATAACCATGGTACAATATTCACTAGATCCTAAAACATAGGTTACATTATACATCATTAGCATCAAAGTATAAAATACATGGAAAATGTCATAAATTTACCTTAATACATTTAATTTTTATACCTCTATCCATTGAGAGAGAATTTTCAAAATAAATAAATTATCCATCCACACTATTTATACCCATTTTAATATCACCATTTTCCCTTAAACCACCCTTACCTCCCTATGTCACAATAATAATTGATATAGTCGATTGAAATGTGTATCCATTAACATGTATATTTTGTTGTACACTTGAAATCGTCAACATCAACTATCTAAATAATATGATATAATTCATTAAATAGAATATTTATATTTCATCATCCCTCACATCAAATTATATTATATTTTCATGATCATGTCCACACCCATGGCACTAGGTTCATGTATTGTGTGATACTAAATTGATGAGTCATATTCCCATCTTAAAAACACTCATATACCCTAGGCCACTAGTCTTGAAACCAAAAACTAACCCTAATAATTTCTAAGTACACCCCAACCTCCTCTCATTTGGCATTTATTTGATATAGTATCCACATGATATACTCTATTTTAATATGATTGATCATCTTATGACACTCCCTAGTATTCCTCCATGTAATGTGTGTAGTACTCACCCATATCTATGAAAATATTTGAAGGTTAGTTAGTTATTACATGGCATACCTATAGTAAAAATCACTTAAATATGCTTATATTTACAAAATACAATAATGTATGTAACCCTAATCATCCACTATATCCCTCTCTAGTGAACATATATAAATCTATGTATAAGTCCACAAGTATAGTGTGCCAACATAGTGGGTCCCCATGAATATATTTTTTTGAGGTCCTCAATATCATGAATAATAGTGTACATCCTAAATGAGATGGCCATGTCACTACCATCTACAATTATAAAACATATTGTCATTACACATAAAAAAAATGCAACCATGAAACATCAAATAACTGTCAGGATACGTGAAACACCGGAAGCACACAATTGATTACCAAACCAAGCAACTTAATATGCGGAAATTAACCAGAATCACAAGTAACTAGAATTCAGAAATAACACATGATATGAGAGACAATACACAACTTGTATTAAAACTCTTGAAGAAAAGAATACAATAAAGAAGATGCCACTTCTTCTCCACCACCTCTTCAGAGGCTTCCCACACCTCAAGTGAACAGTAATTCTCTCCTCAAAGCTCTCTCTCTCAGGTCCCAACACACAACTCAAACACAGAGTTGGTGTTCACCTCCAGTGCTCCATGCACACCACAAGTGCTCCACGCACTCCACAAGTACTCAAGGTACTTCAAGTAGATATCCCATGAACTTGCAATAACCTGCACCTCAACAGACCTTACTTATGGAAGGAACTCCCTTGCCTTCCTCTTTTCTCTATCTGAGTACACACCTGTACTCCAAGTAGATCCTGCCTGATTCTGCTCCCTGTTGTGTTGCTATCCTATCTGATCTTTCACACCTACAAATCAACCTGGTTCTGCACACCTGTGAACCTTGACCTTGCACACACATACAACTGCAAATCAATGATCTTACTTACCATGCAGATCTCCTATAAAGGCCATGCTCACCTGATGACCAAGATCATACATACATGAAGAACCCTACTAATTCTCCAATCCAGCACCCACACACCTGGTACTGTGGCACTAGGAGGAACACACCATAGCTCTACCTCTCTCTAAAGGAGCTATTTGCTCTCTTACTCCCTAACACCTATTTCCAATACAACCATGAGTCTATTATATAGATCTCATCCAAACAATAATTAGACATCTAATTACAATAATTAGATCCACAGCTCTCAGTCTAAAAATAGCTCTCATCATGCAAACACTTGGTTTGTTAGCTAACTGCCTATAATAAACTTGCAGTCGAACCACACAGGTGACCGACGTCGGTCCCTGTCCGCTTGGGGGTCGCCGACGTCGGCCGATCTCTAACCGACGTCGATTGCTTCCTTGTCTAATCCTGCCGACATCGGTTGGCCTGACCGATGCCAGTGTCTGTGACACTCCGTAACTCATCTACAACCTCCTCCATGTCTGCATCAGTGAAGCTTTTAGCTCCACAACCTAACAATCTCCCACTTGGAGATAAATAGTTGCACTATACCTGTACCTATACTCTGTCTAATCTGTTTCCTAGTTTGTATCCCTCTTCAAGATCAATCTTGAAGACAACCCACCACACATCCTATGGTGTACATCCTGTCATCCGAGTACCCTGCCACATCTAAACCTATAAACCCATGTAGTGAAGTCCTAACCCTACATAGCATGAATCCTTGCTACTGGTCCCTCTCAAATACCTGAGAACCCACTTCCCTGAATTGGCTCCTAACTCTCTGACAGCTCCCACTGCATGTGAATACTCAGGTCTATACCAGACCTCATGTGATTTTAGACACTATACCTGTCCAGCCCTTAGTGTGCTCTGGCTCTGCATCCTAAACCTTGCCAACACCTGATTCACATCAGCTCCCACTAGAGACAAAATCAACCTGTGATCTCCATGTCTCCCATGTCAAAGAATTTTGCTGCTCCAAACTCCTCATGACATGCCACTGAACTAACCTTACCCTTAGCTCAGCAAAACCCTGTATGTACAATCCTGCTAGCAATACATACCATCCACATATAGCAATAGAATGATGTTGCAATCATCATCCACCTGGTAAGACAAACCACAGTAGTTACCCTGACATTGACTAAAGCCATGCTTCATCCTCCACCTGTCAAAACATGTACCACTATCTTGCAGCTCCTCAAGACCATATACCTGGTCTTTCGTCTCACGTGTCCATTCACTCTATTCTTAAACTAAGGAATCCATTCATCTCTATGCTTTCATACCTGTTGGCAACCCTACCAAAACTCTCATTTGGTTCTGCATCATATCCCTGCCATGCTCTCACCTATTTCCTGGATCCTTCCTGCTCTACAATTAGCAATGAGTATAAATAAGAGGAACAACAAATTTGAGGGCCTACTTACATCTTCAGTCCTCTGTATGGGTGTTTGAGACTCCTTGACAGCGTGTTGTCCACCCAAAATCCGTTACAATGACCAACCTCAGTCACTCCACAGTCTGCATCCAACCGACGTCGGTTCCCATGCGTCTGTCCCTATTGCCAATGTCGGTCCTCGTGACCGACGTCGGTCTTACCTACTATTGACGTCAGTTTTCCTACCGATGCTGGTACCTGTGTTTCCTGTGAGTGATGACTTTTTACCCACGAGCTCCTTTGAATCAAAACCCATGTCCAAACTGCTCTGCTCAGAAATATCCAGCACCATCCACTGGTTTCTGTCTGCCATCTCCTCCATAAACACCAAGGCTTTCTAGTTCTTAAGCCTGTCAAATATATCTGTCTTCCGCTTAATAACATGCATCTCCTTTCTGCTCATGTGACCAAGCCTACAAAGCCACGTCTCTGCAATAGAAGAAGAATCAGTAATATAAACAAGTAGATAAAGAGTACCTATTTTCTTACCACCAGCTAATTCAAGTGCATCCACTGTGAGAGTTCTTGTGCATCTCTCATCACCCAATCTTTCTGAAGAAATTAGCCATATCTCCAAACCTGGGACCTGCATGACCTTCATCAACACCTGTGTGTTGGCCGCCTGCAACTTCAGCTTCACTTCCCCTTTGCCAATTCTTTGGCAAGGCTCACCAGCTCCTCTACCTGGAGCTGTATGGAAAGAGGCAACCGAATCTTTTATCCAAGATTCAACTTTATCCAACAAACCTCCCAGAGCATCCTGTGCCACATAACCTGCAACATCTTCTTCTTCAGTTTCTTCATGCTGATCTTCTACCAACCAACAATATTCTTTTACCTGCTCTTTCTTTTCATAGGACCATGAGTGACCATCTATGCTTTTCAACTCCTCCATTATTAGCTTACTTTTATCTACCATTGCTCTACTCCCACTCAATCAGAAACCCCTGAGAGTGACCTGTAACCAAACACAAACCCTACTTCCTACAACTTGGCTCTGATACCACTTGTCAGGATACGTGAAACACCAGAAGCAAACAATTGATTACCAAACCAAGCAACTTAATATGCAGAAATTAACCAGAATCACAAGTAACTAGAATTCAGAAATAACACATGATATGAGAGACAATACACAACTTGTATTAAAACTCTTGAAGAAAAGAATACAATAAAGAAGATGCCACTTCTTCTCCACCACCTCTTCAGAGGCTTCCCACACCTCAAGTGAATAGTAATTCTCTCCTCAAATCTCTCTCTCTCAGGTCCCAACACACAACTCAAACACAGAGTTGGTGTTCACCTCTAGTGCTCCACGCACACCACAAGTGCTCCACGCACTCCACAAGTACTCAAGGTACTTCAAGTAGATCTCCCATGAACTTGCAATAACCTGCACCTCAACAGACCTTACTTATGGAAGGAACTCCCTTGCCTTCCTCTTTGCTCTATCTGAGTACACACCTGTACTCCAAGTAGATCCTGCCTGATTTTGCTCCCTATTGTGTTGCTGTCCTATCTGATCTTGCACACCTACAAATCAACCTGGTTCTGCACACCTGTGAACCTTGACCTTGCACACACATACACCTACAAATCAATGATCTTACTTACCATGCAGATCTCCTATAAAGTCCATGCTCACCTGATGACCAAGATCATACATACATGAAAAACCCTGCTGATTCTCCAATCCAGCACCCACACACCTGGTACTATGGCACTAGGAGGATCACACCATAGCTCTACCTCTCTCTGAAGGAGCTTTTTGCTCTCTTACTCCCTAGCACTTGTTTCCAATACAACCATGAGTCTATTATATAGATCTCATCCAAACAATAATTAGACATCTAATTATAATAATTAGATTCGTAGCTCTCAATCTAAAAATAGCTCTCATCATGCAAACACTTGGTTCGTTAGCTAACTACCCATAATAAACTTGCAGTCGAACCACACAGGTGACCGACATCGGTCCCTGTCCGCGTGGGGGTTGCCGACGCTGGCCGATCTCTAACCGACGTCAATTGCTTCCTTGTCTAATCCTGTCGACGTTGGTTGTCCTGACTGACACCGGTGTCTATGACACTCTGCAACTCATCTGCAACCTCCTCCATGTCTGCATCAGTGAAGCTTTTAGCTCCATAACCTAACAATAACCCAATAACATGTACAAACATTTTTAAAATCCTAGTATTATAATTCACTCATTTGGCATTATTGGTCACATACTAAAGATATATCCCTTTCAATCCCTTTCCCTCTACATCAAGTATCATTCCTTAAGTACCCTTGAATGGTAATATAATGGTCCTCTAAAGATTCTCCAATGTCAGGGTCAAATACCTAGTGTGGATCCATAAAATACATGTATCTACATCCCATTTCTTGACAAGTGTTATCATCATGTGCATATCATGTCATAAGATCCAAATTTCACATATGGTTTAATCTATCCTAATCCATTTTATCTCTCTCTCATCACTCAAGGATACTTATATTATAGTCTTCATCAAATAGCCACATATAAACTCCCTAGCTCATATATCACCTTGTAAGGATAAAGTATAGTGTAATAGTTATTCTTTGATGAATAATCAAGAAAACATTAATGTTTATTATTAATGAATCACAATATTTATTATAAATCTATACTCAAACATTTATGCCATAGAATAAATGGATCCACCATAAAAAATATTATATCATGAGATTATTTTAGGTTTTGATGAGATGTGATAATTCAAACACTTTTTCCATAGATGAGACACTTTTAAAAAAATAAATAAATTACTCTAAAATTCATAAAATTTAAAAAATTTTAAAAAATGAAAAAATGACATAAATAACTCATAAAAAATAGATTTCTATGACATACCAAGGTTGGTGCCTCATGCGTTAGTAATGTAACCTCTAACTGCTTGAACTGTATAGGAGTAATGCCTCATCAAAGTGGCAATATGTTATTCATAACATAGAAATAAATAATAAATGAATTGAAAATGGATTTCAAAATAGATAATTCAAACTATGTATACTCAACTAACTTGTGCACTATATAGTACATATTCAAATTTTCAATATTATTATAATGTAGTATAATACACATGATATCTCAAGTTTCATATATCCCTTTATCCTCATGTCAGTTGTATTAGAAAAGATGAAATACATTAATTAACATGGTTAGATTTTCTCAATGATTTTATGCTATTAAATAAAATAAATATTTTATTTGTCTATATTTTCTATATATATTACATATAAATACAATATCTATCTAATGGATATGGAAAAATGAATATATATGATACAATATGAATGAGTATTTACCACAACAATCCACTCGTATCTTAGATAAAATGTTAACTATGGTAATTCACTATTTACTATGATAACTTTCCCAATAGGAGGTAATGGATACAATTAAATTGAAAAGGATAATATATTAAAATGAATATTCAATTCAACTATAAAAATTATAGAATTCCAATGAATTTATTGATCTTTAAAAATAATAACATACATTCAATACTTATTTATATGGTCACTTCTTTAGTATATTGATAACATTATGGCTCGATCATTAACATTAAATTATACAAGGTCACATATGATTTTTAGATGATCAAATTATTATATGATTTCATAGTTCCACATTTGAATGGAGATGATTCACATGATCATATTTTCATGACACTACATTATGATTGTGTATGTACCTTTTCTATGAATGATTCGCATAGCTTCATCCCAATATAAAAAAGGGGATTTCATGGGGACTCTTTCAAACATTCATATTCAAATTTCATAAATTGTAAATGTGACATAAATTATATAACTTATTTGGTCAAAATGGGTGAAATAATATCATATGAGAATTTATTTTACATATATTATCATAAATTTTACATTAATCATCAAAGACTTTATGCAAATCATTACAAATTTATACATATTATTATAAAATTGGCTTAGATTATAATATATTTTGCATAGATTTAGGGAATATGCATGGCATATGTCATGTGTTTTATATAAATATGATTTTAATTTCTAAATATCTATTAGAGTATCACATATATTAAAAAATTCATTTTATATAATTTATCATATTAAGGGAATATGTGTAATACATATTCATAATTTCATAAATATTATGATATTTGGCACCAATTATCGGACTCAAATTACAAAAGTTATTATTTTTGGGCATATAAATCAAATATGTGACACATTCCACGAAAAATATAATACACATATGCATGACTTAGGAATATCTCAGATTGAATCAGAAATATATATAGTAGATGATTCATTAAACTTACTAAATTGTGTAGGTTATTAAGCATTGCGTATGCATTACTCAAGTTCTACTTAGATTCTACATATGATCCCAATACAAGGTTGATCTCCAAGATCAGTGCTTGAAACCTTATTTAATTTTATAGACAAGAAAATAAAAACACTAGAGGAACCTAACATATATTCTATTTTCTATTAGAATAGTGATTTATCTTATTACATATTTTTTACTAAGTTCAATATCTCTAATGTAGGTTTGCATTATCATTATCCCTCTAAACCAACATTTATTATTCCATTTAATACTAGATTAAAGTGATGGAATTTCTAGACAACTTAGTTTGGTATAAGCCTTACATAATTATTTGGTATGAATTTACATATATGTCCTCCTAATAATGAGTAAGGAACTTATTGATGTGTTTATTCTAGTCTTTGATCTTTCCTCTCCAATTTATGTGATTATACAGTCTCAATTTTTTACTTCATTTTTACTAATCTTATCATATAGATCCTTGGTCTTGACTTATTAGCTCTTTATATTTTTCTTGGCTTCTAGACAAGTTTACAATTCACAAACAAATCCATGGCAATAGAACTATCTTTGAACTATGAAAATGTCCTAGTGCATCTTGAGGGGTTTTTTTTGGTCTTATTTCATTTTGGTCAGTTTTTTTATTTTTTATGTTTGAATATTTATGGGTTAGATTTGTGTTCCAATAGTTCCCCAATTTAAAATTGAGATCTCTATATATTAAAAATTCCTTATATGTATTTAGGGATAATAAATCATATTTTAACAAAGGCACAATTAGAGTAGACAATAGTAATCTAGATTATGGTTATTATAATTCTAATTTTTTTAAGAGATATATATAATTGTGTGTTTATATAAAATGAGGGCCTTGGTAAAATTACACTAGACTTATACTCATGATTTTGAACACACACACACATTAGTGGGAGAAATAAATGTGGTTTGAGCCTTCTTTGGAGTATTGAAAATGTAGGAAACACTTAATTCTCCATTGGGGATAGGTTGAGATCAGTCTAACACATAACTTTCACCATTTATACCCATTCAAATTGATTCTATAGTGCACAACTAGGGTTTAGAAGTAAGGAGAATGAAAATTGAGATATGTGTATGGCATTGAAAACATTTACACTCATAATATCCCTCAATATATGTATGAGCATTAGTCATAATTGTCATATATATTTTTATTTTATGATGTACAATATAGGTTTTAAAGGGACTTGGAACCACCAAATTTTAGTACAAAAGTATTAACATGCCATAAACAAGACTAAGGATCCAAAAAACCAAAAATGTTACAGTACTAGAATGAGAGAGAAAAAAGGATACCAATATATATTTAGGAAGAAAGTCCCTCCTGAGGGTCTCTAGCATCTTCAAGGTCTACTAGAATAATCTATTTTTCCTTAAAAACCTTTTCTTGAGTGCACTTCCTGGGGCTTTTAGTATCATCATCAAAGAAGATCATATGAGGATGTTTTTTTCCCTTTAACCTATATGGGGGACTACTTAGGGGGAACCCTTTAGGGAAACCATGAGGGGGGATCTTAAAACCTTTAGTGATTTAATGATAGGTGTTTCAGTGAATTTTATCTTATATTTTAAAAAAGGAAGAAGAATAAACTAAATATGGGTATGATTGAAGAACCTATTTGATTGTACATGTGTTGAATCAGATGATTGTGAAGAGATCCTCTTTGGCTTGGGAGGATGACCTAAAAATAAGATAACACTAAATCAAATGGTTGGTTAGATAGATAGTTAGGTGGACTACCTAGCACTAGCTAGATCCAAGAAGCAAAAGCTTCCTTGGGGGCTGTCAATCCACACATTTTAAATAATTAAGTTTAAAAAATAGAAGATAAGATACTTGCATCAATAATCAAAATCTACTGAAATTAAATGAAAGAAATGGTTGATAAATAAAATGATCAAAAATGACTAATATAATAATAAGTGGATCAATATTAATGCTAAATTGGTTATGTGTTGTTTAAAAATAGGTTAGGGGTCTGTGAATAGACAGACTAAAATACAACTCAATTTAGTTGAAGGTAAGTGGGTAAAATAGATTTTTATTATTTCTTACCATAGTGACCATCAATGGTTAAGATGACCATCAATGGTTAAGATGACCATCAATGGTTAAGGTGACCTTCAATGGTTGAGGTGACCATTAGTGGTTGGATAGACTGTTAGTAGTTAGGATGACCATTGGCAGTTGGAAAAACCATCAATGGTTAGGATTACCATTGATGGTTAATGTGTGTTGGGTCTAGGTTGATCGAAGTTAGATTGATAGGATCATAGGAGGAAATTCAAGAAGATTAGTTTATACTAGGCTGGTTGCAAAATAGAAAGAAAATAATTGAATAATGGAAAATAATTACTTAGCTTCCAAAAGGTTGATTTGGTGAATGGTTGAGGTGGTTGGCTCATTGGTTGAGTCTAACATGATTATGATAGAGTAAAAATACTTGGATGTTGATCGAGGGGAAGTATCAAGTTGACTCTCTATTGTAATGGCTAGATTACTAGATTGCTGGAAGAATTGACATATAAAAGAAGTTATGGATACAAAAGCTCTTGATAGCTGTGGATGGATCCCTTTTTCACTTCCTTCTCCTCTCTTCTTATAAACAATTAAGTAGAGGTGAAACAAGATGTTAACAAGGAGTTCAACTTGTTGTCTAATTTTAACTTTGACATGCATGGGCTCAAATGTGAATTAGACATTTTAATTATAGAAAATTAGGTTAGAGTGAAGGGTTATATTAGGTAGTTTAGATGGTGGACCCTAACCATCAAAAATTAGGGTGACCATTAGTGGTTGAGGCTCAAGGTAAAGTTAGTTTAAAATGTGGGTTAAGTCAGTAGGTTAATTTGAATAATGTTATGTAGGTTTGGGGTTGAATAGTCTAGGCTAGGCTCAAGGGGGTCATGTGGTGGTCTAGGGGAATTGTGACATTTAAAAACATCATGTGTAGATTTTTGGTTTCTATATTTTTCCTCTTTTTGTTATGCAATTTATATCAACAAGCTACAAAACAAAAACAAATTACTAATTGAAGGTTTGATTACCCCGAGTATGGGAGGAGGTGTTACCTCTCAAACCAAGAGTTGATGAGGTAAAACAAAATTAGGTACAAGTTTGATAAATGGTGAGGGTGATAACAATAGTGGACATCATGAAGGTGGGTGATAGTTTGGGCACTGAAGCACAAACATGTGCATAAAGTCTGATAAAAGTGTGATAGCCAAGATCATGCATTGACTAGGTATCCATAGTTGATAACAATTAATGTTAGTGATAGAAGGATAAGTGATAGGTAGACTATGTGACCACATATGGGCATGGTGGTGGGGTTCTCTCATAAAGACAAGTCTCCTATTCAAGGTATGTGTTTTCATGGGTATTCGAGGTAGGAAGTAATCTTGATGAAAACATAGATGGGTCAAGTGAAGTCATGGGTATTCAAGGTAGGATGTGATCTCAAGAAGACACCAATTGGTAAGGTGTGCATAAGGTAGCTCAAGTTTAAAATTAGCTCAACATGGTAATTATTTTCATAATGGTCAAAAGGACCAAGAAAAAGTCATCACAAAACACAAACTAGTTGGGACAAAATGGACCAAAGATTAGGTGATGAGGTCGTTGTCAAGGTGGTCAGAGAAGGTAGTCTCCATCGGTGGGTGCTTAATGTGGTCCTATTTTAAATTTTTTTGGAAAGGAAAAGGTAACATGTTAAGACCCTAACTGTTGATGGTTAAGGTCAAAGGGTCGATCATCGATGTTCACTTTAACCATCAATGGCCAAGGGGAAAACCTTAAAATTCTAATGGTATAAAGCAAAAAGTGAGTCATTTGGACTAATTTGAATTGTTGAACTATAGATCTCTAGCCAGTTATCATGTGTGATGAATTTGGTGATAGTAATTTCTAAGTTAGATGTGCAAACCAAGTAGACCAGTGAATATGTAGGGTGGGTGTGAACATGGATGATGATGGGTAGAATGTCTTAAGATCCTCCTTAGTGATGGTCAAGGAATGAGGTAAGGGTTGCATTGAATGTGGTAGAGTAGTTTGTAATTTATATTACATTTATATTTGAAATTTAGATTATTATCACTATGTTGGTGTCTCATTTTTATGTATGACTTAGATGAAGGGTTAGTTTGGTTGTTGGGTTAAATGAGCATGTGGATTTGTAATTTATGAGGGTGGGTAAAATGTACTAGTTAAGAATTTGAGGTCTAGGTGTTGGTTTTAGGTGTGTAAATTGGGTAGTAAGGTTAGGGTAGTCCATTGATAGTCACACACAGTGACCATCGATGATCATACTTAACCATCAATAATCAATGGCCATCGATAGTTAGCTACCTAACCATTAGTAGTAATACATGATCATTAGTGGTTGATAGGGGTAAAAGGCTATTAGAATGTTGTTTTTGAATGTTTGAAGGCATACTAGATGGTAATTATTTGGTTTTGGCTTTGTAGGTAAAATATCAGGTTTGATGAGTAGTAGTTTAAGTGATAAGTTTGATAAATGAGGTAAAAGAGGGTGTATACCTAAGGTGAAAGCTGGGAAGGGGATGGTAAAATAGTTTATGGTAAGGGTAAAGGGTAATAGGTTAGTTTTTAGGCTTAAAAGAAATAAGAGAGTTTAAGAGGTGAAGTTTGTAGGTAAATTAGTATAGGTGACTAAGTTCTTTACTATCAAATATTTGTAGGCATGGGAACAGATTTAGATGCATGATTGGGTCCTATCATCTTTGTAGATATCCAATAGGGTATGACTACTATAGATTGGGTTCACATGGAGGAGGTAGGCCTTAGAATGATGAGGCATTATTATCATGTGTCTCATGATTGGGTGATGATCATGGCCCTCATTGAGAGATGGGATTCAAAAATGAACACCTTCTTACTACCTACTAGAGAGATGATGATCTTACCAAAGGATGTTCATATGATACCTCAATTACCCATACAAGGTGACCTAGTTTATCACATACATTAAGAGGAGAGAGATGAATTTTTGGAGCTACTATATGGAGATGACCATGATCAAGTGAGGTTACACATTAGAGGATTTTGTTACACTATGATAAGAGGATGATGACCATAATGATGATGGAAGTCTCATGTTTCATTATTCATGACTTGATCACTGGAAGGTTCTTCTACTTGTTGATGGGGGTCATGGTCAAGATGTTAATAGGTCACATATTATTTGGTTGGGTGCCTATGCTAATTATGTAGATATCTAAGGATTTGTAGGGCTTTAAAGATCACAAGAGGTATGACATCAATATAGGGTTTTTTATACACTATTAGGCATATGATCACATCTAAGTGATAAGGTTGATGGGGCTACTATGGGTTGGGTATGTTCAAATAGATTTCTTGGTAAATTTTATGGGGTGGAGAGTTGACTTTACCATCACAGGTGTAAGAGGAGGGGTACATGGCATAGATTGGTTTAGAGGGGCTCTAGAGGCCTTGGTGAAAAGTGATGTGATTTGGAGGCCCTATGTTGGGTTTCCAGAGTATAATAGATATAGGAGACACACATTATCCTTGTAGTGTTATAGGTGAATCTCTGATAGGAGAGATGGGGAGGTAGATCTCATCCTATTTTACAGGGTTCATAGATAGTTTGGATTGGTATATGGTATCCCAAGCCCATTTCCTAGATATAGGTAAGAAGATGTAAATATCTTACTATCAAAGCCACATCCATTATAGACCTTTCTAGATCACAAGGATTTGTTAGCATGGCTAGTGATAGATGATGCAAGTTTTCTAGATTATTACCTAGTATTGTAATAAGATCTTTACATGATAGTAGAATTTTGTGGGGATGATGGTGGTAGGAAGCCCATGGATGTAGACCTAGATGGTAGAGGTCAGTGGGCATAGGTTATGGGGGTTTCCCTAGATGCATAGGTAAGAGCAGTCTTATCCATTGCATAGGCATAGGTTGCAGCATTATAGGATCAAATAGAATCTTTATAGGGTTAGGTAGCTACACTTATAGGTGAGAAGGATTAGGTGAGATCTTCTCTAACCCTAGTTACCTAGGAGAGATACTCCTTAAAATAGGATAGAGGAGGAGAAATGACACATACTAGACCACTAGACACTATCCCTATGGCCTGGTATCTAGCCACAATAGAGGATATATGCTACTATGAGGTGATAGTCATGAAACATTATCTGATTGAGACTAGATGGGGTGATTATAGGGCTTTTTTGGTAGGTGGTGCCAATGTGGTGACACCAAGTTAGTGGGATTCTTCTGTAAGTGGATAGATAATTACATCAAGAGGACAAGCAATAGGAGGTAGTAGTGCTCCTAGAGATAGTGGTGCCCCAAGGGCATAGCTAGGATATAGTTTATGATATATTATATGTTGTTATATATTATTTTGATACTAGCCTGTGAGCTAATGTAGTGAGATATACATTTTGAGATAGAGAGATATGTATATTGGTATACATTATTATGTTAGACTCATGTTTTATAGACATGATCTTGGTTTATTGCTTATCATTCATGGTTTGCTTTTGATGTTTATAATGTGATGTTCATATTGAAAATGTTATATGGATTTTGGTTGGTGATGTGGTAATTGTGCTTATGTTGTGGATATTGGATACTTATGTAGACTCACCTAGCTAGGTATGTGATGATGATGTTCTATGATATGTATGTTTATGATGATGTTTATGACATGTTAAATTTTAATGAGTCTATGCTTCTTTATTTATATTTAGACATGTGGAAGAAATGGTTTATTACATTATTTTTTATGGATGCTTGATAATGACATGATGATGGATATGCTAATGATGTATGATTATGTTCATGATACATGTTGATATGTTGTGGTTATGATTATGGTTATGGTTACTTAAGGTAAAACACATAAATTAAGACACAACATTAGATGTGAGAAAGAGAATATAATGAAGAGACAAATGTCTTAGTGAATATATCAACTAGTCATGAAAAGATAGGAAGAGGGCATGATGATTATTATTTATCAAGGACTAAAAAAATACTAAAGTTTTATTGGCTTAAGGAACATAATCCCTTTGAATACTTTGCATTAGCATTCATTATTTGGTTAAAAAGGTGTCTTTATCCCATAATGTCAAGTGAGCACAAAATACCTTGCTTTATAGTGTATGAAGGGGAAATGGATGAAAATGAAACCTTCTTGTGGGATTAACATGCCTCTTCTAGAGGCTACCAAGGAGTCGATATAAATAAGTCTATGTCAAAAAAAGAGTAGACTAATTGATGTAAGAAGTTTACTAATGAGATACAATTACATCTTTCAAAATAATTAATGATGAGAGCTGATTGTAGATTTCAAAATTATGTTGTTTTTGTTTTTGATTGATAATGGGTATTTTGTTAATTTTATTTTTACTTGGGAAGATTGGGGAAGATGACTGATGTGGGAAGATTTCAATAAATTTCTAGGCTTTGATAATTGCTTTACTCAACCATCTTTTAGGGGAGTGGTCTAAGTTTGTGTGATTTGTTTACCTTTGATAACTATCCTTCAAGGGAGAAGTCCACCTTACTTTGAGAAATTTTGAATATGTTTTCAACACTTGTCCTTCATGGGAGCAATCTATGAAAGCAAATAATGACCCATGATTTCTATTGGTTTTGATTTTATTATTTGTTTTGTTTGATTTTGCTAGGCATAAAATTTCTTATATAGGCTTAAGGGTTCACCTTTATGAAGGCAAAACTAACAACACAAGAAGGTTGATTGGCTATGAAGAGGTTTAGGTGACAATGATTGTGGGAATCCATCCTACAAAATGGGTGGAAAGTACCATGAGAATCATGCCATGGGTAGATGCATGGTACCCATCATTCAATATTAGGCTATGATTGTGATGGGTAATCACATGATTCAATTTTTATTGGTTTCCCCTAAAAATATGGAGAATAAAGTGTTGTGAGTGCAAAAGATGAGCTTAGGTTAGACAGAAGGTGATTTTGATCCTTATTTAAAAAAATAAAATATACATATGCAAAGCATTAAGGGGCTCAGATTCTACATTACCTTTAAGATAGGACAATTGGTAAGCTCTTGATCTATAATTATAGGTTATGATATAAGGTCTAAGCTAATTGAAAGAAAACTTACCCTACTTGCTTTCCTCAATATTGGTGACATGTTGATTTTCCTTTAAGATGAGCTCTTTGATATTTAATTCTTGCACTCTAAGGTATTTATTATAGGCATGTTTGATGCTCTCTTGATAGACATGGAGATGGGTGAGGGAAGCTAAATGATGCTCATCAAGTAGCTTGAGCTAGACTAAATAGTGTTGATAATAAGTATTTTCATAAATGCGATCTTGTAAAGATATGCAAAGAGAGGGAATTTTGACTTCGAGAAACAATATGACCTCTACTCCAAACACAAGGGAAAATAGGGTAGCACCCATATGGGTTTAGATGATAGTACAATATGTCCATAAGGTGAATTGGATGTGAAAATGCTAATCTTGACTAGATGTATTGACCATTTTAGTGAGTGCGTTATTATGATTTTTGTTAGAGACTTCTACCTATCCATTTGCTTGAGGGTGATAGGGTGAGGAGAAACTTTACTTAATCCTAAATGCATCATAAATAACCTAGACTTGTTTGTTTTTAAAATATTTACCATTGTTAGTGATAATTTTATGAGGAACACTAAAATAATAGATGATATGATGGTTGATGAAGCCAACAATCTTTTTTGCTTTAGTTAAAACTAGAGGAATAACCTCTACCAATTTGGTAAAATACTTGGTCACAATAATGATATAATGGTGTTGTTATGAATGATAGGGGTTAATTTTACCAATATGACCTACACCCCATTATGAGAAACACCAAAAATCAGTGGATACATGAAGACTATGGTGAGGTGCATGATGTAAACTGGCATGTTGTTGACATTTAACACACCTTTTCACATAATCACAATATTTTTGGCTAAGGGTACACTAGTAATATCCAAGGTGAAGGATTTTTTTAGCCATGGTGAGTCCACTAAAGTATCCCCCATAGATCCTATCATGCATTTCCTTGATAGCATGAGAGACTTCTTAACTACATCGGGAGTGGAAGAGGAGACCATCAAAGCTAAATTTATAAAAAATTACCCCGATAATGGTATAACATGAGGTACTCTAGATAAATTATCTTCAATCATTCCTAGAAAGATTAGAAGCAATGATGGTAAGGTTAAGATAGTTATTGATCTACTGATACCAAAGATCAATTTGGGTCTCCTCCACATTAAAGATGATGAGAGAGTTTGGTTTGACATAGTAAGGTTGCGTAAGTCTATGGATAATGATAGATAACTTACATTAAGAGGGTGTAAATGGTATCTAAGAGGCAAGGGAAGCCATGGTGTTAGTAAACTTGTTGGTAGATATTTAGGTTAATTAGATATGGTAGTGTTTAAATGATATTAATAGATCATCAACTAGATATTTATATTCTTAAAAAACATCATTCTTACACTAGCAAGAGCCATTGATTTTATTGACCACAAGTTGAGAGTCATCAAATATGTTGATCATTTTGACTCCCAAGGCTAGCATAGTTTGAAGGCCTATTATTATGGCTTCATACTCAACCATATTATTGGTACATTCAAAATATATCTTAAAGGACAAATAAATAGGCTCATCATCAAGGGAAATAAGGATGATACTAAGACCCCACCACATTAACACTATGATCCATCAAAGAATATGGTTACTTGATAGGTGATGTCTACCTGAGAGAGGGTCATGATGGACTCATTGAGGAACTCAAGAGGAGGAGGTCTATTAATGGTGCTTTGGCCAATTGGTTTGTAATGACTTGTCTTTTAATTAAATTTTGATGAATAAACTCAACATCAGACTTAGTTATAAGCATGTGCCACTTGGCCATACATTAGTTTTGACATATCTTGGAGTGCATGTAATTAAGTGGGTCAATATTAGTTATGACATAAGTTTTATGGTTAAGAAGATAATAGCAAATTTTGGTGGCCATGAAGATCAAAGCTAAGCAAAGTTTCTCAATATGGGTATACTAAGTTTCATATTTTATAAGCATATGACTATTGTAGTAGATGTTTTTCTCTTTATGTTGTTCATCCCAATGAGAAAGCATTGACCCTAGGGAGTGGTTGATATTATAGATATAAAGGTAGAAAGTTTGGTTGCCCTTAGGAGGGGTGAGGACAAGTGGAGACAAGAGGTACTATTTGAGTGAATCAAAGGCCTTTTGATAGTTATCATTCCACTTAAAAGATACTTCCTTTATTAGAAGGTGGTGGAAGGGTTGGCATCAGTTTGAGAGTTGGGAGATAAAGTGATGAATGGATTAGAGCTTCCCCTATAGGCTATGAAGTTTCTTAAGGTTGGTAGGAATAGGCATGTTGAGGATTGATTTGATTTTGGCTAGATCAACTTCAATTCCTCAAAGGGAAATGATAAAGCCAAAAAAATTTCCTAACAAGACCCCAAAAATACACTTTTTGGGTTAAGGAAGACATGGTAATGGATGAAGTGTTGAAAAATAATATTTAGAACAGCCAAATTATCCTTATGATATTTGGATTTCCCAAGAAGTTCATTGACATAGTATTCAATAATTTTATGGATAAGGTCATGAAAGATGTAGGTCGTCACACATTGGTAGGTTGTACCAATGTTCTTCAGTCCAAAAGGTATGAATCTATAGAAGAAGGTCTCCCATGGGGTGATAAAGGTAGTTTTGTGTTGATCTTCAAGGGCAATTTAAATTTTAATATAACCTAAAAACTTATGTAAAAGAGATAACATCTCATAGCCAGTTGTAAGATCAACTAAATAGTTAATGCCTGGTAAAATAAAATCATCTTTTGGATATGCAAGGTTGAGGTCATGAAAGTCCACAAAAATGTGTAGTACCCCTATGGATTTGATGATAGATATGATATTTAAGACCCATTGGGGGTAGTCAATGGGTTGAATGAAATTTATAGAGAGGAGATGTTAAAACTCTTCTTTGATGAGAACTTAGTTATACCTAAAGGGTTTGGCATCATGATGGGTGACTATGTGATGGGTGGTAATGGTGGGGTCAATTCGAAGCATGTCACTATAAGACCAATAAAATGCTATGCTATGGTATTAGAGGAAAGAGGGAAAACCTTGAAGTTCTTTAGAATTTAGTGATTGGCCAATTTTGACAATGCAGGGATCATCCAAAGTACCTAAGTTGATATTCATGGTGGATTCATTAAACATGGTTAAAGTCTTAAGAGGTAGAGATTTTTGGATGGAATAATTAGTCACACCTAGGTATGTGAGAATAAAATCATCATCCTGACACCAAATGGTATTAATGGTAGGAGAGTCATCCCCTATCATTTTAGGATTGGTCATAGGGATGGTTATGGTCTCCATATACTTTTGATAGGTTAGAGGTTTGATGTTGATCATGTTGATGAAAAAAATTTAGGAGGGATGATGTTAGAATCATCCTATTCTAATGATGAGGGAGTTGGTGAGGATGGGATATCCTCATCAATGTTGGTGGTGGGGGTGAGTTGGTGTACTATTCTAATGGAGAGTATAGACACCAAAAAACCATACTAGATGTTAAAATGCCTTGGGATACCTTAGGGATTGTATAACCCTTCTTGACCCACTAACCAACCCATTATACCTTGAGTATAGTTAGCTACTTAGCTAACTCAAATCCCCAACATACTAACTAGACCTTAGCCCAAACCCTTTTTACTCACTTTGACCCCTTTTCCTTTGGACACTCAACCACTAACTGTCAACTTGACTGTTGATAATTACCCTTACCATTGATGGTCAGGTCCTCTTCATTCTTACACAAATATGATATGTATAAGATAAAATAACACAATTTAATATATCCTACCTTTCATATTGCTAATAAAAATCCAAGTATCAAAATCAACAAGCTAACCTACTAGGGAACCTTTTATCCTCCATCTATATTTTCCTATAAAAGGAGGGGAGTAGGAGGTGAAAGGGATGATCACAAGAATTATTTCATATAGGTATTCAAACTCTCTAGCTAGTCTTCTTGTAGAAATTTAGTAAAAACAATAGAGATCTAAACCTCTACCAAAATTTCTCTTGAGATAAAGTATCGTTACTCTACAAAAATTTCTCCATCCATCAACCATCAAGCCTCAAGCCACAATTATAGTTTATGTTTTAGTTCTATTTGGTTTCTAAATTTTATGACTACATTAGATCTACTACACCTATCCTCTAACTTCCCTATCCCTAACTAGACCCTTAACCAAACCCTTATCTAATCAATAACTCATTATATAACTCTTTTTGAATACTTTTAGAATCCACAAGTAATTGCCAATAGTTAGCACAACCATTGATGGTCACCCCTAATCATCGATGGTTACCCAACCATCGACAATCAACCCAACCATGAATGGTCATCCCAACCATCGATGGTCACTATGGCATGAAATAAAATCAAGTTATTTCTAACCCCTTACCCCTAACTAAATCTAACATTTTTTGTCCCTACCTATTCATAGGCTCCTACCTAATTTTTTGAACCTGACCTAATCTATTTTAGGACTAGTATTGACCCACATTTGTTATATTTAGTCATTTTATCTATCAATAATTTTATTTATTCTTGTATTTCATTTCAATACTTTCTATTATTTGATGCAAATATCTTTATTTTATCATTTCCAACTTAATTATTATCAAAGAGTGGATTGATAGCCTCCTAGTAAGCTCACACTTATTGGATCTAGCTCATGATAGGTAGTACCATAACTCTATTTCTAATAACCTTTTTGTTATTACTTTCTTATCTACATGTTATTTCTTACAAGATAAAGAATAACTCTCCATACTTGTCTAGATTATGTGTGCATCAACAACTAGGTATTTCTACCATACCCTTATTACTAGTTTCTTATCTTCTTCCAAAATTAAGAAATGAAAATAAATTAAGAGAAATAAAGAGAAACCTAGGCCATGTTTCTCATGTGGTTCCCAAGTCTCAATGGGAAGTAGCTCATGTGTCCCCTATTCATATCTCCCAAGACCAAAGCCCTTCCAAGAACACCTATGAAGGTATGTATTAGAAAAACTTAGTTTATCTAGGTAGGAAAGTTCATCAATGAATGGTCGAGGTGAAAGAGAGATGGCATAATCACTAAGGGGTTTGTCAATTCCTCCATGAATAAAATGGGTTTGATAGTTTGGATGTTCAAAGGTGATAATGGATTTGATATTGGGGTCATACGTAAGTTTTTTATTGAGTTTCCCATACTCATGGGGAGTAGTGAAGGTATCAAAGGCCAAAAGGTGATATTTCCCAAGTGAAAGGTGTTGGAATGTTGATTCCAAGGAATACATGCTGGGGAGTTGATCTGAGGGGATAGATGAGATGGTAGATGCTTTATTAGTGGAAGAATATATGACATCATTTTTTTTATTGAAGGTTTGTTTTTAACTAATGAGGGTGTGTTAGATAGAGGTAGGAGGACATCATTGGGTCGATAAGTCATGTTTCATGATGAGAAAGGACTTAGGTCAACTTCTATGGTAATAACCTAACCTTCATAATCAAATTTGATGCAATGATGAAGGGTATAGGGGACACAACACATGGAGTGAATCCAAGGTCATCTCAATAAAACATTATACTAGAGTTTATTTTCCACTAGATAAAAAAGTTCTAGGAGTGTGTGAGATCCTAGATGAATATGAAGGATAATAGTTCCTAGAGTAGTATCCATCATATCATTGAAGGATCAAACTATGGTTTAGGTTTTGGACATGATATTGTTTTTTAGTTAAGTTGATCATAGGCATGGGAGGAGATGATGTTAATATTGGTTCCTGCATCAATCATAACCCATTTGAGATGGGTTTGGTTAATGTAGGTAGTGATGAAAAGAGGTTGATTTAGGTTATTAGGGTGGATAAAAGGTGTTTTTGAATCCTTGAAGCTGACAAGGTTGGAAATTTGGAAAGCATCAATAAAGACCACTAAATATTGAGGGTATTTACTTTAGACCTATATTGATTACAATACCTCTATCATTACCTAGAAATGATGAGATGAGGTAGAAATAAATTTGTATAGGCTCATATTTGTTGGGGTTTGGTGATTTTTTATAGAACTACTCTTTTGATGGATTTAGAGGGGTTAGATTGAGGGGCACCTAAGATAGATACCTTGGGTTTGGCTGAAGGGGAAGATGGTATGGTTTGATCTAGCTAGGAGGTAGAAGATGGATACATCCATGGAATGGACACTTTTTCCTTCCTCTTATCCTTCTATTGAGTGTGTGATCAGGTAACCACATGGATAGTATGGATAGAGGGAAAAGTTGGGGTAAAAGATTGGTTTAGTTCCTTGTCATTCTAAGGTGAGAGTGGGGGAGTAGGTAGGTAGGGGGTAGTGGTTTTTGGTTGTTGGATAGGTAATGGATTCGTGGGAGGTTCCTTTATTAATAAATCATCCTCATCATAGAGATAATGGATTATAGTTTGGATATCTTTGTATTTATCCATATCATGTGTGGGTGTCTTATGATATAAGAATACTTGGTAGTCATTATACCAAGTAGGTTTTGGAACTTGAGGGTCAAATGGTCTGATCAGAGGTAAAGTCAAGAAAGAGGATTGTAGTAACCTTTAAAAAATATTCAAGTAAGATTCAACTAAAGGTGGAAAGGGTTTAGAGGTTTTGGCCTTTGTAGGTGAGATGGAAATATTTTTAGAAATGGGTTTGGTGATAGAAGGTTTGGGTAGGGTAGTGTTTTTATTTGATGGTTTTGGTTTTGGTAAGGTAGAAGTTGATAAGTTGGAGGTAAGAGGTTTCAGGGTAGGTAGTTTGGTTATTGATGGCATAGTGAAGATGGGTGTGTTAGAAAGTAAGTGTGATGGTGTTTTGGTTAAGATAGTTAGCTTCCTAATCAAAGTGGAGGGATGAGGCCCCATGATAGAAAACAAGGTTAAGGGAAGTAGAAGTTTGGCCCTTTGGTCTTTTGGTTGATGTACCTCCTTGGTTAGTTTGGTTTGGTGCTTATTTGGTGTGCTGAGCTCCAGTTTCAAGGATGGGTAATTAAGGATCTATGTAAAGAAGACACCAAGGTTTTTGGTTGGTTTGGTGGGTCTATTTGGAGATGATAATCTAGTTTTTTGGGATTTGGTTGCATGTTATGGTTGAGAAATTCTTAGGTTAGTATAGGTTTTTTTAATTTATTTGGTTGATAAGATAGGGGTTTCAATAACAAAAGTGGTGGGTTGTTCTAGCATTGAGGTGGTTGAAGGTTCCTATTTGGTGATGTAAAAGAGCCCCAATTTCTAAAAAAGGTAACTCAATACATTTTAGGGTTGGAGACAAATTCTAATCTCTAAACTAATATAGAGAATGGTTTGTAGATTGATCTTATTCCTTAGATAATGGACTCGAAAGATAAACCCATAGGTTAAGAAAGGGGAATGGTGACCTCATCCTTTTCTTCAATAAAAGGAAGCAAGGTTTGGGTGGGTGAATCTTCTATGAGAGGTATAGGTGTGGTGGTTTATTCCTTGGGAATGATCTCTAAAGGGGAAGTAAATTGACTGGTAGTTAAGGGATAAGGTAGAGTGGTGATGGTTGCTTGCTTGAGTATGTTAGTTGAAGGAGGGGTTGATGACTCCACTACCTCAATAAGTGGAGGGGAAAAGGTTAGTTCCTTAGTTTGGGTCTTCAAAAGAGGAGAAGGTAACTCTACTACCTCAATAAGTGGAGGAGATGAAAAGGTTGATTCCTTAGCTTGTGTATCAAAAAGAGGAGAAAATAACTCCACTACCCCAATAAGTGGAGAGGGTAAAGAATAGGTAGATTGGGTGGTAGTTTCTTTATAAATAATTGTGTAAACAACCATATTGATAGTATGGGTGTCATGAGAACACTTATATTATTTTTATTTCATATTTGGTAGGTGCATGATTGGGAAAAGGTTATCTAAACATATCAAGGGCTTATATTAAAAGTGAATTGGGGTTATCCAATGCAATTTCCCCCTTATCAATGAGGGTTTGAACAATGTTTCTAAAGTTATTACACCTACTAATTTCATGCCCAACTACTCAATGGAAAGCACATAGGTCATTATCATTATACCAGACAGGTTTAGGATGAAAAGACTCAAATTATTAAGGGGGCTTGATGGGAGGAAGTTCTATGATATTAACTTTCAGTAACTTTTTTAGGATTGAAGCATAAGATTCCCTAAGTGAGGTAACTTGCTTCTAATTATTTTGGTTTTGGTTCCGTGTGTTTTTATTTGAGGATTTATAAGAACTTTATTATTTGATAGATGGTTGAGAATTAGTCTTAATGAATACATTCATAGTTCCCTTATTCTTGACATTGATGTTGGTTTGGTTTCCTAATTTAGAGGAAGAGGTCTCATTGGTTTTGTAGGTAGAGTTATTTTTTTCAAATTTAACTTTCCTTAATCGATCACTATATTTTATAGCTTATGTGTCATGGTAAAGGCTTCATCAAAGGTTTAGAAGCTCTGGACACAAAATGTAGAAGAGATGTGCTTGGCACATGCCTGAGAAAAAAATTATATCATTCTAGGTTGGGATAATGAGAAGGAAAGTTGATTGATTAAGCTTCTCCAACAAGCCACAAAATTAATAATAGATTCATCATCAAATTTTTAGATAGAGTAGAGCTTAGTGATGGAAATTCTCTTGGAGATGTTTATTAAAAATCGATCCAAGAAATTTGATCTAGCTATGTGAAAGAGAAGAGGGAATGTTTGGTTGTGGCACTATACCAATTTGATGTTGGACCAGATAGGGACATGGTGAAGGTACAAATAAGGAAATCATTATCATAGGTAATCAGATAACAAGCATACCTAAATTCCCTAAGGAGATATTGGGGGTCCTCCTTACTTTGAAATTTAGAAAAATTGGGAAGTTCCCATTGAGGAGGATATGGTTTGATAGGGACATATGGGTGAATAGGTTCATTACAGATCTAGTCACATGATAGAATGTTGTGAGCCCCAAAAATGGATGAATCTACAATGGTCATTTTATCTATTAGCATTTTCATTATATCTATTTGGGTTCAAGTACATGAGAGGTTGTAAGGTAGATATTTTTGTTGTGGTTATGTGACATATTGATAGTTGTTGGGAATTTGATTAGCTACCACATATTAGTATGTGTACATCAGTGGTTGGGTGGAAGCTTTGTAGGGGTAGGTGTATGCAGGTGGTTGAGTAGTAGGTAGAGTTACATGATCTTGTGGGTTAGGGATATAACCCAAGTTTGGTGTAATGGACACCTATTAGGTAGAAGTTGTGGTTGGGATGTTAATAAAAGGAAGGGTAGTGACCTTTGTAGTAATTGGTGATAAAGTAGAAGGCTAGACACCACAAGATTCTAAAGTGGGGTAGTGGCTAGTAGACTAGGGGTAGCTAAAGGAAGTTTGGCAATTATAGTGGTAGATACTCCCATGGTGAGTTGATTATAGGTGGCTATTGGTTAGGTTGCTCTGAAGATAGAGGAGTTATTGGTGGGGGTGGAAGGTATAAGGGTGTTTTTATGTTGGACACATTAGATTTCCATAGTAGTATCAAAGGGAATATTGGTATATTATGAATCTTGGGTATTCAATGGTTGGGTGGTGACTGTAGAAATATAAGTGTTTCCCATAAGGTAGGAAGGCATTCCATTAGGTGGGTCCATAGGTGGAACCAAAGTATGGGTACAGTGAGTCATGGTGTTAAGATAATGTTAAAGGGCCACAAGATTGTTATCTAAGAAGGTGTAAAAGTATTTATCTCTTTATGGAACTTCTCAAGGGAGGAAGTACTTCCTAAAGGATGAGGATAGTTCTCATTTCATAAATATACTCCATAGATGAAGAGGTAAAATAGGTTGACTAGCTTGGTGATGGGTTTTGTTCTACTAGGTTTCTTTTTTGCTAGTGAGTTAAAACCATATAAGATAAGGGAGAGAGAATACACAAACATACTCACCACTCAAATAGAGAAGATAAGAAATGATCAACAAAAGTAATCACACACTAGGAAGTATGTTAAGTCCTAAATTTATTTTTATTCTCTCTTTTGGCTTATGCCTTAAGATTTGAAGAAGTTATGTGATTGAGATTGGTTTGATAGAACATATACTAAAAAAGAAATCTATGGATGGTTTCAAGGTGTTTAATATCTCAAAAGGGATCTATATTAAAAATAATACATTGCTTGGTATTGGGGCCTACCCCCTCACTTCACACACCACAATAATAAGGGTGTTTGGTACTTATCCAATATACACCAATTTTTAGAGTTTATACTCAACCAAAGAGCTGAGTTAGTTCTCCCCTTAGTAACGACCTATAAGTAGGATTTATAAGAGAGGGTAAGGTGACTGATAGGTGATGAATCCTAGTTAGGCATTATCTCAAGTTGTTTGATGTTTTATTGATGTAAGTGGTTTGGTTTAGTGTGTGCAACATTAGTGATGCTACGATTGAATTACTTTTATTTAATTTAAACTATGTGAGATAAACTTGCAAGTAATCAATGTATGTAGTTGATTTTAAGTCCAAAATCGATTTCAATTTCATTTATGAGCATAGAAAATGGATAAGACCATGTAGATGTAAATAAAATAAACCCAAGTACATACTCAAAGTCCCACTAGGCATGCCAGAATGTTTCAATGAATTTTAGCTTATATTTTGTAAAAGGAAGAAGAAGAAACTAAATATAGGTATGGTTGAATAACCTGTTTGACTATGTGTGCATTGAATGAGATGATTATGAAGAGCTCCTCTTTGTCTTGGGAGGATGGACTCAAAATAAGGTAACACTAAAGCAAATGGTTTGTTAGATAGATACCTGGTGGATTACGTAGCACTAGATAGATCGTAGAAGTAAGATATTCTTTGGGGACTATCAAACCACACATTTTAAATTATTAAGTTTAGAAAAAAAGATAAAGTGCTTACATAAATAATCAAAATCTACTAAAATTGAATAAAATAAATGTTTAATAAAGAAAATTATCAAAAATGACTAATATAGAAATAAATGAGTTAATACTAATTCTAAACAAGTCAACTGTGGTTCATAAAATAGGTTGGGGGTCTATGAATAGGAAGATGAAAATAAAACTATATTTGGTTAAAGTTAAGTGGGTAAAAATAGTTTTTTGTTATTTATTGCTATAGTGACTATTGGTAGTTGATGTGACCATCAATAGTTAAGGTGACCATCAATAGCTGAGGTCATCATCGGTGGTTGAATATACCATCAATGATCAGGATGACTATCGATGGTTACTATGTTTTGGGTCTGGGTTCATAAAAGCCAGATTGATGGGATCACAAGAGGTAATTATGAGAGATTAGTTTGTATTAGGCTGGTTGTGAAATGGAAAATAAATACTTAGCTTACATAAAGTTGACTGGTGAATTTTTGAGGTTTTAGGCTCATTGGTAGAGTATGGAATGATTTTGGTGGAGTAATAATACTTTTTTATTAACCGAGGGGTGATGGTAAGTTGGATCTCTCTTGTGATGTCTAGATCACTAAATTACTAGAATAAGTGACCTACAAGAGAATCTCTAGATGTAAAAGATATTTATAGTTGTGGATGGATCCCTTTTTCACTTCTTTCTCCTCTATTCTTATAATAAAGGAAGGAGAGGTGCAACAAGATGTTAACAAGGAGTCAAACTTGATGTCTAATTTTAACATCAACATACATGGGCTCACACATGAATTAGACATTCTAATTATAGAAAATCAAGTTAGAGTGAAGGGTTAGTTGAGGTGGTTTAGATGATGGAACTTGATCGTTAGTGGTTAGGGTGATCATTGATGGTTAGAGTGACTATCAGTGGTTGAGGGTCAAAGTAAAATTGGTTTAAAATGTGGGTTAAGTCAATAGGTCAAGATGACTAGCATTAGGTATGTTTGGGATTGAACAATCTAGGATGAGCCTAAGGGAGTCCTAAGGTGGTCTAGGGGAATTGTGACATTTGGAACCATCATGTGAGGATTTCCAATGTTTATAGAAGGGGACTGAGTGGGTTGGGTAAATTGAACAAAATTATGAATAGTGGCTTCAATCTATTTGTGCAAAGAGATCTAGTACTAAATGAGTTTGGAAAAACACATCCCAACTTGTTAATCCTTGGAATTAAAGCTTACCATTTTTAATTTATTCCTTTCTATCTCATTAGGCACATTAGATTTCCCTTCTTAGGTTGTCTTCGCTAGAGTACCCATTTTGAGTGAGATAAGTTTTAATTTAGGGATAAACAACTTAAGAGGGAGATCATCAAGGGGACTTTGACAAGCTATCCAGAGGGTGTAATTAGATGGATGGTGAGATCCCTTGGTGGGATCCTCCATCAGGAAGTTCTCCCTAGATAAGGAACCCCCAAGGGGAACCTCCCTATCATAAAGAGCTTGGCCATGCTTTACTGTAAGAAGAATCAATCCTTAGTGGAGGATGGGATTGGTTTCATTCACTTGATGCAATAAGGCATTACTCTAAAGGGACTTTAATAGAAATTAAGGTAGAATAATTTTGTATCCAATAAAATTATTAAGTAGCAAAAAGTGGTGGGAAAATATATGAGTATGTTTACCTTTGAGCATCATGTAATGCATGATTTTAAGGAAAATTTTGGGCCAGTAGCATGGGAGATCATCATGTGGAAAGCCTTTTTTGTCCATTTCCACAAAGTCATTCATCCTAAAAAATGTTACAACAACTCTTTTTTTTTATTGATATTTGGACACCTTGATGCCTGCACATGACATACTAGTTGCTTCACCAACGAACTCTTCTAAAATGATGATTTTGATGTTATAGATGGTCAATCTACACTTATTCCAAGCCACCAAAAAATCATGGGAAATCTTAGCATTGTGATTTATGACTCACTCCATGATATCAATAAGTCCCCCCTCTTTTAGATTCTTTTATACTTTTTTCTGTTTGTAGACATATTTTCAGTAAATGGGTTCTAATTTATCCTTGTCACCACCCATGGCAACTATGTGTGCATAGTATAAGTGGTCAGAATGAAGTTTTTAGATGGGGAAGATTTGAAAAATCATGAATAGTTATGGAATCCTACCTAAGGCTCATTAATATAATTAAGTCCCCTCCTTTTAGAATAATTTTGGATCAACTTAATTAAGATCCTCCCCTTCGAGATGAGGTCATACAAGTGTAGATAAATGATGTTTTTAACTCGATCGGTACCTTCAACTTGTATGGCATTAAGGATGTAATAAGGTACTCTACTTTCATCATGATATAATTATCATATATTAGTGTAGACATGTAGGATAATTTCACGCCCTAGTAGATATTTTTTCACTATGTAGGCATATAGGAATCACAAACTTGTCCAGTCTCATGTAGTAACTTTGATTTTATACATGAGAATTCATAAACCCATTCAATAGATTTGTTCAAAGCTATACCCTATTAGAGATCTACACAAACTTGAAATAAGATAAGTACTCAATTCCTCTAAGGGTTTTCTATAAATATTAAGTTATTGTATTCTACTAAGCTACACTCAAGTTTATGTGGTTATTATACATTATAATCAATTTGACATATCCTTATTTGTATCCTATTAAGGATGTTTTAATCCAAAAATATATAAAATAATATATTTCTAACTATATCAATCTGTCTTGATATAGTTTTTTTTCCTTTTTTACTATATCAACATGGATGATGTAATATTATTTTCTATCTATATTAATATACTATATCAATCTAGATCGAGTCCATCATTATATTTTATAGGTAAATTTTAAGATTTGGATCCATATACATAGGTGATACATATCTCATTTTAATAAGAAACAAACACCATTTTGATATGCTTGTGAATGAATACTTGTATTTAGTATAAGAAGAGGAATCAGAGTAAATGAGATTATTCTTGTGAAGGTTGAGTCTTTCTCAAGGTATTTAAATTTAAACAGAATTAATATGACCTAGATAGGTACACATTATTATTTGAATCCCCCATATAGGGATACTTAGGTATTCATTCTTGTAATTAGATTTTTCACCTAGAACATATTTCATATAGTATCACTTGAGCCAATAGGGCAATTGATGTGTCGACAAGTAAACTTAAGGTCAGTATCCCTATCTCTAACAAAAATTTTATTTTTGTATATATAATAGAATATTATTTTATTATCTTCTTCTCCGTGATTAACTAGCCTATGTTATCTTTGTATGCCAATAAGTCCCTAGTTAGACACCTATTGGTTACAACACATTATTTGTAAATGTTTTTTTTACCACCTAATTCCATTTACCTATATTTAGTTGAAATCTTTTACATCTTAGATCTAGGTTATATTTATTCAATAGTTCCTTGAACATGCTCCTAAATTTTATTCTTTATACTAATTTTACAAACAAGTATTGTTTATACCCTTCACCTACTTTATTGAATGCAAAATTTTATGTATGGTGGATTTATTATGGTATTCCTAATTTTTAATAATATTAGAGTATATGTATATTATTGAATACATTTTCCCATCATAAATTATAGTGAACCCAGTGGGAATCTTACCCCACCATTATGTTAGATAATGTTCATGTTTTTATTTGTATATATTATTAAATTTTATATTATTTTTTTGTGATTTACCATATTATGGTTTTTATATTGAGCTTCAACCCATTGATATTACATATGGATTTCTCCTTGATCTCACTTATGTCTAGAATTGAAGGAAACTCCTCATGGTGAAATTTTCCTCAATCTCAATCTTGATTGATCAGATACAACATTATTGATTAAGAAAATCTTGAAAATCATATCAAATATATTTAGATCAATGATATTTATACCCCTTATGAAATAACCCCTATGATTTAAACTAGATTTAGGTTAACTTTTTTTTTAAATAGTCACTAACTCAATAATAAATTTCCTCTACTAAATTCAAGAATAAATGATCTTTAACTAAATGCATCAATAAGTGAACTACTCATTAACCATTAGGTTGAGCATTTGATTCATTTAGTTAATGATCATTGTAGACACATAAATTTCATTTAGTATTGAAATTCCCCAAAATGTATTTAATAATTCTTCTTAAATTAATAAATCACATTTCCTCCCAAATTCAAATAATTGAATCATATAAAATATTGAATAAGTCAATTATGCACACTTAATTCCTTATTTTAAATAATAAAATCTAGATTTTCCATATCATCAAAACATCTCCCACTTTTTTCTCCTTCATCCCAACCAAATCCATAAAATTCTCAACCTCTTATGACTCATCCCCTAAGTTGTCAATAAAATTGACTTAGTCAACACAACTAACCAACCCCATGCTTTACTTAACCATTTTGAAATGGTTTTCATCCTCATGGGTGAGGACTCATTAGCCACCAATGATCATTTGGATCATGGAAAAATTCTAAATGATCCTCCACCATTGGATCCTTTTCCAAACATCTATAAATACACTTGTAAATCTCCATTTTCAATAATGCATAAAATCTAGAGATCACATCAAGAAATTAGAGTAAATCAAATTAAATCAAAGACTTGCAGTTGTACTAAAAATGTTTCCCATTCTCTTTTGCATTGGATGAGTGAGCACCACATATTTTAAAGATAAAATTGAATGTATATTGCAATGATGAAAGCTTTTGCATTCAAAACATAAATTTTGTGATTGTTATTTTCTTTGTTTGTTGCTCTACCATAATTTTAATTTTAGGTTAAATTAGAATTAGTTACTTTATTTACACATCTAAATTTAGTTCATATATTTTTGGCACACTTGGTGGGACCTTTCCCACATCTTTTTTATCTGTTGATCATCGTTATTTGCACTTAGACAACATTTATCTTTCTATTTTTGTTGTTTATGTTTTCATTTTGCATTTAATCTTGCCTTTTTTAGTACTAGTATGATATATAAGTTGTTATCAATTATTTTATATTTATTTGTGTGTGCTCCTTTGCATAACCATGAATTTAGAAGCAAAAATAGAAAATTTGTAGACCATAACAATGAAATTGTCCAATTTTTGCCTTTTTCTAAGTTTTCTATTATGTTTGTAGTGTTAACAACGTTTTCATTAGGAAACAATGATTTTGTCATTACATGTAGTGATTTTTTCAAAATTATCAGTGGATTTTAATTATCCATAATTAAATTAACTTTTTTAGCAGTGAAATCATTGTTACCTATAGTGAATTCATCTCTTTTAGCAGTGAATTCATGATTGTTGGTAGTGAAATCATTACTCTTAGTAGTGAAATCATCTAGTAAGCATGGGTCTATTTATTTTTTGTGTTATACTTTCTAACTTTTTCTTGTTTTGATTTTGTTTCAATTTTTCCTTTCCAATCTGTGTGTGTAACAATGATTTCATAATAGAGAGGTTTTTTTTGCTTATTTTTTTTGCTTTTTCCCTTGTTATATTACAATTTACCTTATTTATATCCAAATCAAACATTTTAACAACTTGTTTATAGAACACTTGCCAAAGAGAATAAGCAAAAAGAATAAAAAATCCAATTTCTTGTTACTAATGCTTTTTATTATTTATTTTCAAAATTCTTATTAATTATATCAATTTTTATTTTAGTAATTTTTTATGGTTATGGAAATCACATATGATCTTTCCTTAGAATTACATTGGTAATTATACTTTGAAATCAAAAACATTTCCATAATTATCTATGTTACCAAAGTGTTACCCGCATATGATCTTTCCTTGGTATTACATTGGTGATGAAACTCAAAAAACAGAAATTGGTATTTACTTTTTTTTATTTTTATTAGGGACTCTATTGGTCATGGATTTTACCACCACACATTATCCCAAACCCCATTTATAGATGGGGTATATAAATAAAGATCTAGTTGTTTCAATTACCTAAGTAGTTGTAAGTTTTAACCACATCATGATGTGAGTGGATTTCATTCTCTAATGCCTAAGGTTTTAACAAGTGACTCAAAATTTGATATTATTGATTGTCAACACACTAAAACCCATATGGTTATGTTGGTAACTTTGAGACAAGACCCAATAGTATACATCTACTTTATAGATTTATTCCACAATTTTCCCCCTAGATAAGATTATCTAAACCTTAAGCCTAAAATAACCTCTTTTGTCATTCAACTTTTGTACATCGATTAGTTGTTAGCACTGAGAATCAACCTTCCACACACCCTTAAAACTAGACTCAGTGGGCCATTGGGAATGGTATGATCCTCCATGGATAGTGCCTTGAAATATTAGGCTTCATCTAAGAGCATGGATGAGTTAGTTACAACAGAAGTCCCAATAGTTATTCACAACCCTTTCATCCTAGTTTTCACCCTTTATGTGCAAATGTATTTAATGTTTAGAATCAAATTTTAGTTTTTTTTCCTTATGTTTGCCACATGCTTAAAATAATTGTTTTAAAAATAATTATTTTAAAATCACATCCTAAAATTATGTCTTCATATCAAAATCTCAAAATAATTACTTCAAAAATCCAAGTTTTCTAGTCAACATTTTAGTTCATGTTGTTAATTTAGATCATCATTTTTCTTTATGTCATTTTAAATTTTTTTAATCATGACTATTAATTATAAAATGGCCATGTTAAATACTCCTACTGCAAGGGAAGAGCCTTTTATAAATGACCCATTTTAATTCCTTAGTCAAGAGCATCATGTAGAGATACATGAAATAACTGAGCATGAAAAAGAGGAGGTAAGGGTTTACCAAGATGAATATATCCCCAAAGATACCCAACCTTCACCTTAATGAGACAAATATATCATATCCAACAAAAATTAAGTATTCATTTGAGTCTTGGGCTTTGGTGTAAAGTTCCCATCTGATTTTGATGTACATAATTTGTAATATCTCATTGCAAGAAAAGAGCCTTCTTCTTCTAATCATAATTAACAAATATAAAAAGTATCTTTAGAGGGAATAAATTCTCTCATTCCTTATTCAAAATCTCATCCCCAAGTCTCTCAAGATAAATGGAAAGCTATTTCATATGAAGATCCATCCCAAACTAGTCATGGTTTTTCCATGAAAATCCATGTAAATCAAATAAATCAAGAGATTATGAAATTTCAATATCATCAATCAAATAATCCCTTTGGTAATATTAACATGAATGTAAATACAAATTTACCTTTACAACAATACAAACAATCCAAGTTTGAATATCTTCAAACTCATCAATCATGTATCACACATACCAAAAATTGAATTACACTTCAAGTTTGCCCATCATGCAATAAAATCATCCAAACTTGAATATGGGCCTCCAATCTAATTTAAGTCAAATCAATCAAAATTTGATTACACCAGATTTGGGTATGGACCCAAACTCATAGGGTTATGATCAAATGAATCTGAGTGTGAATCTTTATTCAAACTCATCAATCAATCCAAATAAAAGTCTTCAAAATTCACCAATCATATCCAATCTAAACCAAAGCTTAAATACCTATTCTAGCTTTCCCAATCAATCATCAAATCCTATTATTAATTATTCTTCACACACATTCAACAATCTAAGTATAAATGATAGTATACCAAATCAATTATTACTTGGACTAGCTTTGGTCAATCAAAATCCCAATCCGATTCAAAACCAATCTAGCGATAACCCAATTGTTTCATTTAAATCTACCCCAAATCCCAATACTAACTCAAAACAATAACAAATGTAATCCACTTCCAACATTAAAATTAATAATCACAACATATATTCTAGTTTAAACATTAACCAAAACCAAAATATCCCAATCTAAAATCAAAACCAAACTAATCCAAACCTAAGTTTTAACCAAATTAGTTCAAACTCTAACATGCTTCCACAACAAAATAATCCAGGTGTGTTTTAAAAAATAAAATTTGGTCAAAATAAAAATTATAATCCCATGAACTTCAACACTAACACATCTAATAAACCAAACTTTAACCCAAATCAAACCAATTTTGGTTTTAATCCAAACTCAATTTAAGCAAATTTTGGTACTAATCAGAACCTTGGTTATAATACCAATACTTTTTCCCAACCTCAAAACCTCAAATACAATAATAAAATTCCCAAAAAAATTAATTAATACATTCCCCAACACACAAGGTCAATTCACTAATCAACCACCTAATCCATTAAGTCACATGGACCAACTATCTCCTTTTCTCAAGAAATAATTTTAAAATATAAAGGGTAGAGTCCAAGGCTTACAAGATGGATCTTACAACTGGAAAAAGTAATTTAAGTTTGAAGAGATTTATTCATATCCCTATGATGTGAGTAAAATGACTACACTATTTCATAAATATTTTGAACTCCCAAAATTTGATAAGTACAAAGGTAAATAAGATCCTAGGGAACATTTTACAATCTTCTATTATGCATGTGTAGATGTTACTTATATTAAAAAATTCATGTTGCATTTATTTCCATGAAGCCTCAAAGGCTAGGCCCTTGAATGGTTCTCAAGAATCCTAAAATGTTCTATCTTCACTTTTGAAGACCTATCTAAAAAATGTGTCTATCACTTCTCTTACAATATTGAAGAGGACTTAACCACTCTAGACTTTCATATTACTAAACAATAAAATGGAGAAACTTTTGCTTCTTTCCTTCGAATATGGGGAGCAATGGAATGTTATTTTACATGTTCATTTCTAGAAACAAAGTTAGTGGACATTTTTATGAATAATTTAAACTCAAATTTGGGACATCACTTATTAATTATTTTCCCAAGATCATTTGATGAGATTATTGAAAGGGGAATTTAAGTAAAACAAACTTTTATCAATAGGTGTATAATCATAATATTTAAATGAGATAAATATAATACCTAAAAACTAATAAAAAAACCTAAATTCTTTATCAAAAATAAAAATCTTGTTGGAGATGGTATAATTGATGTAAAATAAATTCAAAATACACAAACACAAACATGTAACCAATCAACTCACAACATCATAATTCCTTGTGGGAAACCAAAAAAAAGGGAGACCAAAACATAATCTCACTCAATTGGGTGACACTAATGAAAATGCTTTCTAAAAGTTGGCCCATGGAAACATGACTATGTGGACAAATATAAAACCTTTTGAATATAATGTTTCCAAACCTGACTAATACAAATAGGATGAATATTATGAATACCATCAGATCAGAGGTCATTCAAAGAATTGATACATGCACCTAAAACATTATGTGTAAGATATTATTGATAAAGGTTACATAGAAGTTAAATAATCATCATCAAAATAATCTAAAGACCAAAATTAGGGATATAACAAGACCTATTCCCTAATCATGAGCAAGGTAAGGGTAAACAAAAATAAAAACAATTAGAATCAAACAATGTTAACCAAGCTAGTCACCCATTTAATTCCATAATCAATATCATTGATATGGTATATAAACATGTTAACATTGTCACTTTTCCAAAATATGAATGTGTCATCACCACAATATGGGGAAATCTTATCCTACCAAGTGCATCTCCCTCTAATGTTGAACATAAGTACAACATTATAGATCATATTGAGCAAACACTAGCCAATATATCCATTCTAGACCTTCTCAGGACCTCCCCTATATAAATATATTTTATATAAAGTCCTTTGGGAGTCTAATGTTACTCAAAACATTAATCTCACAAAATTCCTAGAGTTAATAGGTTCTTTGGCAACAAATAATCAAGTAATGTTTCATCATTTTTATGTTTCTCCTCTAGGTTCAAAACATAACCTCCCATTGTATATAGAGGTTACTATTTCTAGGCATAAGGTAAAAAGGTTTTTTATAGATAATGGTTCAGCCATTAATATATATATATATATATATATATATATATATATATATATATATATAAACACTATGACTCATATAACATCTTAGGTATCCAATAATAACACTAGAAGCAAATATAATAATAATAAAGGTAATCAATAATAATGAACATTAGTCTATTGTCATAATATATCTTCCATTGATGGTAGGCTCTGTCATTTTAGGAAACACTTTTTTTTGTTCTCAATCTTGATTTACCATACTGTATACTCCTTGGATGCCTATTGATCCATTCCATGAATGCCATCCCATCCAACCTTCATCAATGTTTGAAATTATCCCATATAGGAATGAAAGTAACTACTCAAGTTGATCCTCCCTTTACAATATTAAAAACTATTAGAAGGTAAATATCAAGAATCCAACTATATACTAGTAATAAAAAATAATTTAAACCCTATTAAGGATTATTATTTTGAAAACTATGTCTATCTTAAAAGTTTATTTCAAACACCTCCTCTTGGTGGTTGCATTAATACTTAAATTCCCTCTATATCCATTAAAAAAGCATGAACCAATAACATATCACACTCACCATCCATTGAGAAAGCTTCCAATAGTTCATCCATCGAGCAAGCTTCTAATAGTCCATCTATTGAGCAATTTTTTAATAATCCTTATATTGAGTAAACATTCAATCCATCATCGAATAAAGCATCATATTCTAATTTTTCCCATTTTAAATTCATTGATGGAGGCATTAATGATTAAAGTATTAAATATTTATATACAATCACAATGCAAACCAATCTAAATGAATATGGTATACCAAACCATTTAAAGGATTAAAGAATGGTTAAAAATCTTGGTCAGACAAAATTTATCGAAGAAGGCCTCCTTTTTTATGAACATATTGATGATTCAAATTCCTTATAGATTTATTGTGATGATTTACCTATTCACTTTTCCACCAATAGATATCTCATTGAAAAATACATCATATGCAAAATAATGAATTACAAGGGTAAAAGTCTTGGTCTCTATGAACAAGGTGCCATTGAACCAATAACACTAAAATGCAATGAAGGAAAGCATGGTATAGTATATATCCCACTTAATGTGCATCTAAAAATCTCCCAAAGTGACTCTTCTAGTGAGTTAGAAGATGACTCTTTGGATAATGAAATGGGTTCCATCTTTAGCCATTTTAAAGATCTAGCCCTTACCAATCTTTTCCATGAAAATGTCATTCTAACACTTAACCTAGAATATCCTTTTATAATCTAATGGGACCAATAATCTACACCACAACTTGACCATTTTCAAAATTATGAATCTTTATATGAGTTCTTAAGAATCAGGGATCAAATTCCTACAAGTGATCATAAGAAAGGTTTTCTAATACAACTAGCAGATTATGCATATTTTGGGGAATAGAAATTATGTCACTATATTAGTTATAAATCTACATCAAAAAAAGTAGTTGAGGAATATTTTCATTTTAATACACCACCCCTAGCTTATAAATGTGAATCAAGTATACTTATTAAGGAAACCATTCATGTAAACATTGGCGTTGAAGCTGATATAAAGACTGTAATGCTTGCTATATCACTCAATCAATAAAAAAGGGATATATTTAGACTATTGATTTATGATTTCTTTAATGTATTCACTTGGTCTTATGAAAATATTATAGGATTAGATCTATATTTAGTAGTTTACCACCTTTTGGTTTATCTAGATGCAAAACTAGTAAAAACAATCTCTAAAAAATGCATCCCAAGACAACACTGCTAGTAAAGAAAGAGCTGAAGAAATAGTTGGTTGTAGATTTTATGAAACCCATTGACTACTCTAATTAGATATAAAACATTATACCAATGTCAAATAACCTTTAAGGGATTATATTATGCATGGGCTTACCTAATATAAATAAATCATGCCCAAAGGATGGCTTTCCATTACCTAATATAGATATGATCATCGACTCAAGTGCATGCCATGAAATGCTATCTTTAATGGATTATTTTTTAGGCTAAAATCAGATAAATTTTTTTGAATAATATCAACATAAAATAACCTTTACAACTCCATGGGGGACATATTATTATCAAGTGGTGCCTTTTGGGTTTAAAAATGTTGAGGTAAAATATTAGAGGGCAATGGCCATTATCTTTCATGACATGCTTAATGATACTATGGAGGAATATGTGGATGACATTTTGGATAAATATAAATCTATATTAAATCATCTTTAGGTGCTTCACCATATTTTTAAGCGTATGCATGAGTACAACATGAAGTTAAATCCAAAAAAAATATGTTTGGTATCACATCAAGAAAGTTGTTAGGATTTATTTTTTCATAGTGTGTCATTAAAGTTGATCCTTAAAAAGTTTCAACTATCATGGATATGCATCCACCAAAAAATCTTATGCAGCTTAGAAGTTTACAAGGAAAGATACAGGCTATCATAAGATTCATTTCTTAGCTTGTAGATATCTATCACCCATTCACTTTTTTGTTGAAAAAGGATATTCCTTTTACCTAGATGGAATATTGTGAAAATGAATTTAATAACATCAAGCAATATCTTTCCAATCCACTAGTATTGACTCCACCAGTTGTAGGTAAAGCTTTTTTATTGTACATCTCAGCTACTTAATATGCCCATGGAGCATTTTTATCACAACATGGTGATAATGGAAAATAATGAGTGGTCTATTACTTGAGAAAAAAAATTATGTCCTATGAGTTAAATTAATCTCAAATAGAAAAATCTCATCTTATAGTTGTTTTTACTTCCCAAAATCTAAGGCATTACATGATTAACAATCAAACAAAAATCATCACTAAAATTGACTGTATTAAATATCTCCTATAGAAAACTGATCTAACATGTAAGATGGATAATGAGTTATGATTTTTAATGAGTTTTATTTAGAGTATGTTAACTAAAACACAATCAAAGGACAAGTTTTATTAGATGTATTAGTAGAAGCACCACTCAACATCAAGGCACCTCTCATTGTATAATTCCCAGATGATGTGATCATGTCTATAGATGAATACCTAATTTGTAAACTTTTATTTGTTGGTTATTTTATTAATCATGGATTGAGGTCAAGAATATTATTGGTAACACATAATGGGGATTGCACTCTTGAGTCATTTGAAATTGAATTCCCTTGTACAAACAACATAGTAGAATATGAAGGTCTCATAACAAGCCTCAAGATAGTAATTCAGTGGGGGATCCAACATCTCCTAGTTTTTGGTGACTCCAAGCTCATCATCAATAATGTAATTAATGAATTCTATGCACAAGATGATAAGCTAATACCTTAAAAAATAATGACAGATAGATTGAAAGCATATTTTGAATACATCCAATTAAAAAAGTGCCTAGAATAAATAATTGAGCAGCAAATGCTAAGGAAAAAATTGAATCCTTACTAGACTTAAGCATAAAACACAACAAATTCTTGGTTGAGTACTTAAGGATGCCTGTTTATGATATGCCAAAATCAGAGATGGTTTGTGAGGTTGTTGGTCCCACTTCTCCATGGTAATTCAATATCTATAAACACCTTTCATAAAAACACCCTTCCATCTAATCTATTCTTTGACCAATTAAAATCCTTTATTCAATGCACATCCTCCTATGCAATCTTTGGTGATACCTTGTATCATTAAGGTTATGATGGAACCCCTCTATGTTATTTAAATTTTGAAGAGTCTACTTTGACAATTAGAGAAGTTTGTGAGGTAATTTATAGAGTTATTTCAAGTGGTATGGTCCTTGAAAAAAATATTCTCTGAGTTGGTTACTATTAGCCAATAATAGAATCTGATTCATTCACTTATGTATAAAAGTGTATACCCTATCAAAATCATGGAAATCTTATACACATTCCTTTATAAGCCTTACAACTTATCAAAACACCTTGGCCATTTTACACATGGGGGGTTAGACCTCATTTAGAAAATAAATCTTAGTTCTTTTGATGGGAATGCGCACATTATAACTACAATAAAATGTTTTACCAAGTGGGTAGAAGCAATGCCACTACCTATGTGACTGGAAAGAAAAGTTCCAAGTTTATCATTAACCACAATGTCTACCATTTCTATATTCCCTCCACTATCATTTATAACAATGAAAAATATTACAAAAATAAAGATGTTAAGACTCTTTCCCATACCTATCATATCAAACACAGATGGTCCACCCCTTATTACCACAAGGCAATGGCCAAGCTAAGGCAAAAAAAAATATTCTATGCATTCTTAAAAGACTTAACCGTGAATTTGGTCATAATTGGCATACTCAATTATATCATGCCCTTTGGTCTTATTGTACTAGTATTTGCACCCCCATGAGGGTAACCCCTTATTCCCTTATTTATGGTAGTGAGTGTATTTTACCTTAAAAAGTTGAGAATCCATCTTTGTGAATATATTTACAACAAATCATAGATGAGTAATCATATCAGACATTATGCCTAAGTGAACTTGACCTCTTGGATGAGAAATGGCTCAATTCTTTAAACCACCTACAAGTTTACCATAATCACTTTCATCGTAGCTATAACAAGCAAATTAAATCCAAGTAATTTATAATTAGATATATTGTTCTCAATGAGAATAAATGAAACACTAATTATGAAAGAGAGAAGGGAAAATTTGAACCAAATTGGTTAGGTCCATAAATCATTATTACAAATATGGATTAGGAGCTTACAAATTAGCCATAGAAGATGGAGAGGAGCTTGATGAACCCATAAACATCATGCACCTTAAAAATTATATGCTTAAATTTATTTTATATTATATTATTAGTATATCCAATGTCAAAAATAAAAAAAATCAAAAAATCAAAAATCAAAAAGATCAAAAAATAACAAAAAAAAGCAAAAAAAAAAAAAACATATGTACATAGGTCATCCAAACATGAAAACCAATTTATTGGCACTTTGGATAAGTACCATGGTGAAAACTAGGCTTCTAGTACCATGTGTAAAGCATTGTCTATAACTACCCTAATTACTTGGGGGTATCATTCTTCAGTCATCCATTGTATATTTCCCAGTATGTCATTTTGTCATTTGTTAGTCATTTAACCTATAACATGTTAAATTTCAAGGTTGTTATTACTTTTATGTAAAACTACATTCTTAATCATGATTGTGGAATATGTCTTACACCATATATAACATAATACCCCAAAAACAAAAACAAAAATAGTAAGAAAAAATATAAATTAACAAAAAAACAAAAACAAAGAATTCCAAAAACAACAATCTCAACACATCTATCTTCCACATCATTCACCTATTCCTAGGTGGATCAATCATGCATACTTATCATCAAAACATTTAACATGTTTCATCAATCATCCACTTTCCCATCACTTTCCATCTTGGGAGAACTACATCTAGCTTGATATCCCCACATAGACTTTTTCTATGGTGAATTATGTAGGTAGCATTTAGAGACATGGGGTCTCTAGAGTTATCTCGGCCACCACCTTCCTCATCATCAATTTCCCCAACATTTTATCTTATCATTCACCTTATCCATCACTTGTTTGCTTCTTATCATAGTTCTTGGCTATAATTATTTAGTTTTTGTTTAAGATTTATCTTTGTTTATAACTTTTTCAACCTTTTTATTTGTTTGTGTTTTATTATTTTTGGGAAACTAGGGTTTATTTGCTAAGAAATAAAGGGTCTAGATTAAGGGGTAAAATATAATCAAATGTAGTAAAATGTATATTTATATCAATTTGATCAAATTAGTTACATTATGAAGAGAAATGACTTATCTAGAAAAATAGGCTGAGATGACTAATCCAAAGGCTAAAAACTACTATGCAGGACTTGAAAGATGTCAAAACCTTGAATCTAGATTTCATTCAATGAAAGGATATGAGCACCAAAAATAGTAAAATTTGGTGTCTTATGTCATAGTTTAGTTTTGGTGTTGTTGTCCAAACCAAATTTTGGTTTTATATTTTGGTGCAATCTAGTTTGTGGGTCTTGTAGGTATCTTTATTTCTCTGTGATCATTTTTGTGTGCCACTGTATAGCCTATTTTCTTTTTTAAACCCTAGGTATACCTACACACATGAAACAACAAACACATCAAAATAAAAATGGGTAAAACTAGGTTAGGGTAAGTATGATCGTATGATCTAAAACTCCTGTTGTCTTGATCACTACCTACATTAACCCTCAAGCTAGGGTCTCAGATCAAATTTATTATTCCCTTAGGGGATGTGCATAATCAACACACATATTAGATGAAATAATGAACTTTCACCTAGGCCCTTCCTTAATCAAGCATGCAAATATATATGTGATGTAGAATGTTGAGCTATACTATTGATTGATTTTAACTAATTTTAATTATTTATTATGCCAAAGTACTACGTGCTAGATATAAAATGCCTTGTGAATTCCTTTATATAAGAGACTCTTTATTTTGAATTTTAGAGATTTATTCACATTAGACAACACCAAAAATCCTAATAAAACTCAAGGATGGGGCTAATAAGGGTTTAGGACCCTTTAAGAAAGAAAAAACTAACCATTGGACAATAGTGTTGAGTAGGAGAGGAGCACTGAGTTCTATAGTCCTCTAGAACTATATTATCTGGGGATAAAAAAATAAGTTAAAACTGACATATGTAAATTTTGGGGGTCTTTAGGGGTATAGGTTAGTTAACTGAGGTAAAAGAGAGGTGATAAAAGTAAGAAACAAGACCAAGATAAGTAAAAAAAAGACATGGCTAATGTGAAAAAGGACCATATTCTCTAGTCAAAGTCCTTTATGAAGAGGATTGTGAAAATACATGATATGTGTGGTTTCTTGACCAATTTAGGGCATATACATTTACCCCCCCTTTTATTCTAGTGGCACAATGAAATGAAATACTAGAGTAAAAGAAATTAAAGGAAAATGCATACTTGAACCTACTTGAGTGGAGGTAAATGTGGTACAAGGGTCCAACTCACCTCTTAGCCAAGGAAGTGGATGGAGAGCTAAGTAGTGTCTGGAAAGAAAAGGAATCCATGGAGTGGGTGTCCCTTTTATTTAATATAAATGTGAAATCCATGTCTCATGTAGAAAGAAAGCAATTCTTGCCCCCTATGTTGAATCTGATTAAAGATGAGGAAAGCTCAGAGGCCCAAAACCAATGTTTATCCTCTATCCCACATAAACTCATGTAATCTAGATTGTATATAAAATTTATATGCTATGAAGAAAAAAAAAATCATGCCCCCACTTTGAATATCTAAAATGGAACTAAGAAATGATCAGAGGCCTAAAACCAATTTATGTCCTCTATCCTGCACAAACTCATGTAGTTTAGATCTGAGTAATATAATGGACCAACCATTGTAGATGGCCATGAATTCTAACCTAGTGAAAACATGGGTATAGTTGGGTATAATCTAAACTTTTGTAAATGTGCAATAAGAGATTGGAATGTCTTTCCATTTCATCTGTATAATCATGAGTAATGAAGAACATGAACATTTGTGCCATGCCTCCAAATGTGGTATGTGATTGATACATCTATATAATCTAGTAATCTATATAACCACATGTGATATGACATATCTTAACATGCCTCATGTGAAAAACTAAAAACCCAAAACATTATGATTTGTACTATGTCTATAATGTTCTATTTGATTCCATAAACTATGTCATGTTATGTAAATCTATATGTGTGAGATGTGTAGTATGTACATGCCCCCAAATCTAGATATTTGAGTTTGTATCTATACCAAAATCACTATGAATCCATATGATCTGACCCACTATATCTAAATATTCTATGTATCTATACCAAAATCATTATGAATCCATATGATCTGACCCACTATTTCTAAATATTCTATATATCTATATCAAAATCACTATGAATCCATATTATCTAACCCACTATATCTAAATAGTATTTGTATCTATAAATTTAAGGAATATCCCCTAAATGTCTTGAGTAATGTTGAGTGACCCACATAATCTAAATCACTATATGCCTTGATCTATCTGAGATAAATCTAATAATCTGAATGTTGGATGTGTAATAACCATGGTGTGTCCCCTTACGAGAGTGGGTGGGTATGTTGGGTAAGTTTAGAAATAGGAATAGTATGAATTATTCCCCCTTTTGGGGAAAGGGATGAAATTTTTGATAGAGGAGGTCAAGCCAAAAGTGATGACTAGTGGTGTAATGATATAAACAAGGTTGGTATGTTTTGAATAGCTTGAAAGGTTGTTGCATTTCTTAGATTGTGTTGTTGAGAGTGGAACATGTTTTGATTGGTGATGACCAAGGTGTGTATCTAGATATAAGAGAAATATAGAAATGTTCATGTCATAGTAGGTAGATGAGGTAATAAGGGACCAAATCTTAAGTGATGTTGAAGGTATTATTATCATGATTTAGTGCAAAAAAATGGTTTGAAAAATAGAGTTGTAGGCTTTGAGTTATGGGAAAAATGGTATTTTATTTTGATTGAAAAAGTTGGCTAATATAAGAAATTGGATTGATTCCTGATTCATTTATGCATTTAATATGTTGATATTTTGAGAACTAGAGCAAGAAATATGGTGAGAATATGAGCACCAACTATGACCCAATTTGAGTAGTTGGTGGCCCAAGTTTAAGATGGTGGTGATGTGACCCTGGTAATCAACTTTATTTCGGTGTTTATCAATTTTAGACCCATTTTTCTATTTTTGATCTCTTAAAAGTAAATTAGGAAATTTTTTTATATTTTTATTGCTCTTATCCTTTATCCAATGCTTCTATCCACATTTTAGTACTCGTATCCAAGTTGTAGCACTCCTATCTAACACTGTTATTTTGTATCCAACATTGTTGTCTTGGAGGCATAATTTTTTAATAATTCTGATTTCTTGTTGGCTACTATTCTATGTTGGCTTTGGGTTTGGTATTTTTGATGGATATATGTGTTATTTATAGTGTTTTTTAGGGTGAATTACAAATGAAAGAGTTTTTTAGGGGCCAAGTGATGGATACATTATGGTTTTTACCATTATCTATTGATGAGAGGGCTATCATAGATAGGGTAGGGTTGGGTAACATATGTGACCTAGGTATACTGTAGTGGGATAGATATCTAATGATTTCCTTATGTGAGAGTTAGAATGTAGATACATGTACTTTATAGCTTCATACAAGGGAGATGATTATGACTTTGGAGGATGTGTATCACATATTTCACTTACCAATTAGTGGGTGATGAGTGATGGTAAAAGATGATATGGGTGTTGATGCCATTGATCATATGTATTTTTACTTTGTTGGTGTGACCTCAGGTAAACATCAAAGAGGTAGTGATGGTGATGTGCTACTGTTAGTTATTATGTAATCTAGTGTTCTACACTTACCAAAAATGGTTAGCTATTTTTTTGGCATCTTTTATTACTATTGATGGGAATGGAGTATCTATTCCATACAAGATGCACAAGATTATGCATAGTGTGGAGGTATATGGTACTATATTCTCATGAGGGAAGACTATTATATCCCACCTATATAGGGATCTCTACAGGTTTACATAGGAGTCATTCAGTGGTGGGGTGAGCATGACAACCTTATTACATTATTGAGCTTATGAGCACATAGTAGTTCTACAGCCAATTAGATTACTAAGGGAAAACTAGGCACCTCCACAACCATCTGGATCATGGTGGACAAGTACATTGGCTATCTGATTCCCTAGGATGGATCATTATAGGCAAGTGATAGATAAATTGGTGGATGGTGACATCATATGGAGGCCTTATAGAGGATTTATTAGGTGGGAAAGGATGGAATGTGATTGTAATATATGAGGGTAAACTATTAGTTACATGACCACTGGGTTATATTATATGAGGAATTTCAATATGAGCACATGAATAAATAGTTTAGGGTACCATAGGATGTGCCCTCAATAACATGGGTATGGGTGAGGAATGCATAATCATCTATGAAGGCAAGAGCTTGTGTGAAGCCTTATAAGGCTAAGACTGCACCATTACCTTTGGATGTGAGGGATGCGGCCATAGGTATTCTAGATGTGGATGATGTTGGGTGTAAAGATGCATATAATATATGGTGGGATAGGCATCAATGGGCTCCATTATACCCTATTAAGGAAGGGGATGTTTTAGAGTATGAGGATATTAAGCTAATCTAGATGATTAGAGCTAAGTATTGATTACATTTGAATTCTATATAAGTTTTTGCTTTAGTTTGATTTCAAAGTATATAGATAATGTAGTGTCATACTTTGTGTGTAGGTGAAGTGAGGGGTGCTCGAGATGGAGTACAAGATAGGGTAGGAGGCAAAGATGATGATTATTTGGAGACCATAATTGGCTCAACACTTTAAGATCCCACACAAAATGTACCTGATGATGTGGTGGAGGAGGGATTGATAGAGAAAGTGATAGTCATTACTGGTATCGATGTTCATCTATTTGAAAGGGCTGATATAATGATAACTACATATGTTAGGGTAGCAAGAGAGAGAGAGATGAGCTAAGAGTTGAGTTGGATAGGCATAAGATGCCTCTACCTAATTTTGGTTATGTTAGTATGAGTATCATGGATGAGTATGAAAACCTTTAGAGGCAATATGTAGACTTACATGAGGAGCATGACTAGTTACTAGAGTAAAAGAGTCATCACAAGAGACATGTGGTAGTTTGATGAGGTATGAGGCCATCAATTGCTAAAGTATATTATGGGACTAGTATTGGTGGGGAGAGTGAGACTAAGATTGAGGGATTGATGCTCATTCATACTGATTGTAATTGATATGATGTATATATTTTGAAAACTTATTATATATATGGATAATTGTTTGATTTTGACTCAAGTGTATTATGTTATAGAATTTTGAGCATACTGGTATATTTGTTGTGAATGGTTGATTACAAATAGTTAATTTGGCATTGATTTTAAGGTTTCATATGTTTTGGTAAAATGGTATTTGGGATGTGATTTTATTTTTGTTCGATAGGTTCAAATGTGATGCTAGTTTTGATTTTACATCATATATGAGCAAAAAAAATTAGTTTTTTTGTAATCTGTGAATTGATTTGATAAAGTAAGTTAGTTTAAGATGGGTAAAATAGGATATTGGTAAGATTGGGATTTGGATAAAAAAAATTTATAGGGATGGTTATTTGGAACTAGGAATGTTAGTTGTTAGTAGAAAGGGATGTAAGATATTACTCTATGTATATCAGCCCTTGGCTACTATATCACTATATTAACCCTAATGGCCAACTAAATAAGTGCCCATATGACTCATGTTGTATAGGAACATGCCTTATATATGATACTATTTATGATGCACTAACTATAGTTGTGTGTGGAAACTCTAAAAGATGCAATCTTAATAGATACACAATTGAAAGTGTGTGTTATGAAGGAGCTTCATTTATCCCCAAATGTAGTCATTTGTTACATGAAATAACACCCTATGACCTATACTATAATGCGTATGATTGAGTAATATATCAATATGGAATTTTAAGCTATGATATGGGCTCATCTAATCTCAATCATAGTGGGTTATTTTGTGAAATAGGTCACTAACAACTTGACTATAGTGAATATTTATCTAGAGTAGTAATTTTTGATGTGGGTTCATCTAATCTTAACCATAGTGGGTTGTTATATGAGATAAGACCTTGAAAACTCTACTATGGTGCCTATGAATATGTTGGATATGTATATAGAACTAAACTATGTACTCTTCAGACTACATTTCTATATGTAAGTTGCTCTCACTATACTAGTCTCCAAACCCTCTTAGTAGGTGGGATAGGAGATCTCCTATGCGGCTCTATCCTAGAAACTGCATTACTCTCATAATGAGTAACTGATGATTCCTATGACGAGATTTTCTAGGATGACTTAGTTGTGGAGGAATGAGGTCTAGGGTTCTGTGATGGAGGAGATCTTGGTGTTCTTGATGTGAATGTTATGATGCCATTATCAACACATCTATAGTATAGTCCCTAAGTCTAAGACAATCATTGTCTCTATGTCCATGGATATGATGATAGTCACAAAAGGGTTGATGTGGTTGCCTATGTAGGAGTTTTGTATCTTAATGATGAGTAGAAGGAAATGTGATTAACCTCCTATCTAGTAATGATAATAATATGATATATGGGCTATCCCACTCTAAATCAAGCTATAGTGGTGCCCTACTACTATTCTCTATAGTACATACTATAGGTGGTACTCTAGGAACTATTTATCTATTCTTAATTGGTTGGTTTTTTGGCTATGGTCTGCCATCTTGTTTTGGACATGGTAGATGTTGTATGTGAGGAGTTGTAGATGTAGGTAATGTTATGAAATCTATAGTAAGCCGATTAACAAAATTTGACTCAATCAATCCCAATTTCTTCTCTAAGGCTAGAATTGTATAACATAAGTGCCTGAAAGAGGACTCTATCTAATATAATATATGCTCTAGGAAGGGTTGGAAAATCCCATTAATAAAGATATGTTTAATCTCTAAATCTATTAGTTTATAGATCAATCTTAACATGTGCATCTTAAATCATAATATATAATCACTAACTTGCTTTGAAGTATTCTGATGTAATGTGACAAGTTTCTCATATGTAACACATGGGCCCATGTTTACTATATAATATTTGATAAATGCCTACTCTAAGTCATCATATGTATGCAAGGAACCAATAGGGATTATGTCAAAGAACTAATTATATACAGTACCAACTAATGTCTATTGGAACATCTTAAGTAGAATCAAAGGGCTCACATGAGATGCTAAAGCCTTATGAAAGCCTTTAAGGTGTACAAATTGATCTCTATTTCCATAAAATTAAGGCAATGACGGTATCTATAAATTCTTAGGTAATGAAGATTTTATAAATGTCTTCAGAAGAGTGTTACCATGTAAGTCATTGGCATCCATCCAAGACTTATAAGCCTTATTTTCCAAAGTAAGGAGATGTACTTGGTGTTGTAATTCACCAACTACATACATAAAATAAATAATCTCTTAGGATTGTATATTATCATCTTGAATTATTTCATTTAAACATTAAATTTTATCATTTATTTTAGCCATGGGAATTCTATATTTATTAATTGGATCATAGAGAGGGGGTGTTCTCACTTGAACCTTTGGAAGAATGGTAACTTGGACCTTAGTAGAGGGACATGGGCTACCATTTTATTTGGGTGAAGAGTGAGAAATAGGTGATATTGTAGTAGGTGGTGGATTGGGATATTCATTGGTATCTTTATTATTTAGTAAATCACATTCTAATTGAATAAAAGATGTGATGTTATTGTTGGCATGTGCATCATTTGAAATAGAATAATGCATAGAAGTGGAAGAAACATTTTGTGATGCTTTATTTTTAAGATAAGTATTGAGAGAAAATTTATAAGTGTGAGATGAATTTTATTCTTCATTATATGCACAATAGTCATCATTATTCCATGCATTATCACAATCAGAATTTTGTTCATTTGAAAGAGAAGAAGTAGAAGTACCACTTTCATATTCACTCCCATTTTCATATTAATTTGTATGTTCACTGTCATACTTATTATCACTTCCATTATCACTAGGGAGAGGGGTAAGAGAAGATGTAAATTATTTTCTAATATGCAATAAATTGTCATTTGAAATTGGAATACTATGTGCATCTATGTTATCTTTTAATAGAGTGCATGCATTATTTTCATTTGCAATGTGAGAAGTAAGAGTAGAGAGTTATAATTTATATATTCTTTTATCATTGTTTTAGATTAAAAAGTAGAGTTTAGAACATGAGATGGATCATTTGGATTATGAATTGAAAAGTTGATTCTATTGCATTTATATTGTTGTAATTTGAACATAGATGTAGCAAAAGAGATAGAGAGACTAGGTTCAAATTTAATAAAATTATCACCAATGATAGGTTCAATTTAAAATTCATGACTAATTTGTTTATTTGATGCATTGTGCATAGGAGAATGGGTTGAAAAGTACTTTTCCCATTTATAAAAATTATTTTCTTTAAAAGAGAGAAGAAAAGAGATAGGTTTGAGAGAAGAAGATGCATCTACGTTTTCTTCACTATAATTTTCATATGTATCATCATATTACTCATTAAAATAATAGTAATTATCTTTATTGTAAATGAAATCATTTTCCTCATTTTTGGTTAATGTGCAATTTTGCAAATTTATCTATTCATTGTCATAATTATGAAAAATAATATAGAAATTTATCTATAGGATGAGAGGGAAGAAGTGCCTTAGTGGTAATTTTATTGATTTCACCAAAGAGAATATGTAAAATTACTATTAAGCAAATAAATTAAAAAACAACTACTAACATAGAAATTTTGAAAATATTTTTGACACTCCAAACAATTTGCAAAAATTCCAAAATTTTTATCTAAAAATTTCAAGGAAGGCTTTGGGTTTGAGGACTTATTTAGGAAATCTAGGGTTTTGGGTTGGAGTTTTAGAATTTTGAGATTATTGAAATAATTTTGATTCTAAAATAAAATAAAAATAATTTTAAAGACAATAAATGTACCAAAATTTATACAAAAATCTGAATTTTGAAATTGAATTTTTGCACAAAAATGTGAAGGAAAAACCCTAAGGGTACGTAGGGTTTGAGATTTGTTTGAAGTAAGTTAGGTTCCCCAAAAGTTTTATTATTTTTGGGAAATTAGGGTTTAGTTCCTAAAACATAAAGGTTCTGGATTAAGGGGTAAAATATAATAAAATGTAGTAAAATGCAGATTTATATCAATTTAATCAAATTAATTACATTGTGAAGAGAAATGACTTATCTAGAAAAATAGGTTGAGATGACTATTTCAAAGGCTAAAAAATATTTTGAAAGACTTGGAAGATGTCAAAACCCTAAATATAAGTTTCATTCAATGATATGACAAAATCATAAAAAATAGGACTCTTTGGTGTCGATGTTGTAGTCTAGTTCTAGCATTGTTGTCTAAACCAAATTCTGGATTAGGATTTTGATGTAGTCTAGTTTTTGGGTCCTTTAGGTATTTTTATTTCTCTAAGATAACCTTTATGTTCCATTTTATATCTTATTTTATTCTAAAAACCTAGGTTTACCTACACACATGAAACAACAAACACATCAAAAGCAAAAGGGAAAAACTAGGTTAGGGGAAGTATGATTACACGGTCTAGAACCCCTACTATCCTAATTACTACCCACATTAACCCTCAAGATAGGGTCTTAGATAAAATTTATTTCTCCCTTAGGGAATATTCATAGTCGATGTGCATGGTAGATTCAATAATGAACTTTTTCCTGGGCTCTTCTTTGATCAAGCATACAAATCTATGTGTGATATAGAATGTTGAGCTATACTATTGACTGATTTTAATTATTTATTGTGCCAAAGTAGTAAGTATTAGATATAAAATGCCTTATGAATTAATTTATATAAGAGGCTCTTTATTTTTCATTTGAGATATTTATTCACATTAGTTGACATCAAATGCTAAATAAAACTTAAGGGAGCGGCTAAGAAGGGTTTAAGACCCATTAAACAAGAAAAAATGATCATTGGACAATAGCAATGAATAGGATAGGTGTGTCAATCACTGTAGTCCTCTAGAATTCTATTTTCTAAGGCTAAAAAAATATGTTGGGACTAACATAGGCTAATTTTGGGGTTATCTAGGGTATAGGTCAGTTGATTGAGATAATAAAGAGGTGATAAAATTAGGAAGCAAAACCAAGATAAGTAAAATAAAGGCATGGCTAATGTGAACAAGGATCATATTCTTGAGTAGGAGTCTCCTATGAAGAGGACTATGAAAATATATGATATGTGTGGTTGTTTTACCAATTTAGGGTATATATAGTTTGTTTTTCATTATTATCTTGTTTTTTTCTATCCTTGACCATTCACTTGGTTATTTTTATCTTTTTATTTGTCCTTAGCTATTAAGTTTGTTATTTAAATTTATTTTTATCTCTATCCATTCCAATGGTTATTTTTATATCTTTTATCAAGTGTGTTCAATTTTTGCATTACTCTTTGTTTATTTATGTGTGTCATTCTTGTTTCTAATTATTTCTAATATAACATTGTCTTTTAGTTAAAATCATTTAGAATACATTTGTTTTTTCAAATTAACATTTTTTGTGTGTTTCAATCACTTAGCTTAAATATTTTGTTTTGACATCTTTTTTTTACTTATTATTTTCTATGTGTTTATCAAAGATAATTTTTTGAAATGCATATATAGTATGGTTATGAATATATCATGATGTACTTTGATAAAGCAATCTATATATTTCTTTTAAATCAAAATTTAGGATAAATAATAAATGATATCATCTTTACATGCATATATCCATCAAATCCATGTAAACCAATAAGTAATCCATCAATGTCCATAGTACATAGTATAAATTTTAAAACAATCATCATGAATATATATATCAAATGTGTCTATATAAAAAGCTACATCTCAATATATGTATAAATCGATGAAATCCATCTAGCATAATATCCCTTGTATATAATTCTCTCCCTTAGATGGGGTACCTATCCTCAAGAATAGTTATCCACACCATGGTGTACCTCATGGAGACCCATAACACATGATACCCACCCTACTGACCTCTCTAATTTCACTAGCTAAATAGATCTCATAGATACTTATAATCTCATAGATTACTCTCTGAATGATAATTCCCTTTGGTCTCATGGTGTAACCACCTCATATAAACTCTTATAGTATGTAGATTACTCCATAGCTTGAATCACCTTATCCAAATTATCTATTTCTCACTCTCTAGCTAATAATACTCTAACCTCTACAAGCTTAGCCTATGTTGTGTCTCTCTCTTATCAATAACATTGTGTGAGCATTGTACAGTCTCTATATCATGAGTTACCAGTCATTTCACCATGGCATCCCCATCCATCCCATTAATAACACCCTATAACCTATCTACCTTAGCCTATAATCTATTGATCTCTATAATCTAATCCCCTCTACCATCAACTATACCCTATAATCTAGCTACCTTCTAGTACAATCCATCTATCTATCTATCTTGATCCTTAATCTCCTCTCAGAGTTTATTAATATGTACATGTTCCTCTTTTGATCTTAGAGCATGTTAAGATTCATCCACATCCCCTCTCTCTACCTATGTAACCTATGATGCTCTCATAATAATATCTTATCCTACATCCTCTTCACTTTCCACCTCTATCAATGTAGTATCTCCTCCAACCCTCTGCTCTGAATCAACATCCATCTCAACCCCTACCTCCCATAAATTATCAATGTCCTCCACATAAATGATCTACACATCATTAAGATGACTAGTCTCCCTAGCACATTCTTTGCCTCATACATGTGCTTGTGGTCATCTTCTATCCCCTCTCATAGCTCTCCTAATTTGGGCTCCTAAAATTTTACCTCATGGCTACTTACTCAAGCTAGACACTAACTTATGCCTCCATGTTTGTAGTGGTGCATATGGCATCATCAATATCAATGGTCTCTATCAAGCTCACCAATTTGCATACCCATAAAACCACTCATACATCAATAAATCCCCTCTTGTCCCTCCATATAATATTCTATAACTATATCCAAATATCAATAACAATGGTTGGATCAATTTTCATACCCCAATGTGGTCTCTACCTCATATAACATGCAAATATGTGTAGACAAATTGGTATATGATGCCTCACACCAAACTATCTAATCAATTTATCTAGGTGATATCTCTCTATAATATAACCATATCTCCCAATTATGTATCAAGGGCTCATCATGTAATCCATATCAAGATCCACATGAGGCCACTAAAACATAAACTCTCTATAGGGTCTCTAGATGATTTGGTTATCACCTACCTCATCAATCACCATCTTATACAAGTCCAAATCTCGTAAATGTGGTCCACATACAAGAATAATCACATTAGATCTATATACTAATGGTTCATCCTCTAATTTCATGCTTATATGCCTAACTGACCTCTCAATCATAATGTGCTCCCAAAATCAAACCTATAGTAATGTAGAAGGCCCTATCTCTATTAGACCTAAATACACAAAAATATGTAAATAATGGTATATATGTGCTAAAATGCATGGACCCCATACAAGTATCTCTCTCATATCCATCATATCTCTAATCACATCTAATGAGCTAATAATACATGGTATCCCACTCTTGTTAGGAATAAAAATTCACTGACAATATCCACAAGTATAATAATCAAAGAATCCATATCTAAATTTGTGTAATAGTCTACATCAATCCCACCTCTAACAACTAAGATAAAACCATCACCAAAAATATGGTATAAATTAATCTCATGAGGACCTTGTCCCAATAAACATGTCTACCTCATATTGGACACCCAAAATTGGATACACATCCTTAGCTCAAGTGTAATAGTCATCTCCCTAATAGGCAAGTGAAATGTGCTCATCTCACTATGCCAACTCTCTGCCACTACTATCAACATATCTCTATACACTCAAACCTCTAACATCTATACAATATAGGATAAACCAATCACCTCTAAAATTACAAACACATACTTGGTGAAGCTAACCATGTGTACCATAGTTACATATATCTACTCTCGTATCAAAATCACTGGTAATACCTCCTATAACTCACAAACATTAGCATTTTATTAGTTTTATTTAGCATTATTTTCTTCATTTTCCTTAACATCTAAATACTTAGAGAGAGAGAGAGAGAGAGAAACCCTAATATTTTTATTCAATTTTCAATCCTTTCATCTTTTTCATTCTATACAAAATCACCACTACAATTCAAAAATTGTCTCTTAACTTTTGAAAATTAGCTTCTAACCTTTTATTTACAAAATTGGTGTTAAAATTAACAAAATTGCTTCACAAAATGATGATTTCATTACCATGGATTTCACTAAAATCCCAAACAACAAAATTGTCAAAATCCAACTAAATAAAATCACTACCCTATTTGATGATTTTTACTCTAAATTTAACAAAATCATTATTTAACCCTACAAAGTCGCTAACATCGATGCTGAAATTTCCATTTTCAAAATAGTGATTTTGTTTTTTCTAACTTTAATCCCTAATAAATGCTCATAAATGCTAAAAAATTTAAAAATAAAATAACTTACTAGAGGCTTTCTCCTCTCAAGTCTCTATAATCATTTCACATGCTTCACTCAGTGCTCGTGGTGGGTAATATGGTCCATGTTTCATCACAAGGCTCAGAGCAAATATCTAAAAACATAATTCTTATCTACTAACCTTAGAAATTAACTTGCACAAATAATTTTTCTAATCAAAATTTCTTATACTAATGTTTTTCTATACTATCAAATATTTTCCCCACCCATCCTCTCATCTAACTCATTATTCATTCAACCAACATTAAATCAAATTGTCTCAATTTGTTTTTGAAATCTTGCAATAATGTCTCAGTGTAAAATGAATTGAATCATTTAAAAATTCATTTTTTTATATTTTTTAGATTCTTAACATATTATTGTTGGGATATATCATTCCCAAAACCTGTGAATTAACCCCTACATCATTAGTAAAATAATAACCATGTAATCTCTAAATGGTTAAACTATTATTTTTCAAAACCATACTCTAAGTTTTCACTAACTAGTGGGAACCTTTTTATGTAACCAACATATTGTAAATTTGACATAAATTTAGACATAAATTTATTTATCATTTGTCCACATCATTTTGACCATTTCCTCTTTTCATCAATTTTTAGAATTTGTTTGTTTCTCACACAAGCCCTTGAGGGGGCATCATCACACTCAGTTTCATTCATTTGGGGTAATCTTTTCATTTTCTATCATCAACATTCTACTTTTTCTACTATTTTTCAAAATAGTATTGATTCACAAAACTATTTCAAAGAGGGGAAAATATAGACACCTAAATTTCATTTAGTCTCAAAATACACCTAAATATATTTAATAATTCTTCTTAAATTAATAAATCACATATCCTCTAAAATTTGAATAATTGAATAACTCAAAATATTGAATAATTCAATTATGCACACTTAAATCCTTATTTTAAATAATAAAATCTATATTTTACACCTCATCAAAACATCTCATACATTTTAATTCCTCACTCCTACCAAATCCATACAATTCTCAACCTCTTCTGACTCATCCCCTGAATTGTCAATAAAATTGACTTAGTTTTATTGACTCAACTAACCAACCCCATGATTTTCTCAACCATTTTTAAATGGTCTTCATCCTCATGGGTGAGGACTCATTAGCCACCATTGATCATTTAGATCATTAAAAAATTCCAAATGATCCTCCACCATTGGATCATTCTCCAAACATCTATAAATACACTTCCAAATCTCCATTTTCAACAATGAATAAAATCTAGAGATCACATCACACAATCAGGAAATTAGAGCTCTACACAAAAGCAAATCAAAGACTTATTTTTTCACCAAAAATGCATCCCATTCTCTTTTTCATTGGAGGAGTGAGCACCAAATATTTTAAAGAGCAAATCGAATGTATATCACAATGGAGAAAGCTTATGCATTCAAAGCATAAAGTTTGTGATTATTGTTTTCTTTGTTTGTTTCTCTACCATAATTTGAATTTTAACTTAGATTAGAATTAGTTTAATTTATTTTCACATCTAAATTTTATTCATACAATCACTATAATGAATACATATTTGATTTCACAATTATATCATAGAATATTATCATAAATACACAATTTATAAATCAACCACTATTGGAGTAAATGTCAACACCAATACAAGGTTAAACAACCAACTTTTGTAACTACAAATTTACATAAAATAATTAAATTATAAATTACTACATATATAAATATCAATTTACAAATTATATAATTTTCCATGGAACATACAAGTCTTAATGAATTCTTTAATATTAAAAAGTAATCACGAGTGTTGTCTCTATTCCACACCAACCATAGATCATAGATCCCCCACACAATTTCCTAACAAGGAATGGATCTCCCTTCATGGATGGGCAGATAATGATGTTACAAGAATTAATAATGTCAACTAGAACCCATGTGCTTTAATATAATTATTACATACAACATATCACAAATAAATCCATTCTAACATGATTTTTTGCAAAACATGTAGACCAAATAAAATATGTGAAATGATAATGTCCAAACCATAAACATTACTTTGGAATTTTTTTTTATATAATTTATAGATCTCTAGGATTAGTCAATTCACACACACAACTCAATCATATTACAACAATTCTACCTATTAATGACACTAAGTAATAATAATTTGTTTTAGCTACTTATTTAGTGTCATTAATATCATACTTATACATATATAATTAATGCTAAAATCCACAAATTTCAAATTTATATATTTCCATACAAAATCCCATAATGTGCATGAATATAAGGAAACCCTATAGTCATATATAAATATGTCATATGCATCATAAATATTATAGAAATAGCTGACTATTCATATATCTAGTCATTTAATAAAAAAACTAATTATTGATAACATATAAAGGACTAAAATACTTTAATCTTTATTTACTGAAGTTATGGTTCTACACACAACCACTTGAAACTATATTAAACCATTAATTATTACCTTACATGAGTATAATAAGCCTTGTAAATTATACAAATATCAAAATAAACATCTTAATACAGATTTACTTATTATCCTCATGAGTTCTAGTTCTCTTAGATGTTAATTGTTCATGCATCTTGATTAAATATCTCTTCATATAACTTGTTTACATCTTATTTACAATCTAAACTTATCATAAACACTATACATAAACACATCATGGATATAAATAACATATATTCATATGTATATGGATATATATGTTTGTATTAGTGCTTTACTTATTATCTTTGTGAGTTTTAGTTCACTTAGATGCTAATTGTTCATGCATCTTAACTAAATATCTCTTTGTTCAAATTTTTTACATCTTATTTCTAAACTACACTTATCATAAGCACTATACATAAACAAATCATGTTTATAAATAACATATATTCATATGTATATGCATGTATATTTTTGTATTAGGCTACTTATAATAACTATGTGTATAATAAATTTAGTACACATACCAACACATGAATATATTTATATATATACATATATTGAAACATAAAGTAAAAACATCACTATTTAACCCCAATAATTATATGGAATTATCCATGAGGATCCAATAATAAATTATAAAATCAAAATAAGTGTAATAATTATAGAATCAGGTATGTATATAGTCATAATAACAACCAATTAATCACTTTTATAAATCATACAATTATATATGAAACTATGTGATATGACTACCCATTTATGTCTAAACATTCTGGTGACATAAATTTATAAATCCCAATCATCTCTAGTTATTATAGGTATAGGTATGTATGTGTGTGTGTGTATACAGTTCTTATAAAATTATTCTATTTACCTCAGTACATATATCCTTTCACAAATAACATATTGAATGGATAACTAAGATAAGCTATATTAGTATAACACCAATATCTTATCATTACTCAAAAAAACCTTATTGAAGATATAAAAACACATAATAATTATATATGAAATAAGTTTGATACTTTTTACTAGTCAAAGAACCCTTAACAATTCAAGGAGAGACAAGTATTCCAATTTTTAAACATTTCCCAAAAATTCCATTCGATTGTATTTACATATTCAAAGTTATAAACTTTAGATACCAGCTTGACATTTCCCTATTTTTTCTACTCCCATACCAATTCATCATTGAAAATCTAAACACATAGCCAGGAACCACTACTCCAAGAATTTGTTTATTTGTTTAAAATATGTCCAAAACTCAACCACAAAAATGTCTTAATACTATTCATTTTAATCTTAATGGGTACAATCATAGGAGACCTTATTGTTCCTATTTTTAATACCCCCTCTTATTATTCTCTAAATCCAAATGTTTTAAGTTATTATATCATATTGATGACTTATGCCTTGAGATCTAAAATTGTTGGTGTGGGGTTCTTAGGTCATTACATCATTTGAATAATCATTATTATGTCAAATGTTTCTTATGACAACTACATTTAATGAAATTGTCAAAATAAGTGGTTTATAAAGCATTAAGTAGATTCAATGAAATCATTCATTATGTACACAATTGGTATAACAGTTTGTTTGATCCTATGAGTACAATGCTAGTGGTTAAAATTTCTAAAGTATTCATGGTTTAATGCAAAGATTAATTGATAAATTGATAATTCTGATCATGAGGTTATATTTTGAATGGCTTGTGATAGAATTATTTATATTGAATAATTTTAAAACCTATAATATATTCTTATTTATAAATCAAACATATAACTATTGAAATTTTTAGGTTTGAATTATATTTAAACCTAGTTTTTTAACCTATGCTTTTGAAACAAAAACCTAAAGATCAAATTTTAGTGGATTTAAACTTAAAACCTAAGATTAAAATTTTATTATCCCTAGGTGGCAATGGTAATAAGGGATAAGGTGGTAGAATTAAACCTAATGGTAACCTAGGTGATTAATTTACTTTGGGTTCAAACCAATGGTATTAAATCATGCAAACTATCAATTTTATGGTTTAAATGTGTTGGAGATATGGTGATTGTGTTGGATATTTGGTTTAACATGCATATTTTATGAAATTTAAGCCTAATTTAAAACATCATTTTAAGGAATTTAGTTAGGGTTTTTGTGGCAACAATATTCATGATCATATTAATTGAGTTATCAAAGGAGTTAGACAAAGTTGGAAGTAAGGTAATGATAGATTTAATGGCCAATATAATGGTAACACATGGTGTAGATAGTTATGTAGGGTCATAAGATATTAAAAAATATCATTTATGTTCCTATAACCATAATTTGAACAATATATTTATGAAATTGATATTCTATAAGGAAGGAAAATGATTGGGAAACTTGTAGGCATGGTAAGTATTTTTTAAGCTTATCACCTTCAGCGTATGTTTTTACATGACAAAAGATGATTCAAATAATTTTATAAACATGTACATTAGTTTTATAGATACAATCACTAAGTGGGGTCTAAATCATGATGCAATTAATTCAATTATAATTCCAAATATTTAAACTCTCAACCACTCAACACAAGCATTCATGAAGCATATAAACTAGTTATGGCAATGAACAAAGAAAACCATGCAAGATCAAAACTCATGACACATATATTACATGGGAAACCCTCATGGGAAATAAAATCTAATCTCAAGTCTAAAAATAATTTTACTAAATTCCTATAAAAGACTTACAAAAAATAGACTTTAGTGAAGCACCCACTTCACAAGGAGCACCAACCCCTATGCATTAACAAGTACCCATTTGTCCTATATGTTAAGCACCCACACAACACTTTATGATATAAACCCATATATAGATATTATTTCCTTCCCATATTATTCATAAATAATTAATATCAACTCTCTTTAACCCTTAATACTATCTTAAGCCTTTTCATATAAGCAATGCATCCAAAATAACCTTTTGGATCACTCTACACCTCTTTGCTCATCTTCAATATTCAACCCTACAAGAACACTATTATAACATCAAAAATATGACCTATATGTCATTAAAATATTAATCACACTAATTTTATATTAAATCCATCCACTAAGCACACTCACACTTCTCTTTTCTTCGTCTGTCAAATCTAGAAACCTTCATCTTTGATTATGCTCTTTATAGAGCCTTCATGAACATCACCTTCTTAGTCAGAAATTAGACATGACTTAACCCTTAAGGATTATATTATAATTATAATAAGATAAAAATAATCCACATGTTTCATTAATATCTTAGATATATCAGCCTTAAGCATCAACACCTTTCAATTAGGCTTAAGAAGCCCTTTTAAGTCCATGAAGACCTATTCACCCTTTTAATACTTCACCGAGAAAAATTAGGAACACAAGACCACTTAAAATAACATATGTCCACAAAAAAAGACCCATAAGACATCATAAAATGATAAAATTCATCAGTACACACATTTTCATATGTAAAACCTATCAATCAATTGCCTTGTACATGAAAACACCATGAACAAACCAAAAGTTTACTTGTAAGCAATTATTCATATTGAATATGGATTGGTCAAACCTCCAAAATCCATATAGATAATATTTATGGAGTATAAAACACTTTCCAATATAAAATTCTCCTTAAAAAAAATAAACACCATCAATAAAAACTCAAACATCCTTTTCAGGTCACTTGCAAAAGAAGGTCAAACCCTCAATCAAATTTGGACTGCAAGAAATGCAATTGTATGACCAGTCAAACCTCCAAATCATTTTTATTGGATTAGCCTTGAATTTATATATTAATATTATTTTTATACTACCATAAAATTAATTTATCATCAAAATTTATATTCAAAATAATGAGGACTTATTTTCCTTTTTAAATTTTAAATATTTGAACTCCAACTGCCACTTTTTAATGCAAATTTAACTATGGAAACTAGTAAAATATACTTGGGAGACCAAATTTTCACTACTTTGACTTTATATATAAATAATTTTAAGAGATTAAATTTTAAAAATATTATTTAGGCACAAATATCAACAAACCCATGTGACCATTTTCTTCTAAAAACTTCACACATGTAAATGTTGATGTCATCCATTTGCTTACTCAAGAAGATCTACCAAGATGACTAGGATAACCTATTCCTTCATAAGAATACTCCAATGAATTAATTTCACTTAAAAAATTACCCAAATAAATATTAAACCCTCATAAAACAATTCAAACATGGTCAACATAATCAAAATCCATCATCTTTCCTATCCAATCAAACACTTCAAGTTCCATGCATGCTCACTAAGGCACACTTTGTCATTGAGAACCATGCATACAAATCAACTCATGAAAACTATTGGAAACCTTAGGGACATAATTAAAAAAACATAAACTATATATTCCTTTTCCATTTGTGTTAGCACCTATAAATGTTTTCAAATCCAACAACAAAGCTTATGTCTATACTATTTTCCCTTTACAAACACTTTCTCCCCCTTTGACACAATGACAAAGTGGGATTGCCTAATTATCATGAGGACATATAATTTTTTTAAATATAACATAAATAATTTATATCCTTTGATATATGATACAAACTCCCCCTATCACGATGCATACCAATCATTATCATGACTACCTTCCAACTGCAGGAGTCACTTTGTCTCTTCCTGGTTTTGTCTCTTTCTAGCTCCTTCAGCCCTTAGGGCTATCTACTTGGTAGGTTGCTAAGTTCCTTGGGCTCTTCTTTAAGATTCTCAAAATCAATGACTATTTCACCACCTTAAATTTTATGTCTGCACACCCGTCACTACATTTGAACTTCCAACAGCTAGTTTACAATGCTTGATTTTGATGTCTTCAGGCCCGTCACCCCTTGGAATTTCTTCAGAATTTTCCTTTCTTTCAGCTTCTTTTAAACCCTCCCAAAGGGAAGATGACCCTTCAATTTTTGGATAAGTGTCCTTCATATTGGTCGAGAGTCCCCCACAAGGGTACCTACCCTTTGGGGTCTTTCGGCTCCCTTGGTCGTGAAATCCTTCAGACAAAATGTCTGAAGGAATTCCTTCAAAAATTTTGTCTGAAGAATCTCTTCCTTTGCTTTTTCTACTTATTTCCTTAGCTCTTTTCACTCAACCACATTTCCATAGATTTTCTCTCAGCTACTTTTCCTATGGATAAAAAGTCCACAAGAATTGCCTTGCTTGCTTCTTCAAATTTTTTTCCCTGGGCCTTTTTCTCCTACGGCTTTCCTAAATTTCTTCAGACTTTTTGTCGGAAGGAATTCCTTTAGACAAAAGTCTAAAAGAAATCATTTTATGCATTTGCCTTGTCTTTTCTACAAAATTTTCTTCTGAAGGATTTCTTCAGACAAAATGTTTGAAGGAATTCCTTCAGACATTTTGTCCAAAGAAATTCTCATGTTCACTTTTCCAAAGGAATTCCATCTTGCCTTGTGCATTTTTAGCCTTCTCTTTGGTCCCTTTAAAAATGTTCCCTGCCCTCCGCAAGGGCACTTGGAATGGTCCATTTTGTGCCTAAGTGTTGAGAACTTGTTTCTTTCCTATAGAGTCCATAGAAATATTCTTTCATAGTCCATAAAAATCTTCCTATAGAGTCTATAGAAATCTTCCTACAGAGTCCATAGAAATAGCCTGTAGAATTCGTATAAATAGTCTACAAAGTTCATAGAAACTTCTTGCAAAGTCTGTAGAAAATCTTGTAGAGTCTATAGAAACACCTACAAAGTCCGTAAAAATACATGCAGAGTCCGTAGAAACAAGACTTGTGAAAAATCAAAAAATGTACTGGCTAAGAACTATAGGGGAAAAAAGAGGGGACCAATTTTGGCCTACAGGACCAAAATGGTCAACAAATTAGCGAATCTCAAGGGAAGCATTCCTACTATGCTTAGAAACCAGTTGCCTTAAAATCTATTAGGCACAGAGTCAGAATGTAGGTTTGCAAAAAGGTTGAAAATAGCCTTGAGAGATCCAATAATCAATCATGAGCTTTTACCCCAGACACAAGGGAAAACACACACAAGGATAAAAACACTACTTGTGCAAATAAAACTTAGGGAAAATAGGAAAATAAATTGAAAGCAAACTACTATGTACAGTTAACCAGGTATATTTGCCTCCCTCCTAGATCAAAGGGAAAATTTTGTAAGTCCCCTTCCTGGCAAGGAAACTTATGGTACCAGATAAGTGGTTGAATGGAATGGAGACTTGGTGACCTTCTCCTCTTGCCTACCACCTAGATTGGCTTGCATCTGAGTGGATCAAAATCAAACATGATTCCAACATATATGTAATCTTCTTATTCTTGGAAGCTTATTAAATACTTGTCTTGCATGCTGGTGTGTTTCAATAAGAAATAGATGGTTGTTGGCTCATCACCATAAGCCCCTTGATCTGCATAGCTCCTTTATAGTACATCATGGTTTTATTGAAGAAGGGTGACTATTGTGATGTCTAAAATAGAATCAAAAACTAATTGGTCATTCCACATAACTTCACCTTTTTTTTCAAAGCTCTCTTCTTCAAATTTGTTCTCAAGATGAATAGGCCTCTCCTTTTCCTACTTAAGGATCAGAGTCTCTAGTTGTTTAAAGACATCCATCTAATCCTCCTCCAACATAGGCTCCTCAGCATAGTCATCCTCCTCATTGAAGCAACAAGGAAGTTCATCAAACAAAGGAGGAGAGAGCTCACCATGATTATGCTCTTCTTCATATTACTGGAACATCTACATGTATGCATGCCCTGCATCTTCTCCATTACTAATGATGTCTTCCATAGGAGCCTCCATGATGATTACCTCTTCATTATCTCTCATGATAGCCTATTGGGAAACTATAGATTGGATCTTTTCTTCCTCATTCACCTCTTGCAAAATAGGTTCCTCCTTGAGAGGGGATGAAGTTGAAGGTGGATGATTAAAACCATGTGGAAGAGGAGGTAGTCCTTGAGCTAGAATCGAATGATTATCCTCTTTCCATTTGCCTAGCACTTCATCTATATCATATATGGCTTGATATCTCTCTTGGAGGTGTGTAGATGGGGTGTGTTCAGACATGGAAACTACTACGTCCATCACAAGTTGGTTGAGGAATCTTGCTCTGGATTATAACTCTATAATTCTCCTAGATATGTCTTCTTGAAAAAGCCTTTCTTGGAGGTCACTAGCATCATCATGATGAGTAGGAGTAGCTTTTTCTTCTTCAAGGTTTTGAGCAAAACCTTTCTTGTCCTACTTCTTACCCCATGATTCCACCATTTGCTTCGAAGTTAGGATCTTGCCATCATGTTGAGAAACTTGAGGGAGTTGAGGAAGACTAGGAAGGGTCTACTAATGCAAAAGAAGAGTTGCTTCAATTGAAAATGCATCTGGCATGTATAATGCCATTGCTCAGAACCATGGACCTTGTTTTATTTTATGTGGTTTTTATCAAGCTCAAAATGTTCATGGAATTACCCCAAATAGATCTCCTGGTTACCCTTCAATAATGAGGGAAGTAACACTAGAGTTTTAGGTGGTTCCATGAAAACCTAAGATTCACAAAAGTTATATAAAAAGTGATTTCTTGATGGCACCAAGACTACTTAACTAGCTGATTCAACTCAGAGTCACCATTGGTGTTGATGAAAAAGCCTCCAAAGGCTGGTTGGTTGAAGAACAAACCAAAATTCTTCAACTCTTTGGACAAAACTTGTCCTAGTTGATCTTTTGAGCATCAATAGTTTTTGGCACGCTTGGTGGAAATAATTAGGACAAGCTTTATCTAAAGAATTGAAGAATTTTGGTGTGTTCTTCAACCAACTAGCCTTTGGAGGCTTTTTCATCAACACCAATGGTGACTCTGAGTTGAATCAGTTGGTTAAGCAGTCCTGGTGCCATCAAGAAATCACTTTTTTGTACAACTTTGGTGAAGCTTAGGTTGTCATGAAACCACCTCAAACTCCTGCATTACTTCCCTCATTATTGAAGGGTAACTAGGAGAGCTATTTGGGGTAATTCCATGAACATTCTGAGCTTGATCAAAACCACATGAAAGAAAACAAGGTCCATGGTTCTGAGTAATGGCATTATACATGCTAAATATGTTTTCAATTGAAGCAGCTCTTCTTGTGCATCACCAGACCCTTCTTAGTCTTCCTCAACTCCCTCAGGTCTCTCAACATGATGGAAAGATCCTGACTTGGAAGCAAATGGTAGAATCATGGGGTAGGAAGTAGGATAATAAAGGTTTTGCTCGAAAACTTGAAGAAGACAAAGCTACTCCTACTCATCATGATGATGTTGGTGACCTCCAAGAAAGGCTTTTTCAAGAAGACATATCCAAGAAAATTATAGAGTTGGAATCCAGAGTGAGATTCCTCAGCCAACGTGTGATGGACGTAGCAGTTTCCATGTCTAAACACACCCCATCTACACACCTCTAAGAGAGCTATCAGGCCACATCTGATATAGATGAAGTGCTAACCAAATGGAAAGAGGAGAATCATTTATTTATTTCTCAAGGAATGCCTCCTCTTCCACATGGTTTTAATCATCAACCTTCCAATTCATCTCTTCTCAAGGAGGAACCTATTTTATAGGAGGTGAGTGAGGAAGAAAAGATCTAATTTGTAGTTTCCCAAGAGGCTATCATGAACAATAATGAAGAGAAAATCATCGTTGAGGCTCCTTTAGAAGACATCATTAGTAATGGAGAAGACACAGGGCATGCATACATGCAGATGTTCTAGTAATATGAAGAGGAGCATAATCATGGTGAGATCTCTCCTCCTTTGTTTGATGAGCTTCCTTATTGCTTCGATGAGGAGGATGACTATGCTGAGGAGCCTGAGTTAGAGGATGATCAGATGGATGTCTTTGAAAAACTAGAGACTCTGATCCTTGAGTAGGAAAAGGAGAGGCCTATTCATCTTGAGAATAGCTTTGAAGAAGAGAGCTTTGAAAAAAAGAGTGACATTCTATGGGATGAGCAATAAATTTGTGATTCCATTTCAGACATCACAACATTCACCCTTCTTCAAGAAAACCATGATGCACTACAAAGGAGCTATATAGATCAAGGGGCTTATGGTGATGAGCCAACAACCATTGATTTCTTGGTTAAACACACCAGCATGTAGGACTAGTATTCAACAAGCTTCCAAGAACAAAAGAGTACATATATGTTGCAAGCATGTTTGATTTTGATCCACTCAGATGCAAGCTAATCCAGGTGGTAGGCAAGAGGAGCAAGTCACCAAGTCTCCATTACATTCAACCACTTGTCTGGCACCATAAGTTTCCTTGCTAGGAAGGGGACTTACAAAATTTTCCCTTTGATCTAGGAGGGATGCAAATATACCTAGTTAGTTGTACGTAGTAGTTTGCTTTCAACTTCATTTCTTGTTTTCCCTAAGTGTTGTTTGCAAAATTAGTGTTTTTAGACTTGTGTGTGTTTTCCCTTGTGTCTGGGGTAAAAGATCATGATTTATTCTTGGATCTCTCAAGGCTATTGTTAACCTTTTTTCAAAGCTACATTCTGACTCCATGCCCAATGGATTTTAAGGCAACTAGTTTCTAAACATAGCAGGCATGCTTCCCCTAAGAGTCACCAATTTGTTGACCATTTTGGTCTTGCAAGAAAAAATTGGTCCCCCATTTTTCCCCTACTATTATGAGCTAGTAAAATTTTTGATTTTGCATAAGTCTTGTTTCTACAGACTCTGCAAGCATTTCTATGGACTCTGCAAGTGTTTCTACGGACTCTGCAGGCTTTTCTACAGACTCTGCAAGAAGTTTCTATGGACTCTGTAGACTGTTTCTATAGACTCTACAGGCTATTTCTATGGACTCTATAGGAATATTTCTATGGACTCTATAGGAATATTTCTATGGACTCTATAGACTCTATAGGAATATTTCTATGGACTCTATAGGAATATTTCTATGGACTCTGCAGGAAGATTTCTATGGACTTTGTAGGAAAGAAACAAGTTCTCAACACTTTGGCACAAAATGGACCATTCCAAGTGCCCTAGCAGAGGGTATGGAACATTTTAAAAGGGACCAAAGAGAAGGCTAAAAATGCACAAGGCAAGATGGAATTCCTTCAAAAAAGTGAACATGAGAATTTCTTTGGAAAAAATGTCTAAAGGAATTCCTTCGGACATTTTGTCTGAAGAAATCCTTCATAAGAAAATTCCATGAAAAAGACATGGCAAAGGCATAAAATAATTTATTTCAAAATTTTGTTTGAAGGAATTCCTTTAGACAAAAATTCTGAAGAAATTTGGGAAAAGTCATGGGAGAAAAAGGCCCAGGGAAAAAACTCTGAAGAAGCAAGCAAGACAATTCTTGCAGACTTTTTATCCGCTGGAAAAGTAGCTAAGAGAAAATCTATGGAAAAGTGGCTGAGTGAAAAGAGCTGAAGAAATAAGTGGAAAAATTAAAGGAAAAGATCCTTTAGATAAAATGTCTGAAGGAATTCCTTCTGACATTTTGTCTGAGGGATTTCAAGAGCAAGGGAGATGAAGGACCCCAAAGGGTAGGTGCCCTTGTAGGGGACTCTCAGCCAAAACGAAGGACACTTCTCCAAAAGTTAAAGGGTCATCTTCCCTTTGAGAGGGTTCAAAAAAAGAAGCTAAAAGAAAGGAAAAGGTCAAAGAAATTCCAAGGGGTGACGGGCCTGAAGATGTCAAAATCAAGCACGATGAACTAGCCATTGGAAGTTCAAACATAGTGATGAGTGCACAGATGTCAAATTTAATGTGGTGAAATAGCCGTTGATTTTGAAAATCTTAAAGAAGAGCCCAAGGAACTCAGTGACCTGCCAAGCAGATAGCCCCAAGGGCTGAAGGATCCAGAAAGAGACAAAACTAGGAAGAGACAAAGTGCAGAAGTAGACAAACAGTCTAGGTGGTAAAGAGAGGTGTCAACTCAAGTATTTACTCTTGTAATTGGAATAGTGCTTGCCAAGTGGTCATCAAGTGGCACAAATAGTAAGTGACATGGCCTATTTTCTCCACTTTACATTAATGATCAGATAAACCACGTGAATATCTAGAAAGAGCAGTCTTGTTTGTAGAAAAAGAGGCACAACCCGTGCTTCCACATTAATGTTTGAATGCCAAATTCAAGACTAGAGATTACACAACATGGTTCTAGTAGGCCTCTTCTAGAAGAATGACATCAGCAATAATGACTTCCTCTTCCCGATTCTCACAAATGCACATGGGCCAGCTTGTCAAGGGTTATAAAAAGTCTTTTTCAAAAGGGACGCCTTTACTTCTCCTCTTTCTATATATTGAAAACTTCTCATTTTTGAGAGGGGGATCTTCTTAACCTGTAAGGCAAAGCTCTACCCAAAAATCTCTAGGTTTGTAAGGCAAAACTCTACTAGATTTCACCTTGAATCAAGACATAGTATTTTTTTACCTCCATTCTGACTTTTCACTTTCAGATGTGTCTATGCCTTTGTTCTATGTTAAGTAATTTCTTTTATGCTTTCACAGGATGATTTCAGCATGTCTAGTGCATTATGAGCTTTTCTTTTGTAGGTTTTCTAGAAGTTTCCCTAGAGGAGTGTAGGTTCCTGTGAATAGCTTGACATAGTGTGTCTGAGGATGCCTCTAGGAGTTCTTCCTCCCTGTATATCCACGGACCCCTAGCTCACTGATGTAGAAGCATTTCTCATGTCAAATGAAGTGTATGAGAGCTTGCTCTTGGTGAAAAGTGTATGTTCGAGCTGAGTGGATCAACTTTTTTTGTGTATCACCTTTCATCTTAGGTTCAATTTTTGCTTTTCAACATCCTTCTCCCTTTTCAACCCCCCCTTTTTTCAGTTATTTGTTAGTAGTAGGAAATCTAGGACCTAAAATATACATCAAATGGAGCTAGCCTTTATCTAGAGACTCTCCCCCCAGTTTTGTCAGGCTCATAGGTAAGAGGGGATTTTCCATTGTTGCATGTGGAAGGCTAGAGCTCAGCCTCCTGTCGAGGGTGCAATCCACTGCATCAACACTACCTTAAGCCTGTTCATTGACAACACTCTATTTTGACCATGCACTATTTTATGAACAAGAAATGAATAATATGAAGAAAATAAGAGTGATCACACCTTGATAAAAATAATATGTACTCCCCATAATTCACTTAAACTTGGGTACCCCTTGAGCACCTTTAGACCAGCTGCAACCATGAAGAGATTGCATAGTTGCCTTCAAATTTCCTCTCACAAGGCCACCCATAGAATGAAGAGTGGATATTAAATATCTTTCTCAAAAATATATGATGCGTAAATCTAATTGAGAAACATATTTAGGAACAACCATGACTTTTTATTTTGAATCAAATGAGCAAACATCACTCTTCTTCACACTAGCCTTGTCTAGAGGCCTAATAACCCTACCTAAACCTTGAAGATCCCATAAATTTATATTTATGAACCCTTATGCCTTAAAATTTCATTTATGGAGTGTATTAATATGAACCCTCATTCTTGCCAATAATAATCACCCAACTCTTCTTCTACACCATAGCTCCTTCATGAACTGACCTATTAATTAGCCCTCTATTTACACAAAAAGCTTAATCATAAGTCAAACCATGCACTTATAGATGAATATGATACACTTTTTTAGCACCCTTTTGGAAATTTAATATTTTAATCAACCTTATACCTTAACTCCTTTGGGAAGGTCACTAACGCATATGGTGTAAAAACTAGGGCATCAAATAAAAACAAGGTCAACTTACCACCTTTATTTCAACACCAACTCCTAGAAATTCTCACACCTAGAGGTAAACATTACACACCTTTGGAACAATTTTTGAGTTTTTTATCCTTTTAGAACCCATAGAACCATGAAATGGTTTTTGACTTGTCAACCCTTAAGCAAGGACTATTATACACAAGAGCCTTCAAAAATATTTAACTTTCCATAAAAATATATTCAAAACCTAAAACAACCAAAATAATAATTTTATTATGTCATAACACATTTATATTCAAAAAATTCATCATGAACACTCACCAATCTTCATTTGACACCTAGAAATAGTCATATTATGCATATAAACCTTGTTTACACAACAATCACTATGCCAAAATACCTTAGAATGATCATGGGAACCTTATGGCATATAATCAACATATTTTTCACATAGAAAAATAAAATTAAACTTTCTTCCACCTTTGGTTAGCCTTATAGATCTCAAAAACACTAATTTTACATGAAGATCACTCACTAGGTAGTAAAAACTGAGCAAAATGATCAAATTGAACAAATGGCCTTTAAAGCTACATGAGACTAATGTAATGAATTAAAATCCATGTATTTCACTTTAAAATATCCTCTTCATCCTCCATATTAACCCTATATTCATAATTCATGATTTGGCCTTCTAAACCAAGCATCAAAATTTGAGTAAAACATGCCTTTAGGACCAATTTCCCTGAATATAATTCTTGAAAATTTTCATTACATTATTATGGAGCAAGATCATGAACATTTTTATCCCCCTTATCCAATGAACTTATAATTTTTTATAGACAAGGTGATGACTCCCACTCTTTATCTTAGATATCCAAATTTTTCTTTTGTCAATGATTTAGTCATAATATCTATAAGTTATTCTTTTGTAGGTGCATAATCCAACTTAACACTTTGATTACTCACTTGTTCTCTCAATAAATGATATATAATAATAATGTGGTTAAATTTTTTAGTGCATAATATGATTTTTATATATACTAATTGCATTAGTATTATCATAATACATAAGACAAGGTCCATTTTGTCTTACCTTATAGTCTTCCAGGATTTGCTTCATCCACATTACTTGAGTACAACATGAAGCAATATCTATATACTTAGCTTCTATAGTTGATAAAGATACAAAGGCTTGCTTCTTGATTATAAAAGACACCAAGCATTCACCCATGAATAAAACACCACCACTAGTGCTCCTTCTATCATCCACACATCCTACCCTATATGCATTAGTGTATGTCCTTAGAGTGAATTATTTGCTCCTAGGGTACCATAAACCATATTATATGGTACTCTTGAGATACCTTAAGATAATTTTGACTAATTTCAAGTGATATTCTTTAGGATCATCTTGAAACCTACCTACAAGGTGTAATTCTTGGATGATACTAGGCATAGAAGCAATGGAGTATAAAAGACGTCCAATCATGGATCTATACAAGGTTTTATCAACCTTTGTTGAGTCATGTTATTACTTAAATTGCATCCTATGATCATTGGATTAATCATTGGCTTACAACCCAACATGTCAAACTTATTTAGCATATCCTTGATGTATTTTTCCTATGAAATGAATATCCCTACATCAAATTGATTAATTTATAATCTTACGAAGAAATAAAGTTCTCCCAACATTGACATTTCAAACTTAGTCTTCATAGCATTTGCAAATTCTCTACTCATATTGTCATTATCAGATCCAAAAACCATGTTATCAACATAGACTACCACTAGTAATTGATGAGTGACATGTATCTTAATGTACAAATTACTATCAACTACCCCCCTTTTGAATCCTTGGCTCAATAAATAATTGTCTAATCTATCATACCAAGATCTATGAGCTTGTTTAAGACCATATAAAGCCTTATTTAGTTTACAAACATAGTCTTTATTACTTGTCATAATAGAACCATCAAGTAGCTCAATTTAGACTTTTTAGTCTAAGTTTCCATTCAAATATGCATATTTCACATCTATTTGGTAAAATTTTAAACCTTTTAATATTGCATAAGATAAAAAGATTCTAATTTCTTCCATTCTTTCCACATGAGCAAAACTCTCATCAAAATCTATCCCTTCAACTTGAGCATATCCTTTACACACCAATCTAACCTTATTTCTTGTGACCTCTCCTTTCTCATTCATCTTGTTCCTTAATACCCATTTATATCCTATCACATTTTTATCTTTTAGCCTAGGTCCCAAATACCATGTTTCATTCTTTAATATTTGATCAAGTTCCTCATCCATTGCACATGTCTAATTTTCATCTTTACTAGATTATAGGAATATTTTAGGTTCAACCTTGGGTAATAGATTTGTGTCTTGTTGATTTTGATTGATCAAAATTCTTCTTCTAGTCAACAAACTAACATTCACATCTACAATTACCGAGGAAACTAGATGATCCTTTTGTATTCTCCTAGATAGATCTCTAGTGTCTTATCTTACCTCTTCCTTTTAATCATCTGATTGATCAGGTATGCCTTCATTATTTTAATTAAAGTTTTCTATATATTTTTTAATCTATAAGTTAGGCTTCTTGATTTCACCTACCTCTTCAACTCTTACATTATAAATTTAAACAACCTTATAGAGCCTTTTATTGAAACATCTATAAGCAAAACTTATGGAGGAATAACCAAATAAGATGCCCTCATCAGACCTTGAGTCAAATTGGATAAGATTTTTTTCATCCCTTTTTGATAAAACACTTACTTCCAAACACTCTAAAATGTTTGACATTAGTTACCCTATTTTTCCATAGTTCATATGGAGTCTTATCACCATTTACTCTAAATTGGAATCTACCAAGATGTATAGTGATGTATTAGTAGTCTCTTCCCAAAAAAAAATCTGATAATTTGGAATCTTGAAGCATGGTTATACTCATCTCTTATATAGTTCTATTTTTTCATTCAATTACCCCATTCCATTGAGGTGTCCCAAAAATAGAATATTATCTTCTAATCCATTCTTTTTTCACAAAAATTATCAAACTCATGAGACCAAAATTCTCCTCATCTATCTAATCTCACACACTTGATTTTTTATCCTTTTTAATTTTCAACAAGAGCTTTGAACTTTCCAAAAGCTTTTGATTTTTGTTTAAGGAAATATATCTAAGTCGTCCTAGTAAAGTCATCAATTAATAAAATGAAGTAGTTATTACCTTGAATACCTTAAGTTCCTTTAGGTCCACATATATTAGTTTGTATTAATTACAATGGTACTATGGTGGAATTCTCCTTATATTTGTAGTTTTCTTCCCATGAAGGCATTCCTTGCAAAGAGTATGAGGAATATTAGTGATTTTAGGTATGTGCCTCACTAATCCTTTTAAAAATATCCTTACCAAATTATCAAAATTTATATGTCCAAGTCTTATATGCCAAATCTATCTCTCTTCTAATTGATTCATGAAACACTCATCCATTTTGGATTCATGGAACACATATAAATTATTATCTACGTGGTGAATATTTACAACTAATTTTCTAGACTTGGATATTCTCACTTCACATCCTTGATCATGAAAGTTTAGAATATTTCCTTGATTACACATTTATCTAACACTTAGAATATCTTCAAACCCTCTACATATAAAAAAAATTAGTTTTAGTATGACCATTATCTAAATTTACAAGCCCTTTGCCAACTATGTTAGTAGAATTGTTGTCACCAAATCTTCCTAAACCTAAATTTTGTTTTTTGAGAGAGATAAACTTGATCTTGTCTCCAGTCATATAATTTGAACATCCACTATTATGTAACATTTCTTGTATTCATCCTCTTGAGTATGCAAGGTAGTTTGAACAAACATTCACTCATTCTTTGGTACACTACCCAAATTCTGATTCTTTTAGTCAATCTTGGATTTGTGTTCCTTGAAATATTTAATGGTGTCAATGACTTGTATCTAATTTTTCCAATATCTCACCTTAAAATACTTAGCTATATGTCCCTATTGGTTGTATTTATAGCATAGAACCCCATATCTATTCTTTGAAGATAAAGTATAGTTCATATATATGTCACCATATTCATTACAATTGTAGTAATACCCATTGAAAATATATCTATAACTATTCACATTATAAATTACTTTTAATTATCATTTTTTTTATAACGAGGATTCTAATTTTCCTTATATAAAAGCACTCACACACACACACATACACACACAAATATATATATATATATATATATATATATATATATATATATATATATATATATATATATATATATATATATATATATATATATATATATCATAGATGTACCTTTCAAATGATCTGATTTTTTATTCAAGCCTTTATCCATCATGTTTTAAAAATTATCGATTGTTAATCCTAGTTTATCTATTTCTAACTTAATAAAATCAATGCTTGAATTAATCTCATAATATATTGATGAAGTCAAATCTAAATTTTTACATCCTTTCTTATTCTTCAATCTTTTATTCTCTTCCTCTAGACATTTCATCTTTGATAAGGCACATATTAGTTCTCCTTGATAATATGTCTCAACCTCTTTGTCATCTATTGTACTTATGATCACCTTCAAGTGGTTAAACTTACAAAGAAAGTATGGCTCTGATACCAATTGTTAAAGGTAAAATCATTAAGAGGGGGTGAGGTGAATCAGTGATGTGTACTCATGTAAAATGAGAAATTATACAACTTCATTATGGCTAAGACACCTATTCTATAGGTCCTATTTTTGGCTCACATAACCTTTCTAGGCTACTTATTTTACTAATTCCCACTAATTCATAGCTTCCTAGACTTGTATTTTTGGGACCCAAGTATCCCTCTCAAGCCCATATCCACCCCCCTAAGTCTCATCCCCTTAAGACAACAACATCTCAATAAGATAGGATCATCAAAATTTATGGTGTCATGTTTTTGGTGTTTTTTTCCATGCTCATCTTTGCCTTAAATATTTATATTTTTTTGGATCCTTATATTTTTCCCTATCAACCTCATGTGAATTAATTTAACCCATGATCATTAGTTTCCTTATAAAATTCCATTTAAAGTCCATTTATAAGGGTGGTCACTCATTTACAAGAGAGATGCAATAATACAAGAAAGTACACTTGAGAAATCTTCCTCATTCTTTACACACAACCTTCTAACATTGTTTCAAGCCTACTCAAGTCATTGCACCGTTCCCTAGCTAGTTGAATCTCATCCAATTTCACATTATAGTTACATTGGTCATACATAAATTTCACCAAGCACTTCAATGGGATAACTATGTTATCTTGATGCCTCTTCAGAGTATTGGTATGTAGACAACATTCCCACACATAGGGTGTGATGTGTGTCCAATGTATCCTTTACACACTAACCCCTTCTCTCTCTTTCCTAAGTTCGGATTCAAGTTTAAGAAATAATATATCCTAAAGGTTTTGAAAGATTAAAATAGGTAGACAATGAGCTATGTAAGGTTGTAGACCTTAAAATTTTAGTGATAGGGTAACACAACCATTCTGAATATAACCCAAAAAGCTTTCACCCTCAGGACAATAGTGCTATAATAAGACTACAATGACAAACAATAGGGTGTCCTATTTTTGGTACTCTTATCCAATAAATAAATGAAGTCCAGAGGCCTATTTATAACTATTTCTTAGTCATACTCCTCTAGTATCAAACCTTGTCTTAGTTTAGATTAGCTGAAATAAGATAAGTTCTAATCTCTCTCACTTCCTACTTTATTTAGAAAAGGCAAAAATATAATCTATTTAGCAAATTAGTAGGTTAATTCTTGCATATTTATTTACTAATTTAAATTACTAAACCCATTTATTATTTATCAATATAACTCAAATATCCTAAAAAAAATAAAAATGATGCAATTAATTCAATTCTAATTCCAAATATTTAAACTCTTAACCACTCAACACAAGTATTCATGAAGCATATAAACTAGTTATGACAATCAACAAAGGAAACCATACAAGATCAAAAATCATGACACATGGATTATATGGAAAACCATCATGGGTAATAAAATACAATATCAAGTATATAAATAAATGGAATACATTCCTATAAAATATTTACAAAAAATAAACTTTGGTGAAGCACCCACTTCACAAGGAGCACCAACCCCTATGCATGAACAAGCACCCACTTGTCCTAAATATTGAGCACCCACATAAAACATTATGATATGAAAACATATATATCTATGATTTCCTTCCCATATTATGCATAAATAATTAATATAAATTATCTTTAACCCTTCACACTCTCTTAAGCTTTCTCATATAAGCAATGCATCCAAAAAAGCCTTTTGGATCACTCTACACCTCTTCACTCATCTTCAATATTTGACCCTAAAATAAAACTATTAAAACATCAAAAAAATAAATTATATGTCATGCACATATTAATCATACTAATATTATATTAAATCCATCCACTAAGCATACTCACACTTTTATTTTCTTCACTTGCCAAATCTAGAAACCTTCATCTTTGATCATGATCTTTATAGAGCCTTCATGAACATCACCTTCTTGGTCGGACATTAGACTTAACTTAACCCTTAAGGATTATATTATAATTATAATAATATAAAAATTATAAACATAGGTCATCCATATCTTATATATATCACCCTTAAGCACAAATACCTTTCAATTAGGACTAAGAAGCCCTTTTAAGTCCATGGAGACCTATTCACCGTTTTATCACTTCACTGAGAAAAAGTAGGAACAAAATACCACTTCAAAGAACATATTTTCATGATAAATGGCCCTAGTCCATACTCAAATTATAAAATTCATCACTACACACCTCTACATATGAAAAAACTATCAATCATTTGCCTTTTACATGAAAACAATATCAACGAACCAAAAGTCAACTTGTAAGCAATTGTTCATACTGAAGATGGATTATTCAACCTAAAAAATACTTACATATGATCATTAGGGAGCCTAAAACACTCTATAATATATAATTCACCTTGAAACATCCAAACACAATAAATAAAAAATCAAACATCCTTTTTGGGTCACTTACAGAAGAAAGTTAAAACCTCAATCAACTTTACATCACAATAAATGCAATTGTATAACTAGTCAAACATCCAAACCATTTTTATTACATTACCCTTTAAGTTATCTACCACTTTTATTTTTATACTACCATAAAATTAATTATTCATAAAATTTTATATTTAAAACAATGAGGACTAGTTTTCATTTATAAATTCAAATATTTGAATTCTAATGGTCACTTTTTAATGCAAATTTGACTATAGAAACTAGTGAAATCTACTTGGGAGACCAACTTTGAAATAATATAAATTTTTAAACAAATCATGTCAAGAGATGAAATTTTCAAAACATTATCTAGGCATAAATATAAAAAAACATATGTGACCATTTCATTTTGACACCTTCACATATGCAAATGTTGATGTCATCAATCTGCTTACCCAAGAAGATCTGCCAAGATGACTAGGATAACCTAGACCTTTACAAGACTAATCCAATGAATTATTTTCATTTACATAAGTACCCCAATAGCTATTTTACCCTAATATTTCCTTTACAACATGGTCAAAACATCACCAACATACATCATCTTTCCTAACCAAGCAAACACTTCAAGGTCCATGCATGCTCATTAAGGCACACTTTGTCATTGAGAACCATGCATACAAATCAACTCATGAACACTCTTTTACACATTAGTGAAATCATGAAAAACACCTCAATAATAAGGTTTGTATTGAGTTTTTTAATTCAAACATGAAGTTTTTTGGTATAATATCTACTTGAGAATAGGTGTAGTCTTCGAATACATGTTGGTTTTTCTTTTTGAAAAATGATTTCAATACATGCATTATTTTATGGAGTTTTGAAGTGTATTGATAAGATTTAGTTATGGACTATCTGATATTTGGAAAGTTTTAGTTTTGTTAGTGACTAGTAAATTTGGATAATATATAGACATTGCATGTCTGAACTTTTTTATAGTTTTGTGATGGGTTTTTGATATAAATGTGTTATCAATCTAGTTTGGTTACAAATGTTAACGATAGTTATATATTGTAAATGAGAGCCAGTCATTGATTTTATTTTTAGATCAGTATTGGGTTTTTGGATATGAGTCATGATATTTACTATCTAGTTTGGTTTGTAAATATTGATGACAAGTAGATACGGTAAATTGGTGATGCATGTTAATTTTTGTTTCAGAAGTGTTGGGTTTTTAGATATGAATTAAATTTCTTTGTATATAAAGTAGAATATGGTTTAAGTCAGTTATGAAATAACACACACATAAAATTTTAGGTGAATGTTTATATGTTCTTACATGTAAGCTTTGATAAGGTAAATATAATTATTTTATAGGAGGTTTATGTTACAGTATGATAATTTTATTTTTTTCAAAAAAAATATGAATAATTTAGGGTTGAGGATAAGTTTTTGGTTTATCTTGGTTAATTTTTTTTGAATTCAATATGTGGAAGTTATATTCTTCAGTTTGATAATGACATGCTTTTACTTTGATTTTATTTTCACAGTCAATTGGAATATATAAAAAATAAATATTTGTATCCATAATTAGTTACATGACAAAAAAATATGAATATTTGCATCATACCAGTTGAAAGTGTTAGTTAGATATCAATTTATAAAATAAATTAATTATTTTTTTATCAGAATCTATTTATATCAGTTGTTATTTAAGCAGAGTTTGTTTTATTTTGAATTTGTGAAGGAAACTCTAGATCATTTTTAGAATAATATTGATATACATAATAATGTTTATATGCTAAATTTAAAATTTAAATCTTTTATTGAAATTTATGTACCTTCAAATGTAATTTTATATTGATTTGACATATCTTAGAGAATAGTTTCAATGTTTTAATCATGGTTTTTGATTTGTTTCATATTTTAGAAGATATCAAGTTGGACACCTCCTCATTGCAATAAATCTTATGGTAATTTTTGGAAAAATGATCACTGTTGGAATAGGGAAGATTCATCTTCTCACAGTTTTGACAATATTTTAGAGGTAGTGGGTCTAGTAATAATTTCACCTTTCAATACAGGAATCCATATGTAAATTCATTTCAATACCTCAGATCCTACATTTTGGAATGTTTTTGATGCTTTTCCATTCAATCTCAAAAACATTTGAGAAAATCAAGGATTGATACGACCTCATTAAATAAATCATCCTTTTGAATGTGGAAATCTAAGTGGTTTGACTCAAGATATGAAAATAACCCTCCATTCTGAGCAAAATTTAATTTCTCACCATTGGCCATAGCACCATTAACCTTTGCCTTAAAATGACTTTCAATAAATTTCAAAATTGCAATCTCAAACCTTAGTACCTCTCAAACATAATAGTCCATACCCTGAGCCTTTTAATCCAATTAAAACTTGTTCAATGTTGAATCTCATAGATTTTCCTTCATATTTACTTTAAGAAGAAAGGACATTACCTCTCAACCATAAGAGATGAGAGATAAGTCCCTCAGCCTCGCCAACCATCACTAGTATGGTTAATAAAGTCAAGATGGAAGTTGATGATGAATATAATGAAAAATTATGTCAAGATGATAAAATTTCCTACTACAACAATGAATTATATAGAGTATCTAAACTATAATGGATATCTATTGATTGAGATGTTATCTAATTCTGATGAGGAGTAAAATGTTGAGTGATCTTTATTTTTATTTTTTTGATACTTTTATAATATTTATATGTTATAATATTAATTAAAAATTTATTCTAGTATTTGATAGTGGTTTAAAGCATTTGGATATTATATATATTTTTGGTGTGGAACATACTATCTTATGGATAATGCATATGATTTAATATCAGACGTATAAAATTTTCATTAAAATTACTTATGTTGTTTTAAATGTTTTAACATGAAATATTTATTTTAGATGATTTTGATGTCTAAGGACCCCACCCATTTATATTATGTCACCTTTGGTCAATTGCTATTTTATTTTGATCTTAAGACTTATTTTAAAGTCTTAAATAAAGTTAAGTGATAACTAAAATTTTAGTTAAATTTATATTAAAGTCAATTATGACTTAACTAATAACTAATTAAAGTTAGTTATAAGTTATCCCTCAACCATCTTTTGAGTAAAATATTATAAAAGAAGATCAAAGTGACATATGAAGATGAGGAACATTACAAAGGTATTTGTGAAGACTCTAATTCGATTCAAATCTTGTCATTATACTCTTTATAGTCTGACATCTCTGAGATAGAACAACTTTTACAGATAGATCAAGGACATATCCTTGGGTGGTTAATTAATATGCTTAATTAGTACAAGCATATCTAAGTTTCATATTTATTTTATAAACTGATTATATGGAAGTTATTAGGTTTAATATTTTTGGCAATTTTAGATTTGTTGTCATATTAGTAGAATCCAAAATAGTTGACCTGAATACTGATAAATGCTTTATTGTATGTGACATGTTGTTGATCTATTCAGATTGTATCAATTGTTATATCAAGTATTTATGTACTAAAAATATTATTTCTCAATAAAATCTAGTTTATCTTTTCTAAGATGAGCCTTTCTTAGGACTCACAATCTATTTACTTTTACTTCTGTGTGTGTGTGTGTGTGTGTGTGTGTGTGTGTGTGTGTGTGTGTGTGTGTGTGTGTGTGTGTGTGTGTGTGTGTGTGTGTGTGTGTGTGTGTGTGTGTGTGTGTGTGTGTGTGTTTGTGTGTGTGTGTGTCTTCTTCTTGTTGTCGTTGTTATTTATGTTTAGTTTAGGTAATTAGTTTTAATTTAGATTAATTATTTATTCTTATTAGGTTTTAGTCTTTAGCTATTTTATATTATTATGTTTTCTTAAATCTTTGGCCTTTTTATTAAATAGTTAGATTTTATTTTATAGTTTAAATATTTTAATTTTATCTTCTAAGTTGTTCATTTATTTTTAGTTTAGGCTTATTTTAATTTTTAAAATAGATTTAGTTTTCTTTTATTGTTTATTTTCACATTAGATTAAATTAAGTGTTATTAGATTGTTAAATGTTTTATGTAGTTTATTTTCATATTAGATTTAATTTTAAGTATTATATTTAGGTTAGTATTTAATTTTCGATTTAGTTATTTGTTATTTATTTCCTTAGATATAGTGTGTGTGTGTGTGTGTGGTTGTTGTTGTTGTTTAGTTTAGGTAATTAGTTTTAATTTAGATTAATTAGTTATTCTTATTGGGTTTTCGTCTTTAGCTATTTTATATTATTATGTTTTCTTAAATCTTTGGCCTTTTTATTAAATAGTTAGATCTTATTTTATAGTTTAGATATTATAGTTTAAATCTTTTAATTTTATCTTCTAAGTTGTTCATTTATTTTTATTTTTCTTTTATAGTTTATTTTCACATTAGATTAAATTAAGTTTTATTAGATTGTTAAATGTTTTATGTAGTTTATTTTCATATTAGATTTAATTTTAAGTATTATATTTAGGTTAGTATTTAATTTTCAATTTAGTTATTTTTTATTTATTTCTTTAGATATAGTAATTTATGGGATTATGTTAATTATTATCTCAATTTCGTAATATTTATTTCCTTCATTAGACTTAAAGATAATATTTGATTTAAAAGTTTATAACGAAGTATTTATCATTATTTGGTATACTTGTTATTTTAAAGAATATTTAAAACCCCTTTGTACATCTTTTAGATCTGTTTTTACTTTATATAACTTATCTATTAGACTAGTACACTTCCACCTTAATCTTCATGATAGGCAAAATGGGTGATTCATTTATGTGACAATTTTGATCATCAAAAAATTCATTTATGCACAAAAATATTCTTTAATATAATAGACTCAATTATTTATTTTAATCAATTTTTATATAATAGAGACATAAGAAGGATAAATCTAAATATTCCAAAGATCTTAATCATTTGACAAACTCCTATAGCTCGTTATAATCTAGTTTTTAATTTCATTTACAACTAGTAAAAATTTATAAATGAAACCTTATTTTATTATATTTATCATGTAAATTCAACCACATTTAGCCATTTGGTAATGGTTTTGGGGTTTTTTTTATACATTTGGCCCTGTGGATGGGTTGAGCCATCCCTAGGGTCAAATATATATAATCCCCCACTTTTTTAACACTAATGGAAAAAACCCATGTATAAAATCAATGAAATAAAACATAATTTATTTGTGACTTATTTCAAAATATAACCACAAATATTATTTTAATCAATAAACCTTACTTGATAAACATAGTTGAAGTTATACCAAGAATCCCTACCTTTCTCAGATTTTAACCAAACCCCTAACTTCTTCATTGAAATATTCTTTTTCATATACTATGTGTGTCCCCATGTTTTCTATAATTTCCCCCATCCTTCTTTTTATGCTTCTTCTAAGTATTTTCATGCTAACCAATGAACAACTCCACAAAATTGGGTCTTTCATTAATGAATTCACAGTGCTGTAATGAATTTCTAGTATTTTTGGCATGGAAACAAAACCCAAATACCCTCTACCATTTAGGTCCTTGAATCATAATCATAATGAAAATATTCAACCTAAAATTCTTCTCAATTTATCCCCAAAAATCATTCCTTCAAATTTTCCTTGAATCATTATTTGCTTAACCCCTAATATTCCATCAAAATTTCCATAATTCACCAACTTACCATCATTATAGAAAAAAATATGATATTTGACTATTAGCATCATAATAATGTCTTTTATTTCTAAATTCCCATATCAAAACAAACATGGGTATATGTTAACCCTAAATTTACTACAATATATGACTTTGATAGAAACATCAAATGTTGGAATTCTAAACAAAAGCTTTAAACAAGCCATGATATTAATACTTATAGTGTTAGACCATTTTATATTAGGATAGAGTTTCAATCAAATTTTAATATTAAAAAAAGTAATCACACAAGACAAATTCAAATAAAATATCGATGCATAAGATATTTTAATATTTTCCTTCACATAGCAGCGTAGTCACAAAAGTATATTAGTGCATAGTTATAATAAACAAATACTAAAATTGTAATCTAACAAGACACTAAAAATATGCAAAGCACATCATAATAAATTCACATAAAGATTAAATAAATATGAAACACAATCCAATAATAAATGAAATATTGAAACAATCATAATCAAATAACAATACAATCCTATCATGGTGTGTACAAAGTTTTAGTTTCATTCTCTCAGCTCCCAACATCTCCGTCTACTCCATCTTTCCTAATGATAATTTCCCTCAGTCATAGTATAGATGGTGGAATCCATTTACATCCACCTCAATATAATAAATATTAATTATAACACATCCAAAGATAATCTATGATAAATTTCTATAAATGAACAAAATTGAATAATCATGATCGTGATGTACAATAACACATATGCACAACTAACTAACAAGTCAACAATCACGTAGTTAAGAAATATATAACTATCCAAAAGTCATCATATACTAATCAAACTTAATAAAATAGTAAATCATCCAATTATTAACCACAAAATCCATAAATTAATATATTAATGAGTCTAGAAGAGGATAGAGATGTAACACTTTATATCATTTGTGCTACTTCCAAACATAGAAGTAATAAAACCACTAACAACTCCCCATCAGTAGCAAGAACATCAAATTATGTTCCCCATATCCAAACCAACATTCATAAGCTTATTTATAAATGAATAGCAAGGACACAAAGAATGCCCCCCATTAGTTGAAAATGATACAACATGGTTTTAGTTTCACCTCATCTTAATATATTTTGTAGATCCTCATCTTGTAAATAATTCTACCAATAATCACTATTAAAATCCTACTGTTGATAGTATTCAAGTAACTTATAAGATGTTAAACTAAATTACCCTTATGTAATCTACCAATATTTACCAAATGCTCCAAATGTAAAATAAGCTTTTAAAAATTTCTAATAGACCTTATCAATTTATTTGGAATCAACCCAATCAACATTACACACCTTCTTAGCTTATGGATTTTGATGGGAATCATATTCCCTAACCTTATATTCCCAAAAAATTCTTTGAAGTATCCATAATTAACCTCTAGCTCATTGTATTATTAACATGGAAGTTATAGGTGCTTATTCAACCATAACATATGGTGGGACTACCAATCCTATCCTTCATCATAGATAATTTGGTAATATATATATACATACATATATATATATATATATATATATACATACATATATATATGTATATATATATATATGTATATATATATATATATATATATATATGTATATATATATATATATGTATATATATATATATGTATATGTATATATATATATATATATATATGTATATATATATATATATACATACATACATATATATATATATATATATACATATACATATATATATATATACATATATATATATATACATATATATATATATATATATACATATATATATATATATACATATATATATACATATATATATATACATATATATATATATATATATACATATATATATATATATATATAAATATAATATATATATATATATATATATATATATATAAACATATTAAAACCAATACTTATGTGACAAATAAGATTCTTATCATAACTATATTTGGAGATATGCTAGAATGGTATAATAAACTTCCTACCCATTCAATTAGAAAACTATAAGACCTAATTAATGATCTAGTCAAATAATTCTAAAATCATTATCTTCCTAAAAATATTTTTGGTAATTTTTTCAGTTTCAGTAAATTATCTATAGAATTTTTCCATGATTTTATCAAGTGATGTAAGTATTTATACCAAAAATTGTATCATGAAACAAACAATCAAAATATTTGTAGCCTTTTTATTACCACTATACAAATTTCACTTCAATACAAAGTAATCTCTTTCTCTCCTAAGACTTTATAAGAATCCTTTGATTAAGTTAAAATATGGGATTACCTTATGAATTGATTTTAATTTTCTAATAACACTATTAAATAATCATTCCAACCTTAAATCAAAAATAACACTTCTTAGAGTGAATCCACCCAACCCATGGTGAGAGTATATTTTGCAAATGATCAATCGAATGATTCATACAATTGAAACCCTCCTTTCCCTCCCGTAAGTCTTCTAGAACTCAAATATTTTTCAACCCTATATACCCATGATTTTTTATCTTCTAATTTTATCCCACCATGGTACAATCCTAATTTTTTTTTTTGGTGACACACTATTATATGTCATTCCCATGACACTATCATCATCTTCAATAACTTTCTAATAATTTGATGTTAACACTTCACCCATGAAACTATTACTCAATAATGTTATTCAAAATATTTCAAAGTTTATAAAGCTTAATATAACCCATAAAAATAATTAAATCAAGGTCAATCTTAGCATCAACATTAAAATTATAAATACATAACCTATAATCCTCATACCACACCTATAAACAAGTTTTTGGGTGTCATTTATGAAAATTATGACCAACAACACATCAATTCCCTATATGCTAATGTATCCAAGGTCAATTAATAAAATAATGAAGAACAAATAGATCATTTTCCTAACACTAATGCATTAGATGTCATTCAATTCCTATTCTTCCCAAAAAAAACTACCACAACTTAAAACACTAATTAAACCCATCTTATAGGTCCATAAGTCTAAATCCTATCTAAATCATCATGACATGTAAAATCAAAAATATATATCAAAATAAATCTTGTCGATATAACTCAACAGATTAGATTTTAAAATAATTAGACATGTTATTATAGTCTTATAATTAATACAACTATGTTGTCTAAGATCCAAAAATGGTTGGTATAGTTTAATTTACCAAAAAATATATATCAAAAATGACATAAAATGTGTTGATTTAATTCACAATCAACTTCTTGCCAAGAATAACTATATTGGCCATGACATAAAATGCGTTGATTTGTTTTAAATTAATCTTCCTATTAAAACCAACCATATTGACTAGACATTAAAATCTATTGATATATTTGTAAACCATACATAAGATAAAAACAACTATATCAACTATGACACATAATGTGTTGATAGAGTTTAAACCAAAAAAGAGTACAACAACTACCTCAGCATGGTCGATACAATAGAAAAAAATTCCAAAAAAATTTATAAATCCCTATAAATTAACCTCCAAACCAAAATTCATGGTTTAAGACACATTTTCATAAAATTTGACAAAAAAGGTAATCACTATGTTGATATTAAGGTTGATATCAAACACAATATTAAATCCTCACCACCTAATATGTTATGGCATATTACAATGCCCATCTTCACCCTACCTCAACCTTAAATACATCTTAAAAAACTCTCCTCTCCTTCACAACTTAAATTCACAATGAGATCATAATAAATAAAAATTTTCACATCAAACACAAACAACTCTAATTTTAATAATTATTTCAAGACATGGGATTTGTTTTTTCAAATGTACCTTTTTAAAGAATGTCATTTTTTTTTTTCTTAGATAGAATCTTAATTAATCATTTATGATATCACTATTTAAATTTTTATTCTTATATTTTGTTACAACATACTTTAATTTATATACACTTTTGGGTTTATCTTACACCTATTAGCTCCTATCTACATAACCTTTACTTTTTGTAGTCTCCTCCTTCTTGAGTTTATTCAGCTACTACATCCTTTCTATAGTATTTATTATCTTATGTTTATAGTCTCTCCCTCTTGGGTTCATCCATCCATTACATCATTTTAGGATCTTTGATATATTTTTTTACAATCTCCTCTCTCTTGGGTTTATTTAGCCATTGCCTCCTTTCTATACTATTTGATAGAACTATTTTTATAGTCTCTTTGCTCTTGATTTTATTAGGCCATTACCTCATTTAATGTAATATTTTTTTTACTTATTTTATTGTGACATTTCCCATCTTGGGTTTTACCTCTTTTTTAATTTTTGATAGACATGCCGATTTTTTTTATTCTTTACTATTTAATGCCAATTGGCTATTACATCATATCAACTCTTTTTAGCACCTTTTAGATCCCTTTTTTCCTTAACTCTTAGATATTAAATTTTTGTTTTCAAGGTAAGACTTTATAAATACATCCAATCACTCCTCACAAATGTTCATCCTCTATAATTTTAACCTCAGGGATCTTTTACTACATTATTATCATCTCTTTTAGTTTCATACTCTTTTATGCACCTTCTTAGCCTTTTTTACACCTTTATTTATGTTCAATCATCATTTATAACACCTATAGTTGTGCCTCTTCAATTTTTAATTTGTGAGTTTCATGATAATACCTTGGGGAGTATATCTAAGCCTTCCTCACAAGTGTCTACATTATTATAGCTTGGTCCCATTTCCAACCTTAGTTATGTGTCTTCTTAGAAATATAAGACAATGGTAAAGAGTTTTATTTTGTATATAAGAATCAATTAGATTGTGTTTTTTGAGTGTGGTAGGTTAATAGATATGGAAAGGAGGGTTCATATATATATATATATATATATATATATATATATATATATATATATATATATATATATATGTATATATATATATATATATATATGTATATATATATATATATATATATATGTATATATATATATATATATATATATATATGTATATATATATATATATATGTATATATATATATATATATATGTATATATATATATATGTATATATATATATATGTATATATATATATATGTGTATATATATATATATATATATATATATGTATACATATATATATATATGTACATGTATGTATATATATATACATATATATATATATATATATATATATATATGTATGTATATGTATACATATATATATATATATGTATGTATACATATATATATATATATGTATGTATGTATGTATGTATGTATGTATATATATATATATATATACATATATATATACATATATATATATATATATGTATATATATACTTATGTATATATGTATATGTCTCTCTCTCTCTCTCTCTCTCTCTCTCTCTCTCTCTCTCTCTCTCTCTCTCTCTCTGTGTGTGTGTGTGTGTGTGTGTGTGTGTGTGTGTGTGTGTGTGTGTATAAACACACACACATGAATATACACCACCATTTCCACCTAATTTATCATTCCAATACCTATTTCTCACAATGATCGATGGCTCTACCAGGGTCTTGATAAATGGGGAACATGTTTATGGAAGGTAGGATCCTTTTAATTTTGATTTAAATAACCTTCATGTTATGATATTTATACTTCACTAGTTATCCCAAGATCATAGTTGTTAGGTAGGATTCTCTATGTCCATTAATGTCAAATTATTAATCTTTCCAAACTAATTTGACTATCTTGATTCCATAAAATAATGTGTTTTCACCTTGGTGGTTCCCTCTTTTCTATCACTTAATTATTTCTCCTCGACATAAAAACTTGTTTTCAAATATTTTTCATATTATATATATTATTCTTTGAATCTTGTATACATGTTAACATTTTTCTATATGTTAGTGTTTAGAGGTTCCCATTTTAACTTGACACATTTGAATATAAGTTGCATCTTTGAGTTATTTATAGATATTCTCTTGGTAATTAAATTATTTTATAGGATTTATATTAACTATATTTTAGACCTTGAGCTTTTTGTATCCATTTAATAGATCATTTGGACACATGTTATCCCCCCATTTATGTTTATCTAGTATATTTCTACATTTTATGCTTCATTTTATTTTTTACCATAGTTATCCAAGGTCATCTAGACTTAATTTAACCCTTAATTTATGGATATCTAACCTATTTCATTTCCTTTATATTTAATCAAGTCTTCTATACCTAATTTATCACCTACCTGATAGATTATAAGGATTCATTCCATTTTATAATACTTTAAAAGATTTTTGCATACTTCCTTGTTTAGACTCCCATGAATACTCCCACATTATTTTTATCCATGTTTATCCTTGTATCTTTATATTTTCCAAATTAATTTTATGTGCCTATCATGGTCATGGTTATGGTATTCTCATGAAATATTATTATCTAAAAGTTAAGTCAAGGTATGTGTTATTTTTATTTTGATTATTTCAATTATCATCATTTATTTACAACACCTACCTTTATATTTTATTATAATATTTGTATATAATGGAAAGTGAGATGATCTATAAATAAATCCTAGCTCGGAGAAGATAAATCACACTTACCCTTCCTCTTGTTGGTACATTTATAATTAGGGATATGACCAAGATGAACCCACTAGCCCTAACCAAGGGATTCCTTACCATAATAATATCACTAGAGTGGGTTCTAAAGCCTTATTTAAGCAACATTATGTAATAACCCTATCTATGTCCTATTTTTTTATTATTCACAAATTAAATGACAAAGTAAAGTAAAATCTAACCTAGTGCTCACCAAAGCTTATACCATAAAATTGGGGAAATAAACATAAAATTAAACATGCATAAAATATCTCTACTCAAGTTAATGTAGAGTAAATCCTAATGCATGTAGAGATAAACATATAATATAGCAAATGAAAATATATCTACTTTAACAAGGAGGAGGAATTTAGGAATACTTACCTTTGAAGACAAACCCATAGAGCCTCAATCTCTCCCTTATCCAAGGTGATTCATAAGAGGTTGTTGTGGTATGTAAGGATAACAAATATAGTCATCTTTAGGCTACATGAATTCTCCTATGCATCTAAAATACTTTTACACAATACAAGATTCATATCTCTAAGTGTAGTAGTGAAACCCTAAATAATTCTCCCCAAGTAGAATGGTGGATAAGCATATGCATAAACAATGACTTTCTTCTTCATCTCTCTAATGAAAATGGCAAAAAGGATGTGTATATATAGTTGGATCTAACCCTAAACCTTTATAAAATTTTAGCTGATAGAGTCAGCCCAATTGACCCTATATAATTAATTAATAAAATTAGTTAGCTCTCAAACTAGATCAGTCAAGGTTAATCGAGTCTTGTTATGTGTTCATATATTTTAAGCGTAGGGTTGGCCTAGGCTGAATTTATTTGTTAAATATATAAAAGATTTTTTATATTAGGTATGGGTTATTTAAGGTAGTTAATTACTTGGAATGGTGTGTTAATGGAGGTGTTAAAGCTTAGTTAAGTATATAATATAGGTTTGTATTGGTTGCAAGTGGAGTTATAGGTGACAAAAATATTGAGAAACACCAATGGTTTGCCTAACCCTTTCATTCACCCTTTAAGTCTTGCACTCAAAGAGATTGAGACTCAATATATTTTTTTAAGAGAGAAAGCATCAGTAATTGATAAATTTTGAAAATATTATGTGTATACATATGCCCCTCTCAAATCACATCACATGTCACATGAGTGTAACAAGGGATGTTACTTCCAGAAAAGAACATAACAACACATAACACTAAATTTAAATTAATTATAGTATTTTATATCATAAAATGACTAAAATTACATGAATAAAATTAAATATCTAAAATAAACAAGTAATTTATGTGTATATTGACCTACTTTGATCATTATATGGTTATTTGTTATGTTTGTAGTTTTGATCATGGTGGGTATAGATACTATTTTGGATAAAACCAAGGGTACATAAATAGAGATAAAAAATAAACAAAAATAGGAAATCCAAGATAATTGAAATGTGTAAAAATGACTTACATGGATATTTGGTTAGATAGGGTGATAAATGCTAAATTAGGAAAAAATGACCAAGTCAAACATTTAGATTAGACTGGCTAATAAAAAATCCAAGGCTAATAAATGACTTAGAAAATCAAAAAAGTATACCTCATGTAAGAAATGTAAATAAACAAAATAAAACTAAAGATAAATTTAAAAATTATAGTCTAACATCAATGTGAAAGAAGTAACAATCTTTACATAAACATAGATGGGCAAGACATGGTAAAATAACATTGATGAGAGAGCAATAAAAAACCTTACTCAATCCTAAATGGAAAAAGTACATGAAAGGGAAAACAACATTGGTGAGTGAGAAGTAACAAGCCAAACTCACTCAACAATTGAAAGGTACTAAAAAATAGAAACAAACACAGTTGTTTGAAAAAAGGAATTATGGAAATATAAAAAAAGACAGTTTTATGAAAAAAGGGGAATACTAATGAACATTTTTCAAACAAAAACAAGGAAATTATAGAAATTTAAAGTAACAGTGTAATGAAGATAATCCATAGTCACTCAAGCATATTATTTTATTTTGAGGATAGATAAAAGTGAAACAAAGTAGTGCTAACATGTTTTAAAATGTGAAGAAGAGGGAATATAGAAGTGGAGAAATAGATTTATAATCAAACTTGCCTATTAAGGTGGGGAAATGAAATGGGTGGTGGGAGAAATAAGGGAAAAATCAAGATAGAGGTAACTCTTTATCAAATTCAAGACACTAAAATTAGGTCTGTCAAAACAAGAGGACTTTTGACATTAAGGACTCTAAAGAACTTATCCTAACCACAAAAATATTGGGTCATCAAATGAAGTATAAATATCATCCTAGGAAGGCTATATGCATGAAAATCAAAATGGACCTACCTTCCAACATTGTGTTCTCCATTCTTCAAGATACCTTATACAATTGTTGGTCTAATGCAAAGATTATGTATTTACATGGGAAATTAGGTATCAATATAGATTATTTTTAATTCTCCTATCCCAATCTACTAGACTACCATACCCTAATGGACCTCATCTCTATCATGAGGCTAAATATGGATTTTTAACTTTAATTAGAGATAGGAGATGTGATATAAACAACATATTTTAGTGTGATGTTGATTTTTTTATGTTTATATTTCCTTTTGATCATTACCTTTTATTTTAAATGATTTGGTTTTTATATTTTGATGCCTTTTTATATTCCTCCTCCATATAGATTCCAAAAAACAATTATGGGTGCTAAAAATGGCTATCATTTGAAAAAAATGGAATTGATTGATAGGAAAGATAAATTAGAGAGCATGGTGTCTAAGATTATTGTGTATTCATGTGAAATAAAAGTGTTATCTTTACTTCAACATTGTTTTATCTAAAGTGGAATGAAAGGAAAGGAAATCAAGAGGAATGAACATGAAACAATTTGATTTATTTTAAATATAAAAAAAAGTGACAAAGTGAAAAGGGATTAAATTATAGATAAGTATGATTATTTATCATAATAATGTATGTAATTGTATAGTAGCATGCTAACATAGTTTTATGTACAAGTATTATTATGTTGTTTAGTGATACAAGACTTATATTGGAAGTTATGTTGAAGAGCAGTTAGATAGTGTTCATAAAGAATATCAAGGGCATGAAGGTGGGATTCATGGAATTATTCATTAGGAATGATACCATGAAAATATATATGTAAGGAGGGGATTTGAAATTCTAATGTTAATATGAACATAAAACCATAGACTAGTGAAAAAAGTGTTTCTCCAATGGTAATATGTATTTTAGTATGGTATGTCTGAAGTGTTAGATATAAGTGAGTATGACAATTAATATAGGTTTATCAAATGGTATTTTATATAAATTTATTAAGAATTTTGTTAGTAGACTCATTTTGGACATTACATTATGGATGGGAAGGTGTGGAAAATTTGTGGGATATATTTAATTTAGCACATAACTTTATCATGCCCTTATTTTTGAAATTGCCACCGATATTAGAAATATTATTATGGGGAACTCCAAAGTGATAAATGATTTGATTAAGGATAAATTTAGAAATAGTGGTTCCCATGACATTTTAAAAAAATGTGGATTTTACCCATTTAGTAAAATACTAAGTATAAAATTGATATAATCATGGAGGAAGAAACGGAATGATGATAGGTGACGCAGGGAAGAATGCGAGTGGGGAGTCCAAGGGTTTCAGACCTGTAGCAGCTTACAGAGGTGACCATCCCTAGCTGGGGGAGAGCTCTCAAGACAAAGAGCCATTTTATGTCATCAAATGATCAAGGCTTAGCAAGATTAATGGATGCATTTCACGTAGCCAGGCCCGGCCTGTACTATTCATCCCTCTAATGATGGTTCAAGAAGATGTGGAATATCTAACTTCACATGCCCTGATATGCAAATTTATCAGGATCAAAATTCCCCTAACAACTTTAGAAGCCTGGATTTACCGCTCATGGCAGGTTGAAGCTGATTTTGATATCATGCTGGCTGGTAATAGCTATTTCATGGTGAATTTTTCCTCTATAGCTGATCAAAATCAAATATTTGAAGGAGGACCTTATTTTTATGACCATATTGGGATTTTTATTAAACCTTGGCATGTGGGGTTTAATTCTATTGAGGATTTGCCTTCTCAGGTACCTATTTGGGTTTGCCTGCCAAGACTCCCTTTGGAATTTTGGTGTGAGGACATTCTGTGCTAGATAGCTGCCATGCTTGGGAGACCAACTGCTATAGCACATCAATCACTAGACAAAAAGGTCATTTATTATGCTTGTATCTATGTTGATATTGATTTAAATAACCCTTTGCCAGATTTTATGGAAATATGCCTAGGTTTTTCCTCCTAAATTTAACAACTAGACTACAAATTTATCCCCTTCCACTATCAAATCTATCATGCATATGGGAATTTGCAATGATAGTGCCCACACTCCTCTATAGATGGTGGTGCACCTAATGCACCACATGGGTCAAGGATGGCTTATGAGGGCAAAGGGAATGACCAACCAACTTACATAGGAACTGGAAACTCTCAGTCAAATACTACTACAAAAGGGAAGGCTCACCTGAATTATTTAGCTTCAAGACAAGGCCCCTCTGGCTCTAATACTCATGATATGGAGGGTTTCACCTTGGTTCATTGCTGTACTAAGGGACATGGTCAAAAATGGCCACATCTAGATCAGCAGGTGGATTCAGGGTTCAATCACTTCAAGACTCTGGATAGTATGGTCATTGAGGATGGTGTCCCTATAGAGGAGCAGCGTGGGGTCCTTGATTTAGAAGAGAAAGGGACTATGCTTAACAATTCCCAGGATATGTTAGTTCAACAGGTCCCATAAACCTCTCTTGGGCCAGAATTTGGTGCCTTGGTAGCCCTCCCAGATTCACAGGATAAGGAGGTCCAGTGGGTAGATTTGCTGAAAGATGTGGACGCACTCAGTAAAGAAAAGGGATCATCTACCACTCTGGGACTATTGCAAAGGCCATTCAAGAAAGTATCCTTCACCACCCCTTCTAGAGCTGGGCGCAGGAAGGACTAAGACAAAATTAGACTTACAAGGGATTTATTAGTAGAGTCAGGGGATGTTAAGACCTTGGTGAACACTTCCCTCACTCTACTCAATGATTTTTATATCATGGAATGTGAGGGGGTTGAATAGCATCCCCAAACAAAAGGCTATGCACAAATTAGTGATTGATCATTCTCTAGATATTTTTTGCATTCAAGAAACCAAGCTCTCTGTGGACTCTTTGCTGAATTATGCCCCTAATATTTGGTTTATGGGTCATTAGCAATGTGTGGGCACCTTGGGGAACTTTGGTGGCATTTCCATGTGTTGGGACCTAAGGAAAGTAGTGCCACTTCATTGGATATCCTACCTCTCATCTCTCTCAATGGTGGCTTCCTCCCTTGAAACTGGGGAGCTAATTCTTGTTACCATAGTATATGCTCCCACTGAGTATCCTAGACAGTTCAAGCTATGGATCATATTTGGCTTGTCAGAAGTTGCCACCCCTTTTTGCCTTGGATTGTTGCCAAGGACTTCAATGCAGTCCTTAGTTTGGAGGAGAAGAGTGGTGGATTAGCATGCCTGGATCCCTCCTTTGAGCTTCTTCGATAAAATATCAAGCTACTACATATTTCAGATGTTAAACCTCTTAATGGCCTCTTCACCTGGAATAATAGAAGAAGTGGTAGTGTGGTCATCTCTGAACACCTAGACAGGTTCCTAATTTCCCACTTTTGGCACTCTGGCTCTATGTCACTCTCATCTAAAATTCTCAACTGGAGGGGATCTGATCACTAGCTGATCAAACTCTCTATTAGGTACATTGTAGCTATCAAAAATCCACCTTTCAAATTCCAACTGATGTGGTTGCATGACTCCTCTCTCTAGGACTTGATGGCCTAATGGTGGAGGTAGGGAGGTCCTAATTATGGCATCGTGATGTATACCTTCTCCAAAAAACTACAATATGTTAAGAGAATATTGAAATACTAGAATAGTAATTGCTTTGGCAACCTACACTCTATGAAGAAGAGCACGCAAGACCGCTTGGATGGGTTAACCAGGTAGATCTAGGATGTAGGGTTGATGGAAGCTCTACAAGTGATAAAATCACAAGCTATTGTGGATGTAGCAGAGTGGGATCTCCGAGAGGAAATTTATTGGAAATAGAAGGCATGGATAGATTGGCTGCAGGAGGGGGATAAGAATACTACTTTTTTTCACAACTCTATGTAGGGCCGACATAATATGAACTTCATCTCTTCTTTCATCACCACGGATGGGACATGGCTGCACTCCTCTCAAGCCATTTCTAGGGAGGCTATTCAGTTTTACTCAACCCTCTTCTCTGATAATATGCCTCAAGCTAAGCTAGCTAAAAATGAAGTCCTATCTTGCATTGCCTCAGTTGTGATGTCAGGAATGAATGACTCTCTTATGCGACCAATTAACATGACAAAATTGGAGGGGGTGGTCTTCAGCTTGCGAAAAGGTAAAGCCCCGGGGCCTGACGGCTTCCCCACTAAATTTTTTCAGGTCTTCTCAGATATTATTAATCAAGATCCATTGGATGTAATCCAGTAATCCTACTCTAGCAAAGAGATGCTTAGGACTTTGAATGCCACTTTTCTTGTCCTCATTCTGAAGAAGGAGCAAGCAAATTAGCTGCACTTTTTTATGCCCATCGCTCTTTGCAATGTGGTCTATAAAATCATTATGAAGCTCTTAGTGGAGAGGCCTAAAGGGTGCCTTCCCAAGGTTATCTTTGAGGAACAAGGTAGTTTTGTAGCTGGAAAACATATCTTAGATGGGGTGGTTATAGCTTTGGAAGCTATTCACTCAATGAGCACCTCTCAGGAACGTGTCATGTTCATCAAGCTTGATATGGTGAAGTTTTATGATAGAGTCAAGTGGGGCTTCTTGCATAAAATTCTACTGGATTTTGGATTCAATCAGGACTGGGTTCGTTGGGTTCTAAGCTATGCTACTACTCCCTCCTTCTCGTTCCTTATTAATGGTGAACCTTCAGAGCTGTTTGGTGTGACTAGAGGCCTTTTCCAAGGAGATCTGCTCTCTCCTTATCTATTTATCATCTTGGCTGAGGGACTTGGGCAACTCATCAAATCTCATGTCTCTTAAAACTTGCTCCATGGATGGTAGTGGGGGAATGGTTTACCTGCTCTGACCCACCTCTAGTTTGTTGATGACACATCCCTTGTTGGGAGAGCTCAGATTTGGGAAGCTACTACCTTTCAACTCACCCTTGATACTTATTTGGCTACGTCCAGTTAGAAAATCAATGATCATAAGTCCTCTTTATTTTTCTTTAATACCCCTGACTCTATCTAGAGGAGGATTGCTACTATCCTAAGGTTCCAAATTCACTCTCTCCCCCTGACTTACTTAGGAGTCCCTATTATTGTGGGAAGGTAGCCTAGGCTTTTTTGGTAGAATGTGCTGGACAAACTAAGACAAAAAGTGAGTCATTGATCCCATAGGTGGCTCTCCACTGCGAGCAGGGTGATTCTTCTGCAATCGGTGATTCAAGCTCTTCCCATATATCAGAGCATGGTCCAGGCTGCCCTGGTATACTTTCTTAAGGAATTTGATGCTCTCTCACATCAATTCCTTTGGAATGGTAATCTGCAAGGTACCAAATGGAGCCTTATTAACTGGGACACTATTTTCCAACCAAAAAAATAAGGAGGTTTGGGTTTACACTCTGTTATCCTTTGCAGTCAAGCTCTCACTGCCAAACTTTATTAGCGCTGGTGCTCCAGCCAATCCCACCTCTAGGCTCAGATCCTATCTTACAAGTACTTTCTTGGTATTGAGTTTTTTTGTATTGCTAGGCTGCCTCTAGAAGGAGGAGGCTCTATGGTATGGAATACCCTCAAGTGAGGAGCTCATCTTGTGAAACACAACGTTTTATAGATCTATAATAGGGGTATTAAGGCCCTCTTCTAGAGTGACTCTTGGGATGGTTCACCCCCTCTAATCTCGTCTCATTCACACTTGAAACCCCTCTATGATGCCTTCCTGGCTATAGGGTGGAGCACAGTGGCTCAGTATAAGGAGGCTTTTAATTTGGGCATGGCAGTTAGATATCATTGGAAAAATTCCTCAGATTGGCCGCCAAGAGGCTCGGTGGAGGCTCGATAGGAGTTATCTCAGATTTTGACCTCTAGAAGATGTAGCTCTATATAGGAACATGATGTCTTGGCTTGGGGAGGTTCCCCTTCTAGGAAGTATTTAGTTTCCTCTGACTACTTGGCTCTAACATGGCAGCTTCTGGGAGAAGTGGAGATCTCATGGTGGAGGAGAGCTTGGAACTGCTTCTCATGGCCTAAGTGTAATTTTTTCCTCTAGATTTTGGTTCACAACAGGTGTCTTACTTGGGAAAACATTTGTAAATGAGGATTACAGGGGCCTTCTATATGTTTTTTATGTTGTAGTAATGAATAATCTGCTTCTCACCTTTTCTTTTAGTGCTCTTTTATAAGATAGATTTGGCATCAGTGGTGGAGTATATGGGATTGCCCATGTTGGCATGCTTTCTCTCTATCTAAATTTTGGGATCGACTGCGCTGCCCACCTATTAAGACCTCCTTTTTGTAGGTTGATTGGTTGATTGGCCCCTCTCTTATCCTATGGCATATCTGGGTGGAGAGGAATAAAAGGATTTTTCAAGGTGTGTCCCTCGAGATCAAGCTTTTATGGAGGAAAATTATCAATTCCTTATAGGAGACTCTTCAAGATAAGTGTGAAATCAATGGCATTTTGAATTTGGAGGAGGTTGGGATCTATTTGTGCCTCTCCTTTTTCCCTTACAGTGGCACACCCTTTGAGCCCCACACGTACCCAGCAAAGGATAACAGACAACACATGCAGCCTGTCAACTGGTCTGAGCATTAGATGCCCCTTACGCTTGGAGTTCTCAAAGTGAATACTGATGGATCTTCTCAAGGAAATCCTAGAGCAACTAGCATCGGAGGTGTTGGGTGTGATAGTTCAGGGGATATGAAGTTTGCATTCTCAGTCTTTAAAGGCTACTACACTAACAATCTCATGGAAGCGCAGGCTATCCTAGCAGCCGTAAAACAATTTTGTCAATAGGGATGGCACAAAATTATCTATGATTCAGATTCATAGATGGTTGTCAATATTTTGAATAAGTGGAATTTAGCTAATGTGGATTGGCACTTAGCCTCGATTTCTTAATAGATCCTCTAGTTATGTACCTCCTTGGATTCTTTAATGTTTTTGCATATTCCCCGTGAGTGGAATGGGTTAGCAGATTGTCTGGCCAAATGGGCTTCTGAGAATGGGCTGACTTGGAACATTCTTGATCACTCGATGCTTCCTCCGAATCTCTCTCAGAAGCTGGCTCAACTTGTTGACCAGGATAAAACTATGTAATTCTCCTTGTTTCTTTTTCTATTATCAATAAATTTTTACCCCTTCTAGTTAAAAAAAATACTAAGTATAAATAATGATAAAAATAATACCATCTTGTTACTGAGGTAATTTTCTAATGAGATCTAATCCCCACATGGAAAATGGCCAAGGAGACTCTACAGTTTGGAGCTTAGCTAGTGGTGAAGGGATTAAATAATTATGAAGCTGGCAAAGATTACACTTTTTTAAAAAATCAGTAGAATTATTTTAAAATTAGGCTAAAAGTATCCAATACATAAGCATTTACATGTCATAGAATGTCCACTATAGTGACCACTGTAAATGCCCCCACATTCTTGTTCAAGGAGAGGAGGGACCCCTTCTTTTATTACATAGTGGATCAGAGTATATTATCTATTATGTTAATAAAAGGTGTTGTATCAAAAGACATTTAAAGGCTTATTTACATGTTTTAGTCTTTTCACAAGTATCTATGTCTAAATAATAGGTTTGATGTTCAATGAATTAGACAATGTTTTTTTTCATGGGCTTTTAATAGTGATAGCCTCAATGTGATAGATGAGTGAATCATATGGTTGGATAGAAAATGGTGACTTTATTATTTGAATAATAAATTGGGAATCATTAAGTACTTTATGAGGACTAAATAGAGATTTTTAAGAAGAAATAAAATCAATGATAGATTTATAATCTCTTAGAATTGGATCAATGGTAAAAGAGGTAAAATATTTGGTGAGTGTTATTACTATTCAATGATAAGTGATAATATTTTCACTTTTACACTGGTAATCACTATTAACCTAGGTAAAAATAAGTTGGGAGTCATCCAAAGCATGTAGATCTAGGATATCTAAGTGAAGTGTTACTTCCATACCTAAGATTAGAGATTTATATTCTACCATGTTATTAGTGACATCAAATTTTAGCTTGAATGTTAGAGGGATGATCTTACTATAAGGGTTAGTTACAGTATAAACTACCCCATCTCCTTTTAATAATTTGGCAAAGTTGAAGGTACATTTATCTTCATGTAGATCAATGGTGACTTTAGGCAGCTCTTTGATAACTACTTTGGATTGAGTAGTATCATGAATTATATTGGTATCTTCTTGATTATTTGCCTTTAAATAAATAGTGAAATTATGTAAATTATATTTAATGGAGACATATTGATTAAGACCTTCAATATATAGAATTTTATCATCAGGGAGATTATCTTGAAGGTGATTTTTAGTGGGTATGGGTATCATTTCAAGTTGGTTGGCAATGACTTGTGTTTTGACATATTTTTGTGTTATGATTTGTAGGTCAAATTCTATCATGAGATCTATCCATTTGATAATTCTATCTCTAGGTATAAATGTTTTGTATAAAAAATGGTGAAGTGGATTAAAATGGATAATGACATAAGTGGTTTGATAAAGCATATAGTGGTAAAGATTTTATTCTATGAAGTAGATAGCAAAGTGATATTATATGAAGTATATAGCAAAGAAATCATGTTCTACTTTAGTATAACATTTTTTTTTAATCTGTGAGGCCTCAACTAATATATTAAATATTATAATCTCTTCATGTATCATCTTATTAGGCAAGCATTGCCGACACTGATATGGGAGTAGAAGAGGTGTATAAAATTATAGGATGATCATTTGAAGGTGGGCAAAGGTTAGGAGGATGGATAAAAGATTATTTCATGTTATCATAATCTTTCTTATAGGGATTAGTCCATTCTAGAGAATTACCTTTTTTTAGAAGGGATTTAATAGAGTAAATGTGGTAGGCCATTTTTTGGACAAATTATCAAATTAACCCAAGATTTCCAAGGTAAGTGTAAATGTCCTGAATGCAGAGATGAATGGGCATGTTAATTATAGAGTTGAATTTAGTGGGATATACATCAATACTGTGAAGAGAGATTAATAACCCTAGAAGTTTACCAGATGTAACACCAAAGACAAACTTGTATTGGTTGAGTCTAACTTTGTATTTTACTAATCAATAAAAAATGATAACTGGATTAGTGAGAGGTGTTGTAATAATTTTAGATTTGGTAATAAGGTTATCCATATAGTTTTCCATAAATTTGTGTATAATATCTTTAAAAATGTGACTCATGTCATGTTCATAGGTATCACTAACATTTGTAAGGCTGAAAGGCATTTTGATGTAGCAATAGGTGTCCTTTTCCATAGTGATTTTTTTTTGTGTTAGTCTTCAATGGCTATGTGAATTTTATTATAGCCTAAAATCCCATCCATGAGTGACAACATTTCATATCCTATAGTGGAATCTATAATAGTATCTATTGAAGGTATTGTAAAATTGTCTATGGGAAATATGAGGATAATTTTATGGAATTTGATGCATATATGAATGACCATGGTGTTTTTTTTGTGAATAGGAAAAATATTTGACACCCATTCATAATAGTTAATAGGTTTAACAAACTTGATAACCAATAGTTTGATAATTTCTTTATTGGCATAGGGTGGAAATTTTAATTAGTTTTGTCAAATATGTTTGGTTTCTAGATATGTGACGATGTTATTAACAATGATACTAGGGTTGATACTTATCATGTCCTCATATTAACAAGATAAATTTTCACGGTATTTATCAAAGAATAAGATAAAGTTATCATGATCATGTCATTATGAGTTCTTTACAGACTATTATGAGTCAAGGACATGAGGGTGTACCATATTATATACCTGTATTTTATTTAATGAGCATGGCATTTATGTCCTAAAAATGATATGGAACATTCGAAAGAGAAGAAATGGGATTTATTTCGGTATCTATGCTAGAAATTAAGTTATTAAAATGCAAATCTTTTTTTCTGAAATTTACATGTTTATGATGTTATCATGGAAATTGAGTTGATCTACAATGGAGTAACTAAAGTATGAATTCATCACTAGGTATCATGGGTAAGGGTCCATAGTATTCCATGTTTAATTCAATATCAAAGATATTATTACCATGGTGATCATATTTAGAATGTATTGGGCATATATTTGTTGCCTTAACATCAAGGGTAATTTTAGGTGTAGGTGGAATTATTGATGAAGGTTGATTGGATATAATTGGATTAATAATAGGTGTATTTATAGAATCATTGGTAGGGAGGATATTTTTAGAGTGAGTGGTGATATAGAAGGTATAAAATACTCCAAAAGTTTTTAATTTGTGAGAGGAGAGATTTGTTCAACAACCTAAGGGGTATCAAGAAGTGGAGAATTAATTAGAGGTACATGACCTTTAAGTTATAACTCACTATTCACGGAAATGACATGAACATCATGGTTAAAATCATGTATTTTGGCTAAGGTTTATTGATAGTATTGAATGTCTAATTCTCATGATTAAACTTAGGCCATCATGTAGTTATCATCATAGGTGTGAGAGATAGTACATGCTTGTGTCTTTAGAGAAGCATCAAAAGCAGATCCATTTAGATCACTAAATTTTCAAGGTGAAATGTTAAAAAAGACTTGAAATAACTTATACACTCCATATTCGTTACATGTGAACTCATATTATGTGTAAGACACTTCATGTGCATTACATTGTAGAGGAAGTTTTGGGATCACATCAATGTGAAGGATGTTACTATCATGAGGTAACAAAAAAGGAGGGAGTCACTCTAAAATATAAGGAGGTAATTTAGTATTATTACATCTTTTTAAATTCATTTATCTCATCATCATCAAAATTGGTAAGAGTGACATGAAAATATGGATTCATGTTGACAAATTTAGGTAGAGGTACACTATTAACTCATGGAATGGTTGGAATTTGATAGAGATATTTAGGGTTGGGTAGTTGAATACTCCATGGATTAGGATTAACCTCCTATTTATAAAATTTACCATTATGAATAAAATTGATACATTGGCTACCTAAGGAGTAAATACCCATCATTTGATGTGTCCATGGGAAACCTATGAGTATATTTTAGGATAATGGTAAGTCAAGAACAATGATCTTAGTATGTATTATTTTGGGTCTAATAGTGAGAGGGAGCCAAATAAAACCAAGTGGTTTTTTATTAATCTTCTCAAATACATGATATGTGAGATGAGTTTGCTTGAGATGATCTTTTTTATACCTGAGTTATTTAAATAATCAAAGGTATGTAGCATTAATTTTTGACCCTTCATATACTAATATTTTTTGAATCAGGGTGGTATTAATTATGATTTTAATGAAAAAAGGTGGGTCATCAACTCAAAATAAAATTTCATTAGTGATCATTTCTTCTTCAAGTAATTAAATGGAAGGTTTAGAAGGACACATAGTTTTAATAGTTTGTACTATATTGGTGTAGGATCTTGAAGAGGTTGTTATAATTCAAGTGAAGGAGGTTTTTCAATTTATTGTAACTATTGCATTAAGAATTTGTGATGATTTGGAGAAGAAAAAACAACTCAATGAGAGTTATTTTACAAGGCATAGAGTTAATTTCCTCTAATAAATTCTAATGAGGGGTTGAATATGAAGAAATAACATGAGGCTTGAAAGGTAAAACATTTTTAGTAAGAAGAGAAGTAGTTTGAGGTTCAGATTTTGGAAGATTTTCTTATTATTGTTAGAAGTATGTTATTGGTATTGGTGTCTTTGAAAAGTTGTTCTTTGAGCGATAATTTATTTGGTTTTATGGAATTATCTTAATGGGAGGTTTTACATCGATAATTTACTTTAGGTACATTCATGTATTGAGATTTACAATAGTATTGGTCATAGTCAGTGTCAATTGCATAGATATACTTGCTTGAATGTTGTGGATTAGAGGTAGAAATTTTTGTTTGGTTTTGAGATGAAGAAGGCTTGAAATATTGTTTCTTTTGAGATGATTTGACATAATCATGATGACATATTTTAATCATAATGTCATGATTTAATTTACCTACTAATATAAAGGAAATAACAAATTTGGTAAGCGCAGGACATGGTTCATGGGAATGACTGACATCAACATGAAACCAAAATAAATATTATGATTATACCATGTAGGTGGATTATTAACATAAGTGAATGGTTTATAGGCACTAAAAATTGTTTCATTTTTTGAATAGTTAGGAGTGCATGGGTAGCTTGGGGATTATCCATTTTGACTACTCTTAGTGTTGGTTGAGGAGGATTTCTAGTGATTGTATTTGTGGATTTTTGGAAAGATACCTTGATGTTTTTAATTCTGGGTTCAAAGTAGTTGAATATAGATTCTTATCACTTATCTTGATCAACAGCATCATTTAGAGTTTGGGGAGAAAACATTTGAACCTTGTATTAGAGGGAAGGTGTTAAGGTAGTTATGAAGATTTTCAACAAGCTATTATCAGTCATGTTTTTGGATTTGTGAGTTAAATATTTATGATGTTTGATGAAATCATAATCTAATTCAGAAGGGGATTATTTAGTGTTAATGAAATGCTTGAGACAATTTTTAGGAAGATCATTATGTTGAAATTCCTTAACTAAAAGATTGACTAAATCCTCAAGTTTTCATATAAAATTTTGGAGGAGTTGGTTATACCATTATAATATGTCTCCTTTGATTTTTTTAACCAAAATTTTGGTAGTGGATAAGGTATTAATTTGATTACACTCTTTATAAATATTACCAAATACTTTAAGGAAAGATGCAGGGTCTTTAGTCTCATCATATTAGTAGTTGGAGATATATTACCAATATTAATTGAAATAATGAAGGGGAATAAATGTTAATTTTGAATGTTTTGAAGAATATTGTTATGCACAATGGGTTAGGAATAATATTTTCCACATCATCTTTAAGTGGTGGAGGGATGAAATTTTGGTTATTTTAGGGAAGAAGAATAAGAGGTTGATTATCCATGCTTATCAAATGATGTAACATTTGCATCATTTGAGAAGTACTAAATGTTTGCATTATGTTCATTTATTTTACTATTTGTGTAATAATTTGAGTGGTATCAGTTGGTGGATTGGTATTGGGAGGTGGATTATTAATATTGGTAGGGGTAACATTCCATAAATTAGTATTAGGGGGAGGAAGGCTTGTGTCAATTACCACCATAGTTTAATAAGGTTCCTTAAATAAAGAATTATCTTGAGAAGTGTAAAATATATCTAATCCATCAATTTCATCAATTTGATTAATTCGAACCATTTCATGGCCCAAAGATGAGGGATGAGCAAAAGTGCTCCAAGAGTGATAATCCTCTTGGGTAATAAAGGTAAGAAGAAAAGAACATTCAAAATATTATTGAAATGGACCAAGGTTGTCCAAAAATATTTTGATAGTGGATTTCATGATGATTTGAAGTAATAATATTAGATGAGGAAAAAATATGAAAACTTGGAACAAAGTCAGCCAAATACCAAATAATATCGGCTAAGAGGTAAAAATTTGACTAGGTTGATAGAGTTTGTAGGAAAGGTAAACATAATAAAATGAAAAATACATAATCAAACTACTCAATTATTTTTTACATATGGTAAAATTTATGGAGTCTAAAAGACACATAGTTAGATAGGTCAACTATGTACTAAATATAAATAAAACAAATAGCCTATAAAATATTGAGTCAATGGGGTTGATTGTGTTCTAAAAATAAGGAAAAATTATGTAATATAAAACATAATAAAATTTAATTGAGTGCACAAATAATTAGATAAAATGTGTTTTATCTAATTATAGCACATATCATAAGCCTTATACCAATGTTGGCTTGTACAAGTTTTACAATACAACATATAACGATAAGAGAGGAAGCATCAAAAATAGAAATGCTAATCTACGTGGTCATTCTTGAATGTTTTTAGGTTATAAATTATTTTGATAGGTAATTGGCTATAATAAATAAATATAAAATTAATATAAGGATTGTTTCATGTAGTTGAGGCTAAAAAGGATCTGTATTGGTAATGGTATTGGGGTGTACCCCCTCACTTCATAATCTTGCAGCAATAAGGGTGTGGGGTGCTTTCCCAATATATACCATCAACCACATATTTATACATTTATTAAAAATAAATTATCTTCCCTATTGGTGATGAGATCCAAGTAGGTATACCTTGGGTAGAAAATTTTTAATGCTTTTTGTTGTTATCTGATTTGGAATTGTGTGAAAAAGATGAATAGTGTGACTAAATCGGTAAATTAAAAACTTCATATTTTGTCTATATTAGTTACTCTAAATAAGAAATCAACAAAACCAAAAATTAAATTAATTACTATAAATATAATTAATTTATTTTTTAAGAGTATAGAGTCGAATTAGGCAACACTATATACAAATAGTGCATAACAAAGTTGACAGGGTTGATGTTATCTATAAAAGTGAGATCCAAAATAACACAGTTGAATAGGTTGAATGATTTTTATAGATAGGAAAGAAATATATATAAATGTTTTGACTTATTTGACCTAATTTTTTATAGGGTTATACTTTTATAGATTATAAACTATGAACATAAAGACTACAAATGAAGAACAAAAATGACTTTGGTAAAAATGAATCTGATTACCTTTGAAGGTGTTGAACTTTCTATTTTATTCTATGGTGCTTAGATTATGAATTTTATTTTGATAATAGAGTTGACTAGGTTGATAAAGTCTAAAAGCCTAAATGCTAAAAATTACTTTCTAATAGAGTTGAGTGGGTTGACTGAATCTTAAAAATTATGGTTCAAAAGGATAACTAAGTTGATCTCATCAATCTAGTTACCTACTATTGGATAAGACATACATAGAAAAATAGAGTTGATTAGAGCCACTATATGTTAAACATGTCCATAAAATGTTAGAATTTATCAATAAGGTTGATATAGTACTATAAAAATAAAAATATATAATAGATGATAATAAATGAATGTATGAAAGAAAACCTAGAAGGGTTAGATTCATGTTGGGCTCACCAAAATGTATATAAGGGAAAGTGAGGATGATCTACAAATCAATCCATGATCGGAGAAGATAAATCACACTTACTCTTTTGCTTATTGGTACATTTATATAATTAGGGTCATGACTGATATATTTTCTTCTATACATAACCAATGGGTCCCTTACTATCATAATGTCAGTAGAGAGGGTTGTAAAGCCTCTAGTCAAGCAAAAATATGTAAGAACCATATTTAGGTCCTATGTTTTTATTATTCAGAAAGTAACTGACAAAGTAAGTTTAAATCTAACCTAATGCTAACCAAATCTTGTGACAAAAAATGGGGGTAATAGACATAAAATTAAACATTCATAGAATATATCTACTAAAATAAATGTATAGGAAATTATAATGTATGGAAAGAGAAGAATATAAGAAAAAAAATTCAAATATATCTACTTTAACAACAAGGATAAAAGTTAGGGGTTATTACCTTTGAAGATGAACCCATGGAGCTTCAATATCTACTTTGTCCAAGGTTCTTTGAAAGAGGTTGTTTTGGTATGTAAAGATAAAAAATATAGGTTAACTTTAGGATACAATACTTCTCATATGAACAAAAAATACTTCTCCACAACAAAATATTCGTATTTTCAAGTATAGTATTGAAACCCTATGAAATGCTCCTCAAGTATAATGGTGGATAAACGAATTCAAAACTAATGACTTTATTATTCATCTCTCTAATGAAAATAGAAAAAAATATGACTATATATATATGGATGTAACCATAAACCTTTATGAAAGATTAATTGATAGAGTCAGATCAATCAACCCTATATCATTAATTAATAAAAGTAGTTCAATCTTGAACTGGGTCAATTGAGGCTGACTAAGTACCATAATTTTCTCATATATCTTAAATATAGCATTAGTCAAAACTCACTTTGTTTGGTAAATATCAAAATAAGTTCTTTTATTAGGTATGGGTTTTTTAAGGTAGTTTATTACTTAGAGGAGTGTGTTGAGAGAGGTGTCAAATCTTAGGTAAGTGTATAAGATAGGTTTGTGTTCATTGCAAGTTGTGGTATATGGGACAACAATCTTGCAAAGAACCAATGGTCCTCCCACCCCTTTCCCAATGTACCCTTTAAGGGTGCACCCAAAGATATTGAGTTTCAATAGGTTCTTACAAAAGAGAAATCATCAATAACTGATAAAGTTTAAAAACATTATGTATACACTATGTTTATTATAAAATCACCACCTCACATTTCATTATTGTAACACATGATGATATTTTTTTAAGGCATATGTATATACATTTTTTTCAATCACTAATTATTTATTTTATAGGACCTCCCAATGCATCTTTCTCCTTGAGTGCACATCCCAAAGAGTGCACTACAATCATGGTTGGGCTAGCTTATATTTATTTACAAGATATTATTATCATGTTATTACCTATTTATAATATTTATCTTAATATATGATCATTTTAGCCTCCTCTAGAGCTCTTTTTTCTACATTTTAACTCTCCCACCTAATTTTAGGATTTCTCCCAACTAACTCAATATTGGTTGAGTTATTTATATTTTGGACCTTTGTTTTGAAAATCTATTGGTTATGGTCAATGTAGTTATATTTATTATTTGTGTCCCATTCCAACCACATTTTCCCTTTTTTATATAGTTTTTTATTATCTTTACTATATTGGTATGGCTAACATAGTATTGTTTTATACCTAGATCAATATATTACATTGATCAAGATGTACTATGTTGACATATTTGATAAATTAATTTTAGGAGTTAGATCTATATATCTCTCTTAGACCTCTTTAATTTTTTTGAATAGATACCAATCTAATTTCCTTGCACACAAAAACATGCCTTTGGTAGAAGAAGAGGAATTAGAGTATATGAGCTTATCCTTGTGGAGGTTTAATCTTTATCAAGGTTTTTAAAGCTCAATAGAAGGAATTTGAAATATAAATGTATACATTAGTCTTTGGATTCCATAATTAAATATAATAAGGTATTCATCTTTTCCATTTGATTCTTTATCACAAACATATCTCATAAAGTTCCACTTGAGCTAAGGGGGATATTGACACACTGACAAGTCACCTCATGGTGATATGGGGCCCAACAGGGGACCCAATGGATAAGATACTTAAATGGATTTAATAAGGTTATGAATGAAAGTGAATTTTTAATGATAGATGATATGAAAGAGTAATGTGTTAAATAATGACAAAAAGAAAAAAGAAAAAGACAACCAATGTATAACTATTATAGGAAATATTTATTATGATAAGTTTTTTATAACAACTAAGAGATCATATGTCTAGTATTTATGTACTCCCTAATTTAATGCTTGTATATGTAACCAAATACAAATAATGGAAGCATAAGTAAATATATAATGGAGGAATATTAAGCATTAGTTGAACTATTACATAAATTAGTAACAATTTATTCTTAACCAATGAGTGTTGTGACATCATTAAATGTTATTATTGATTATTTTTTGTCTAAAATACTAACACTATAGGAGTTAGGTGATATCATATAAATGGATTTACATTTAATAAATTTGCATGTAGGTGTGAAACCTAATGTCAGTGCTTCTGATGTTAGTGTAAGGCTAAATATGCAATAATAGTAAATTTATGTAATATCTTGTGATCAAAATACTCATATATTAGTTGACCCTCATTGAAGAGTAATAGTCCCCACTAAATTGACTTATGGTAAGAAATGTGGAAAAAAATTACAAACCTACACGTCTATAAAAAAAAATTATTTGAGAAAGTACTTGACCTACTTTGATGATAGAAATTAGAAAGTTCTTTTATTCATGTACCTATTAACCAAAGCATCAATGACTTGATCCAATAATGTTTGGATGTTATAATATGGATTTATCTCTATCTATTGAAGAGTATTTATATAATTTGAGGTATCCAATAGAGGTGGAAAGTAATGGTATAATATTTATACATTAAAGACTAGACGTAATCCAAGATGACATGGACAATTAAGCTTGAAATAATTATCTCATACTTACATGGTTATGGTATAGGTCCCTTACCAAATTGGATGAAGCTTATGATAAGATCATTTTAGTATTTCTTTTTATAGTTATATCTAGACTCGATCACCAATATTGAAGGTTTCCTTTGTACAATGCTTGTCATGGCATTACTTGTATTTCACATTAGGTTATTGAATAATTATTTGAACTTGTTTTTGAATGTAATGAATGAATTTAAAAATATTTTTGACATTATTTTGAGATAAACTAGACTATATTATTGATGGCAGGATAGGATAAGATATGTCAATGGTTGTCAACTATTGAAAACCCAAGCAGACCTAAAAAAGTGCTATATGTGGTAGGGTTTTGTAGAGTACTATTTTAAATATTTTGAATAAAAGGTAGATTTTCATCCTAAGTGCATCACTTATTTTAATTGTACACTCTTAAAAGGAACATTATCATCCTATTTACCACTTCTATCTATCCATTAGTCTATGGATGAAAGATGATAAATGTATTCAACTTTATGTATAGCATAAACCAAAGTGATTTTAAAACAAATGAATAAGATTAGATTTATATCAAATGGGATGGTTAATAAGATTCTGAAGTGGTTCTAGAAATGTTTAAATTATAGTTGATTTATTTCTATAGTTGATATTAATTTGTTACAATGTATGATAATTATCATCTTGGTGAACCTATCAACTACTACATAAACACAATTGTCACCATGCTTGGTAGTAGGGTATCGTTATATAAAATACATGTAAATGGATTCAAATAACCTTTTTTTAATCATCATATATGTGAATAAATCTTGATTCTTATTAATTATCTTGGAAATTACACAGGTGGTACAAGAATTGATATATTTGGATACATCTGACCTAAGATGTGGCAAGAATAAGTACTTAAGAAGAACCAAAAGAGTATTTTCAACTCTAAAATCTCTTGTAAATTTTATAAAATGATTTTCCCATATTATTTTATATCTATATTCCTCATGCATAATGCACAAGATCATAAGGAGATTTAAAATTTCATCCTATAAGTAGAAGTCTAGAATGATAGATTTCTTCAAAATCCATGTCCAATGGGAAATTCTAATATTGCATTTAATTCATGTCCACGTGTAAATTATATAAATGATAAATTAAACTAGAAGATAGCTCAAATAATATATGATTAGATTGCCTATTATCTTCTTATGTTTGATGTTTAGATGGAAATGTTGAAGATAAGAAGACCCTCTATGATGTCACCCTTACTCTAACTTGTTTTTAATCTATATTAACTTCATCAAATTATGATATGTATAGATCATAGTCTCCTTGTCCAAGATATAATAATATCAATGATTACATTCTTGAATAATAACATAAAACTTAAAATCATAGATTGGGTAGTACATTACTAGTGTGGTGAATGTTTCAATGTTTCAAACATCTAAGTGACCATATTGGTTGAGGGTTTCTCAAAGTGAAAATTCATAGGTTTCTATCTCAATTTTAAATAGTTGTTAAAGATCAGGTAATGTAAGTAATGATATATAATAAAGTCTACATTTTAATTCCTCAACTTCTTTTTATTGTGTAGTTTCCTATATGATCAGGTAACATAAGTACTTATTTAAATTTGTTTATAAACCAAGTCACATGAGTAAAACCAAGTATAAAAATCATGTATAAATTTGCTAATCTGAATAAACTATGAATAAATATGATATTATTTGGTTTATGTCATCCTTGGGTGATTTCAATCTTTGTTGGGTCTACATGCACTCATTTTGAATCTACTATGTATTTTAGATATTATATTTCTAGCATAAATAAATAAATAAAATCTATTTTTGCATAAATCTTATGTTTCTACAAAGTTTCAAGTACTTGTTCTTTATGGCATAGATGTAAATCCCATGTTTTCTTTAAGATTTATATGTCATAAAGGTAAACTATGATAAATGAACTAGTGAATATCTTGAAAATGTCATTCATCATCTATATGAATATGTTCAATGCATTGGTAAAACTGATGGGAATGACTAACCCTTCAAAAAAACTTATTTGACCCTCAAGGTTATTTTTGATACCCAAACTTAAGATCCATTTTGGTGAATATTTTTTCACCACAAAGGTGGGTCCATCAAGTCTTCAATCTTTGTAAGAGGATAGTGGTTATTCACTATGATTTTTTTGAGTGCAATATAATCAATGGATAAGCTCCACATGCCTTCCTTTTTTTTCACAAGCATATTTTTTCTAATACAAGTTGATGATCTTCGTCTAATATATTTATCCATGAGTTGATTGATATATCACTTGATTTATTAATTCTCTAGAAATAATCTATGGTATAAAGAAGCATAAGGTATATTTATTCTAGGAAATAGATCAATAGTGTGCTTAATTGCATAGTGTATAAGCACTTCTTTGGGTGACTAAAAGATATCCTTGTATTCTTAAAAATTACTATTGAAATAAAAGTTCTCAATTTATATTTTTTGAATAAATATGGTGTGGATTGGAACTATAAGGATGTTATTACATTCAGATCTCACCATCAAAATCAAAAACATATTAAAAGGCATGACTATCTTCTCACACTATTTAGCACTAATGAGTGATAACTTGGGAACTAATTCTACTATATTTTATCTCTTATCATCAACATCTATGATAAAATATATAGGATTTATCAAATATATTTCATGTCAATGGTAAATATATGGATGATCAATTAAAATATCACATACCTATAATAGATCAATGTTGTAATGGACTATATCTTGAAAAGGCTTGATGTTCTAAACCAATTGACATTGATAACTAATGCATTTCTTAGATCCCACACTAAACCATCAAATTAATTATGATTATGGTTGAGGCATAAAAATAAATTATATTTTTTTAACTACTATAAAATTACTTAGGTTCTTGTGACTTCAATTATCAATGAATCCAAATTTAAGAATGAAACAAACTTTTTTCATCTTTTATTTTTGTGGCAGTACAGATGTTTTTAGAACCCACCATGTAAATAGGTTTAAATTCCATGATACACTTAAATTTGTCCAATTATTTAGTGTTTGTACCTATTATCTCAGTTTGTGTAAGTAGAGGCTTCCTAGCACATAAATATTAATTAGAATGATTGCCAAAGTTATGAACTGAACACCACTTACTAATATTAGACTAATTTTTATAATCATATAATGGTTTTTGTTTCTTTTGTGGAAGATTATTAGAGTTATTCCTTATTTTTTAATTTTTATCAGAAGATTTATAATATTTCTTGGTTTGAGACTTAGAATATTTTGTCTTATTATTAGCCTTGACCTTTGCTTCAAACTTATAATAAAATGTGTAGACTTATCTAATTGAATAGACTTATAATATTCCATATCTTACTAAATATGTGGTATCAAGGCCAACATACACTTCAAAAAAAGTTTTTGTTTTGAGTCTTAAATCCTAAATTTGGTCACAAAAGTATGAAAAAAACTATTTTTTATTTCATTAACTATACTTTTCCTTGGTGAAATAGAGATAACTTGATGTACTAGTCATCATAGTTGAAAATAAAAATAGGTTTATTTGAGTGATTATACAAAACCATTCCAAATTTCTATAGATGTGACTAAAATTAATTTTCACAATTTTCATCTGAAGTGAAATAATTTTCCAACAATTTCTTTACTGATAAAGAAACTTATAGAAGAGTGAAAGCAATATTTTCTCAATCAGATAATGGATTAAAAACATAATAGTAATATATTAATTTAATCCAATTATCTCATGAATCCATGTTTAGTTTTCCATTAAGCATAGGAATGTTTAGATTTTAGTATACCATGTATGAAATTTGACCACCAAATAGATAACACAAATTAGAGATATTAGGAGCCTATTAATTTTGAAGTAACAAGAAATGATCAATGATTCTTACTCATTCAAATGCATTATGTTTTTTTAAATATTATCATACTCTTTTAAATGTATCATCTATCATATTTTAGAACATTTATAAAGTTGGCATTGTCAAAGATGTGTCTCCTATTTGAGGATGTGAAGGAAGGTAAGATTAAGGGTCATGATTCTTAGGACCTATATTATTGTAACATAACTAGTATGAGTAGGCATAAAAATAGGTAAAAATTCAAAATACACCATGATACCACTTGGAAATGATATGAAGTGTCAAAGCTTTTATGCCATAGATCTACAGTCAAGGAGGAGACCTAGTGTAGTGCCTACATAAACATATTTAAGAGGGTTATGAGTAGAAACAAATTTTGAGTGGTAGGGGATATGAAGGTGAAATTAAATAAAATAAAACAATAAAAATAAAACCAATTTATAATTATAATATCCAAATATTTATACATATTTTAGTTTTTACATACCTCATGATATATTTAAAATTCCCACATTTTAATTTCCATAGGAAGCCTTCAGCCATTTGATTTTTAGTGCAATAGTAATTTATTATCCTTGGGATGTTAATAAATGTACCATAGATATTTAATGGTGCAGCTATAATATGGTGTAATCCTCCATAGTTAGTGCCCTTTGGCCTTTTTTTACTCTTTATGAATCAGAACATTATATGTGAGAGCCTGAAAATCAAACACACCTTATCTAGTTACACCCATTGTATATTTCTATTTAAAAATTTCCATGATTTCCTCTTATTCCACTCAATAAATTTAACTATCACTTTCCTTTAAGACATAGTGCTAGATTACGTAGAACCCATATAGATCATATTTAGATTCCTTGGTCTCTTCCAAAATAGATGATATAAATATTTTCTATCAATATGATAATGCAAGTATTCAAATTAATATATAAAACTAATATTATACTAAAAATGAATATGAAAATCAAGATAATTAAACTATTCATGATAATCAAGGTAATCCTAATGGAGGTTCATATAAATTTGATCCCAATGAGCTTAAAGGGTATATCCCGAGCAAGTCAAATAATTTTATATTTTTCTTAAGGACTACATAAATGTTGTAAGTAGGTGGTTAAGAATGTCCAATTACTCTTATCATCTAAGACTACATATCAATATAATATTACATCATCCCAAGCAAAATAATAAGAGGTGTGTTTCACAATTCTTTATAATCCCATTTTAGGTGTTCCCTTTTCTAATATTGCTTCTATTTCTATATAAACACCTTTGATTTCTTATGTGACATAATCCTTATATATGGGGGAATCATGTGCTCTAGAATAGATTAATATTCTAATATATACATAGGAACTATATACACCTTATTTAATTACTATACATGGTCCATCACAAACTTCACCTAATGTATAGTCTCTTGAGTAAATTGTTATAAATTTACATTCTAAGTTGTTTTAATTAGATCAAGGTGTATCTATATATTTTAATTACATTGAATCCCATAATTATTCATAATCCTTTTTCACTTGAGATATCATATTATGTATTACCAAAAAAATTCATAACTCTTAAGCTACCACTTTTAAGGTAAATGTGATACCAAACAACATATTTGATCATTTCATGCAACATGCCTAGATTATGCTTATAATGAAAAATTACTCACCAATTTATTACTAACAAGACTAAAATACTATTATTTATTATGGTTATATGATCTTCCACTCAAATAAGTTAAAGCATTTAACCCTTCAGTAGATTAGTTTATATTTTACTTCTATATTAACATCAATGAAAACACATATTATGCATATGTTGTTGAATTTAATCAAGGGTCACATGACCTAATTTTTTAATATTTTTTTCAATACAAAAATATGATAACGAAGATGACAAAATCTATGGAAAACAATGATTTAAAATATATATTCATACAAATATTGCTAGCACCACTTCATTACTCTATGACATTTTAAAATTTCAAATATTGTGATGAGTTGTACCATATAGTTAAAGAATGTAAAGTCAAGATCATAGATTTGAATAATCTTAAGTATCATCCAAATTAATTATCTAATTCAAATACTAAGTTCCAAATAAAACCAAACTACAAGGACAAATATAATTAAAGAAAAAACAAAGCAAAAATTATAATTCATGCAATATCACAACCAATGATTAAACTTATAAGAAAAAATATTATAATTTATATCTCCACCATGGAGGAAATTTACAAGTTTACCACAACCTCATCATATTTTATTATAAAAATTAATTGACTATAATATCATATCCATCCCTCCACCATTATACATTGATATGACTAAACCTCAACATAGGGGCTTTGATAATAATGTATATTATGACTACCAAAGATGTATTTGTAATTCTAAAAACAAGTGTTATAAACTAAGGCATAAGATAAAAATTCTTATCTATGATATTACTATTGATATAAGCATACTCATATAGGAAGCTAGTCCACGTAAAATTTAAAATGCAAAGTTGAAAATCATCGGTAATCCATTTTAAAATCATGGAACTATAAAAAATATGGATAATTTAGAGGTACACCTGCCTACAATGTGCATCCTCCTATAACATATATAAATTAAATAGATGGTATTATTTATACAATTAAAGGCATATCAAAACTATGTCCTATGATCACATTTGATGACAATGATATTATTGATGATGATTTAGAGAGACATGAAATCTTTATTCAAGTTTATATCAGCTAACAAACTATACATTAGTTCATGATCAATAATGGGCCAAGTGAAAACACATATACACTTACATTTATATACTATCTTATATACACAAGACAATATTTACAATCTAGATCAAGGATAATAAAACCATTTGATAGGCATATAAAATATACTCTTAGGAATATAGTGATTCCTAGTCAAGTTGGTTCATTAACACTGACTACTCCATTTTTAGTCTTACTAAGCATAAGGGATATTGATATTTTATTAGGATGCCCTTAGATATTTAATTTCCACATAGTGCCGTATATAATACACCATTATATAAAATAAATACCCTATAATTGATTTAAAAAAAGTTCAATCATTTGATATAGGTATCCTCTAAAATTAATTGTAACTCCCCATCCCCCCTCACCAACATAACTACTTATGGGGACTCTTCAAGTACATAGTATAAATATAGTTATGTAACCTCTTCAAGATCATAATACAAAGATACTTATGGATCCTTCTCAACAACATAGTAAATAAAAAGAGTTAGTCCACATATTTGAGAGAATAATACAAATATAGTTGTGGCACGTATGTAAAATATTTTTATACAATCAATTCAAATGAGAGTGGTACACACTCTTAGATATAAAGTTTAACATCAAATAGTTATTTAAAATTTTAATATATATTCATATTCTAAAGTTCATCCTAAGGTAAAACCCTAAAGATCTAAACATGTTCCATAGTGAACACAGGAAATGACATATTTGCCTTCTATGTAGTAGACTCCACTGAATCTTGCACCTTCTACAGTTACACATATTATAGTGGAATATATAAGTAGTGATTAATATATTTATTTTAAAATACCAAATGCATATTTATATTTATATTCATCGACATGTATCACTTTTCATTCATGAAAAGACACCCTCCACCTTAATGATACAATCATGCACTATGTTCCTTCTATTTATGGGATCAAATGCTAGTTCATTTTCCTTTTGAAAATGTTGAAATAAAAAATATTTAAAAAACATTAAAATATGTCAAAAAAAAAATCAAAAAAAAATCAATAGTAAAAAATTCAAACTTGATCTTGACATGGGTTTCTAGTTTACTTATTTACATATGTTATTTATCATAGATTTTGGTAGATAACATATTCCATTTCTAAACATGCATACAATTCACAAGGTATATGAGTGTGATGTGGGACATACATATCACACATGGATTCCTAGTTTCCATACTCCCTTTTACCTAATGGCCCTGCCTATGTTGGGGGAATATAACTATATAGGTTACATTATCATAGGCTATACTATATATGACCTATACACCATCTCTAGCTACATAAGTTATGATGTTTTTGATAATTACTCATATATTAAATTATGTTACATGGATATGTTACTTTTATATGATGTGACATTAATGTATATGGATAGTGTAGACTAGTTTTCACTTGTTCTATGCTCTTTCAATGATAGGTTAGACATTGTTTGACTATGTTTTTGTAGTTTTGGCTCTATATGTGCAATTTTTTCTTATGTGACATTTGAACATGTCCATTACTTATAGAACATATCCCTATGTGTGAAATATTTTATTCGTCTATGTGACATTTAAACATGTCCTTGGTTCTATGTGTGATATTTACTCATATGCATGACATTTGCACATGTCCCTTGTATGCACACCTTGAAATTATGTGTGACATTTTGTGGAGTTTTGTGTTGTGATTATTGTGATTTTTGACATTGATTAGTGGTGCCATGATACATATCATTCACTTTTACTATTAGTTTAATTCAAATATAATACATTCCTCATTGTTATATCTATCTAGACATGACATTTGTATGCCTTATACTCAATATCTTACATGGATTATTCAATGACAATTAAATTACTATGATAACATATTATCCACATGTTTCAACGATGATATGCAATTTTATCTTTGTCACATGACACAATTAACTCTTATTTTTAGAATATTGACTTATAGGATAAATCCCTCATCTCAAAATGGGGGAATAAAAATGAAATTTTCATAGAGATTCTAGCCTCCACAAGTAAAAAATTTAGATCCTAAGACAAAGTATAGATCTCAAAATTTTAAATTAAATTTAAAAAATATATTTTTTGATAAAGTACCAATATCAAATATTAAAATAAAATCAAAAGTCATTTACATGATATATATGGCACAATGGTATAAACTATGGGGGCATATGACATGCATATGCACTCGATTTACAAGAATCAAAGTACATATTCATACACATTTGAATTCATATGCATGGGCATATGAAAAATAGTTACAAGATCATAATTTAATTTTTTTAAACATAGTTATAGTTAAACATATAAATTCATGACATTCTATATCATTTGGCACAAATTCAAGGGGAATGATACTTGTTCATGCACATATATATTTATTCAAATTTAAAAGGCATGATACTAGTTCTTGCACATATCAAATATTATATAGTTTACAAATTCAAAGGTAAATGTTTACTTCAATTCAAATCTATTTTTCACTAAGGTAATGATGGGGGAATGGATATTATTCATTCTCTTTTAATAATGAATTTTATTTATACAATAATGTGATTCATTTTGTTATGGGTAATATATATTTGAGTCTAGTGACACTCAATAACCTTGTCATTACTTATAGTGAACCCATTGTGTGGTTTCATATTCTATTAGAGGTGATGCAAATTTTATTCTCATGATAATCAACAACCTTGGAACCACTTCTAGTGAACCCATAGTGCTTCAATCTTGTTTGTCCTAGTAGATTGGGTACTTTTCCCCATTCATGAGAGTTGAAGATGCATCTTTACAACTTGAGGAATTGATTAGTTAATAAAAATTATATTGGATCACTCTCAATTCTCTAATGGTTAAATTATCCAAATGATTCAATAAGGATCACTCTTATACATGTTTCTAAAGGTTAAAGAGAAACATGACCACATCTCCATGCAAGTGTACTCATTTTCTCTCCTTTCAATTTTAAAATTTTATAGTTTAAAACCTTTGATTTTTTAATATGAGCAATGAATACTTCATGTGTTTTGTAAGGTCTACTAAATTCGATTGACCCACATAATTGAATATTAATATAAAATATAGTGTGTTATATACACTTAGGTTTTCTTCCCCCTTCACTCTATTAATTTCATTACTATAATAAATGGGAATAAAATGTATATACCTAAATCTAGCCACAATAAATTGACAATGATAATTATAAACACATATAAAACCACTCAGCCTATGCCCAAATACATGAATCTTTTATCATTCCTCTAACACACACACACACACACACACACACACACACACACACACACACACACACACACACACACACACACACACACACACACACACACACACACACACACACACATTAGAGTGACATAATAGAGGTTTGATCATTAACTTGGATAATTTATTGTAGTATAAAAGATAAACAAAGGTTCAAGCACACATGTCTGTGTGTGTGTGCACGTGCACGTGTTTGACCCTTTTTTTATATTTTATATTACCAAAAAATCCCAAGTTAATGATCAAACCTCTATTATGTTACTCTCAAATTACCACCAACTCATTACATTTATTTATTATTCTATAGGATAGGTCATTGTTAGACAAACAAGTCCATTTTTATGGACCTAACACCTACTGTAGCCTCATTCTACACCAATTAATGGCTAATTTCAAATTTAATAAAATGTTCATTTGTGTCTTTTCACATGTTTCATATGGTTAGATAAAGGATTTTTTCAAAATGTTTCACTATAAATATAAATAAATTTTCATTCATTACTCCTTGTTGGGAACTTTTTATTGATCACTTATACATTATTTTGCATTAAAAAAATTTCCCTATTCTTCTTAAATTCAATATAATTCATAAGGATTAGTCACAAGTCAAGTCTGAAGCATTTAAAATCAAATCAAGATCCATTATTATAAAGTATCAAATCAAAATTTATATATTCATACATATAGTCAAGGAACACAATCTCACAATCACTCAAGGTGTCAAAGATACATGTGGTTTGATTACCTCTTTGAAATATATAGATTCATAGGTATCAGTCAATCATCGAGGGGTTGATTTGGGTCATCTCAACCAATTACACTCCCCATTTCCTTTTTGTAGGTTTCTATATTTAAAAAAGACCCCGAGGGTTTCCAAATCAAATAGAATGATAACATTAAAATCCAAAAAAGTATATTATAATCAAACATCTCATGTTACTCAATAAACACATGAATACAATGTAGAATAGTTTAATTTTTTTACAATCAACATGGAAAGGCCCACATTTAAAGGACATGGTCAGCCACAACTATTGTGTAAGGAGCATGGTCTTGTCTAGGATTATTCTCATATTTTGCCTTTGATCTTAAACAGTCACAATCTTTCCTTTTCCTATATTTCATAGTCATATATTAGATACAATCAAATTGAAATTAAAATTTTTAAGTATATTAGTTTTTGTTTAACTTACTATTTTTAACAAATGCCACTTGTTAATTTTAAATTCTATTTTAGTAAATTCTACTTTATATTCATATTTATGCTTAAAATTCATATATAAAAATCTAAATTGATATTTCAAGTTTTAAAACTATTGTAAAACATTAAATTTTTAAATAAAAAATATGATAGAAAAACTATAAATAATTGAATTTTAATTTAGTATACAATGGTGGAAGATGAAAAACCATTACAATAGTTGGTAACAACCACTTCATAGTTGATGAATGATATGATGTCAATTAATACCATAGCTAAAAATTTGTTTTTGATGTGATTTATTTACACAATATGGAACCTTATGAGGTAGCCTATAACATTTCAAGATCAATGAAAGAAATTCAATCCAAGGCATAATTTGTGAGGTATAGGATTTTGTAAACAACATGTTGGTGGAATAGTGGTGAACAAACTAGTTTTTTTACCATGGATTGATTAGAATATGGATGAATACAAATATAATTGAGATAGGTGGATTGAATATGGATCTAACATAATATGGGTCTCACCAAAATAAAATAAAAAATAGAGGGAAATATAAGGCATAAAATAAGGTAGGCATGTAGACCAAACAAGATGAAACCTTTGTAAGCTGACTCTCAAGTTAGGGGTTGGACAAGCAATCAAAAACCATTGTTTATTGTAAGATTCTATATCATACTAATAATCAAGCATAGTTAGGATTCCAAGGATACAATAATATAGTAAACTTAAGCATAAATAATCAAAGGTTCCTATGTTTGTAAGATTATGTTTGCACATGTACAAGGGGGATGATGATTAGTACACAAGTGGAATTATAATTATAAATAGCATAATAAGAATAACTATATTTAAAATGCAACTCATGCATAATGAAGAGACATAGATACTAGAATGACACAACTTATTAAAAGATTCAGAAGTTTGGAGAAGAATTTGATTTACACATCAAGAATAAATGTAGAATTTCCTATTATTCTTAATAGCCAAAATTATCCTCCCTTTTGGATCAAGAGGATACAAATATATATAATCTTGGGATGGGAATGGAAAATATCTCAAGAAAATTCTAAAATTACATGTCCAAAAATATAATGATGTGTCAATTCTCATATAAAGCATGCATGTGCAATTGTGTTTGCCCAAAATAGAATTTCTCAACTAAAATAATATGTGTGTGTGTGTGTTGAATAAATTAATAAATAATAGTTCCAACTTAGATAAATCATGAAAACACATAGGTATTTATGGGGGCGATATGTGTCACTACTAGAAGAATAAAATGATGGGGTAATAGCTATATAAATTAGATTGGATGAAACTACTATAGTAACTAAGTTACAGTTGGAATATATATTGTCACTGTAGACACACCAAAAGTTACTACCAATGTAGTTGTATCAATATCATAAATGGCACATGTGTTGGCCATGTCTATGTTTTCATTAGTGTATATCTAATAAACTAAGTACCTTGAGGAGGTTCCAATGGTGATCCTATTACTAAACTTGATTGATTTACTACCTCCATTTTGAAATATAATGCATGGCTAGCCTAGAAGTCAATATCAATAGTTTCAAAATCAAACAAAGATATTTTGAATAGCTATGGGATCTTATCCATAAAATTATTATGTGTGGATAATGCAACTTTGACCTCTACATGGAGTATCTTAGTTCATATAATTTTATCCCTATTGAAATTCACTAGTTACATAATTTCCTCATTGGTTCTATAAAATGTGCCTTCAATTTGAGCTTAGAAGCTATCAACTATATATTAGAGAATATTCTCAAAATGATCATAGGAACTAATTTACCAATAGGATTTCTTACCTTAGTAACTCTCATATCTTTCAAAATAGAGACTAATTATCTCTTTGATTTAAAAATTGTTTCACCAGAGTCTGCATCTCTTGATTTCAATCAAGCAATCCTTCTCTCTTGGAAGTGACATAATTTTGGGTCGATGCAACTTCTATTGTTATTATTAGGTTAAAGTGGGCATGAACCTTATTTATAATCACCTAGTTTAGGAATCGAATCTTACCATCTATATCATTCATTTTATTGAATAATTGAAGTATGTTTACCCACTTAGGTTAAGAAGTAATCTTAGTAAACCTTATTAAATGAATTATATCATACCAATGTTTAGATTTCCCTATAAGTTATTTATTATCTCCTTATGATCTTGAATAAAACTCCTCTTTTGTGACCTATAAATAAATTAGTCATAGCTTCTGAACATTTGTTTGATTACTCCTTTGGTAGCATCCACAAAACTATAAGGATCTTTCATGTATCTATCTAGGTTTGAGGGATTTAATTTTATTATCATTTTCATATGATATATCTTATCTTTGTTCTATTTTAGTTTCCTATTTTTGCTTTCAATCTAAGTACTATAACTTTTTGTTGTTTGGCTTCTCAACCCTATTGATGGCCTATTGATACTCTTGTATTATACTCTGGCAATTTTAGGTCCCTATAAAGCCTAAATTTTACCTTATAAAATAAAATGTATATCTTCTCTTCATTCCAACTTGACCTATTTTCCTTATGTAACCATAATGTTTCATTTAACCTTCCTTGAGGTATTTTTTTATTTATTAGTTGGATTTGAATATTGGTTTTTCTTTCCTTCCTTCTTCCTCTTGTTGTAGTTTCTTAATCCATTAAGGAATGATCAATGCAACCCATTACTCTACTTGATATGAAACTATAAGAATAAAAAGAGACTACCTTTAAAGATGCATTGTTTTGGGGGAACATGTTCCTAATGTAGGAAAAAGAGGTATGTCCCTCCTCCATCTAATGACTTGATTTTGTGTTCATGTATCAATAATGTGTCTAGTCCTATTAGATACCATATGCACTAAAACTATAACGTAATATGTTTAATAATTCTGGTGAATGGGCAATCCCAATTATGTGCACATCCTGAGGGTGTGGCCTATGCATAAAAATGGAGGTGGACACTAGGATTTAAAAATTTACTCCCACTAATGTCTTGAGGGACTAGGGACTAATTCTACTAAATAATTAATAAGTCGTTAGGGTGATAAGTAAATTTTTCAATTAATTTGTGACTAAGATATATGTAACCCTAGTATTAATAGAATTAGTAAGAGGAACCATAGTATAAACTTGGGCTATAGTGGACAAAATTGGCATTGTAATTTTAGACAATATTTTTTGATTATATATCACATTAGTCTTATACACTTGGAAAACTTAGGTTTGTGTTTTCCTCTCAGTTCTCTACCTTTTCCACTTCAACAAGTTTCGTATCTAATCTATCATGATGCCTCTTTCCCTATATCTCTTAGTTTGAATAGTCTTATATTGATTACCTAGGTCTTGTATCTTTCCTATAATGCTTAAAAGTTACTTATTTTCTATCTTTACAAGTTATGAACCTATACCTATTCTTTTGATGCTGATACACTAATATGCAATGCAAATAGTAACATCAATGCTATTTTCCTATCCCAAAATAAGTATCTAGTGACCTAAAGTCATCCAATTTGCAAACTAAATGTATCATAATGGCTAGTATAAGTGTTTTAATGTGATTTATTACTCCATATAGATTGATATAAATATAATATCAACCCTCATTCATTCCTCACTTAGAAGCACCTACCAATCATAACAAAGAGCATTCAATTAAACAAATCTTCCCTATTTATTCTTATTTCCATACCAATCATAAGGATTTCACATATACATGTTTGAAATACTAAAGGATAAGCCCAAAATCCCAATTTTCAATGTTACAAGTTAGGCCACTATTTTACTTAATTTTCACACATTGTATGATTCACACATAAGACAACACATAGGGGAGAACTACATTAGTATGAGTCCCTCTTCAAGTTATTAGTTATGTATCATCTTTTAACAAAGGGGTCTATGGGGTTAGTTTGACACCATGTGCCCACTAACCCATTTTTCCCCAATGTCACATTGAATATGGAAAGGTAGGGTGTTTCCATTTAATAATGAGTGGTAGTCCATGACCTAGATATAAATTTACCAAAGTGAAGGTTAAGTATAACCCATAAGAGTCCAAGTGGTTTCATCTTATTTTATAAAATATTCCATACAAGACACCATCATTGAACCCAAATATTAGTATCAATGTAACCATGCTATACTCATATTATGATCTA